>CM046432.1:71144068-71273323 GCA_025506505.1 Flaveria sonorensis
ATTGACATGTGTGGTTTTGTTTGACTGAGATGAGCAAACCTCTGTTTCTGCAGCACTGGGAAGATGCCAAATGCTCCAAAACCATATTTTGGGTAGTATGCGCATGCTCTCATCAGTAAAGTCCTGTAAATACACTCATCTAGGAACATAAAAGAAGAATATGATAAACATAGAACTTACTATTAATGGAATGGAAAAATACTACTCACGGATCAGAACTGGATACATAAAGATCTGTGAATGTGTGAGGATCATCAGCATCACTGTGACAAACATTAAAAACAAGGTTTCCTTTAAAGAATGCCAAAAGAAGTAAATAGATACTCATAATCTCTAGAAGACAAATCAGTAGGAAATAAGAGGATATATAACTCTTGAATACCTTTGCCATCGAAATAACGCATTACCAACTATTGGCTCCTCGGGCTTGTTATCAAGAGGACCTGAAACCTGAATGTGGGCTAAGGAACTTTTCATTCCCGCTTGGTACAAAAGTCAACTTCAACTTCAGATGAAACATAAGTACATATACACACACACAAATAAATATATCAAAAGAATGATTGCATTACATCAACAAATACATATATATAAGTAATGAAATGTTTTGATGGATACAGTTGCTATTAAATCTACATGACGATCTTCAGTTGGCTTGAGTAATAATATTGTACTGAAATGATTTGCTGCATCAAAATAATCTTCAAAGAGGCTTCTAAAACGAGCTTCCCAAATAACAGATTATATGATGACTCCAACATCCTGCATCACTAAGTGTTTATAACAATCAAAGCCAAATATCTAGTTGTTTTCCAACAGTAAGTAGCTAAACTCATAAAACAACATAAGCAAAGAATATTATGAACAACATACATTTCAACTTATAGTTGCATCCTATATGTAGCTGAAGCATAAGAACTAACAACAAAACTAACTATTACAGGAAGCCCCTTAGGGTTATCAAACACGAGACCAGATCACATATAACTATATAAGGTATTAAAAGACCTACCGGCCACCGCCACATTATCTGAATCTACCACACTATCACTAATCACATGATAATGCTAGATTTACAAACAATCCTACATCTTATTAGTCATTTCCTCCTCAAGAATTCCAATATTATGACAGATGGAAGAAATGCAATGTGATTTTAACAATCCTCTAACAAATAAATAAAGAACTAGCCAACGACATAAAACATATTCCAACAAAATCGCTTTATTCATCATTCATAACGTATAAGACCGATTCCAACGAAATCATTCTTAGAACAACCGAGCTTCTGAAATCAATCGCTTTAATCATGAACGAAATTATAATTAAACGGATTGAAGGGAGAAGATATAGAGAGACCTTGTACGAGCGGCTAGCGGAGGGAAATCGAAGAGCGGCGGAACCAACACCATAGGCGGTGGAGGTTCTTTGACGGATGAGAATAATCCTCCCATTTTCTCACACTAATCGGTGTGTTTGTTCGCAGAAATTTGCCTAGGGTTTCTGAAGAATATCATCTTCTGTGATGTGATGCGAGAGGCCATGAACTTCTGAAGTTGAACCCCCGCCCGCGCATTTCTCACTCAACTGAATGACTCTTTCTGTTAGCAAGTCACGTGGCGCTTTTTAGAGGTGTCTGCACTCTGCAACGCTTATGTTATGTGGGCCAGCCGCTTTGGCATGATTTGTTGGGCTCCAATTGGCCCAATGCCTATTTTATGATACATTCTCTGTTAGGTCACGCTCATTTTGATGCGGTGGCACCCGGTAGTTTTTTTAGAAGAGGTCGTCCGGTCAAGTCTCGGTCACACAAAATGTTTTTATATTGAGCCGCATAGTTTTTCTAGTTATTTGTTTTCTTTATAGGGGTTGGGATACAGACCGAAAACAAAATATTAAAATAACATTGTTTTAAAAAAAAGATGATACGCCTCTCTTGCTTGTTGTTTGTAGCGTGATGTTGACATTGATTATTGTCTGACACAAATGTAATATTGGGTTAAATTCTTATAATATAGGATTAAATGGTATTTAGAGTAAAGAAATAGCTATTAATAAAAAGTAATAATTCTTAGTGTTTATGTGATTTTTAAGTGATTGCTAAGAAGTGAAAAGATTAGAATGAATTAGAACTAATAAATAGAACTGAAAAGGATGAATAGAAAATGTACTTAACATGTCAAACTCGTCTTGGTATGTGATCATTTCAATGTTATAAACGGCCTGTTTTTTTATATTATGTTGTCATACTTTTCTCTAGCATTTTAATTTTCTTATTTACTTTTCATATTACCCTCCTTCTCCTTTCTTCTTTGTCTCCGGTCTCCGGCTTTATCTTTAAAAGTCAAAGAAGAAACCTAACGCGGTTTATTTATCATATTCTAGTAAATTCGTCAGAGCTATTTCAAGTCTTTCAGTGACTTCATGATTTCTAAAGAGTTAATTGAATATATCTTCATCTCCAATATCGATCTACAACCAATAACTTGTATCACCAACTTTAATAGGGTTTGGTACAAACTGTGGTTTAACCATGAGCGGTTCACCCGTAATTGCCGAACATGTTATTTGTCTAGTTTTCAGTTAAACTAGTTCGACCTATCTAAATTTCAACACAATACGTGTGTATAATTTATGTAAAATTTTAACCGATAAGATTATGCCAAACCTTAATCACCATCGACGGAAATAAAGTAAGACATAACAAAAAAGAATTGCAAACAATAATAACCTACAAAACTATACGTTTTTCAATACTACAAAAGCATAAATTAAATAAAACAAAGGCATTGATCAACCATCGAGAAGATATTCCAGTGACCGGGATCCCTTGCTTCGACCCCTTCCAGACTCTTTAACAGCTCTGCTAGCCACCGCTTCTCATTGTCGACATCAGGGTTCGCAGTTCCGAGCTTATCCTCTCTCATCCCGACAACATATTCCAATATCTCAATTGCATCGTCCCACCTACAATCCATAACTTAGGAGTGTTCATAGTCCGCAAGATGTTCAAAAACTATTAAAAGTTTAAAACTAAAGCAAGTCAGCTGTTTTAGTCGATTTGACAGATTGAAAACTCTCACTCTTGATATATATATATATATATTCATTTGAGGAATATGAAGTTATGTATATGTTTTAAATTCATAAAACATCTTTATCGTTTTTTAATAATTAATGCAAAACTATGCTTTATCTAAAACCTGTCCAAACCAGTAGGTCCGGGATATGATCAAAAATTTTGATCCAACCTGCTAACTATGACTTAGTGACGTGACAAAACAAACCGGTCAGATTGGATGAGTCATATTATGAACCTAGTTTTTTTTTTCAAAGGCATGAATTTTTATCAAACATTTATAATAGTAAAGATAAATAATAAAGGTTTAGGACCGATTCCATGAATGATTTCAAATTTTAAATCATTAGCTAGACCATTAAAACTAGAGCGTATAAACTTGCTGTTTCTATTTATACGATTAAGATCCTAAATCTAAACATATGCATTAACAAAATTATTAAAATTCTTATACCTTCCCATTGCATCATAAGTACCAGCAAGATTGCTATAAACCCCGAGTGTATTTGGATGATGGGCCCATATTCTGTCTCCAAAACACTTCTAGCTTCTTCAAACAGATCAGCAGCTTCACCAAACGACTCGATCTGAACACACGCCAGTCCCATTTGGTTCAATGTAACCCCGAAAACTCCCGATTTCTTCTCTCCGGCAACCCGAAACTTCGATGTAGCGCTTTTGAAGTAATCGTACGAGTCGAAATAACTACCCATCATGTAACACAACACACCGATCTGAGCCTCGACTCCAGCCACCGTTGTCACTTGACCCGGGGCCGTTCCATACGCCTTAAGTGATTTCTTGAGCAAGTCAAGTGCTTGTTCCAGCTCGTTCATCGACTCGTAAATCGCAGAAACTTCAATAAGCCCGTTCGCGATTTCTTCACTCGGGCTCTTGGGTTTTGGCTTATTGTAAATACGTAACGCGTGTTCACAATACGTTTCGGACTCCCGAAACTTCCCGATCTTGTTGTAAAGATCAGCCAAACGAACGTAAACCGAAGCAACCGATGAGTGATTCTCTCCTTTGGTAAAGCGAAATACGTTGAGGGCTTTCTGATAAGTGAAAACAGCTTCGTTGTAGCGAGCCAACGATAGGTACGCGTCACCAATACATACATCGATAGCAGCAGCGTCCGAATCATGCCCGTTCGCTGACATAGCCATTCGGGCCAACACATAATGCTCGATGGCGGTTTCGTAGTGCCCCGTCGAATCACAAATGAGACCCATTAGCCTCCGGTCCGCGGCTTCTTCTAACGAGTTACTCGTCCCGTTTTTCCCGTGTATATCAATAGCCATTTTGCATAGTTTTTTCGCCTCATCAAACTGCAATGCTTGAACATGCGCCTCAGCTACATACCTACACGTCTCTCCGAATCGAGCATCCTGTTCACCCAAAACATGTTTCTGTATCTCCAAACCCGCTTTGTAACAAAATATCGATCTCTCGATGTTTCCTTGCATCGCGTAGGTATCCCCGAGCTGCATACACCCTGCAAACTTAGCCAACAGGTGTTTTTGCCCTTCGTTTATGTTCGTGATCTCAATCGATCTTTCAACAACGGGTATAGCTTCATCATACTGCCTTAAGATGCAGTAAAGTGCTGCAACCATATGCAAACACATAACAAACTCCAAATCGGGCTTTTCGGGCTGACAGCTTTCAAACGAGTTCTTAGCCCGTATCGCCAACTCAAGCGCTTTGTTTGGATCATCCCCTGCTGATACCAGTTCACGGGCTTGTTTTAGTAAATACTGCCCGAGGTATCTCGGATCATTACTGTCTAATTTCTTATCGTTCTTCTTCATGCTCAACTTTGAGCCCGGTTTCTTCTTTGGACTAGGCTTCGAAATCTTTCCCGAAGATGAAGATTTAGCCGGTGAAGACTGCCTTGTTTTCTTGTTTATTCTGGTAGTAACATCTGACCCTTCTGCTTCTTTCTCATCACTCGACACACGCGACTCTGTGGACTCTTTTCATCAATAGTTTCGGTCTTTTTGGTGTCATTTTTCGCAAAACCGCCACCAGCAAGATAACGTAGCTCAGAATCGATCCTTGATTCTTGACTGTATGATAAGTAACTGTATCTTGAAGGGGACTGATCAGAGGTTTCCATTTCACATACATTGTTGTACAGTTGATCAATGGAGTTGTGACTGTTAATGCTTATATCAGTTGACCCGTTTTCGATAGTATGTGTGCTCAATGGGCTACTTGGTGAGATGTGAGTCTGAGTTGAGTCTTCTTTGGGTGTGGTTTCACTGCTCGGGGTTGGTTTTGGTTTTGGTTTATCGGGTGCAGGCTCGGGCATTTTTGCTTCGAATAGGCGTTTCGACCTTCAAACACAGGTTCTTGAATCTACAAATGCTAAAGGGACACAAAAGAAACTTCAAATTTCTTGATATCAGTCAAATCTTTACTCAAAAATCATCCAAATGTATGAAATTTGATAATTTGATGTACATTCAATCACCCCTAATCAGTTGTTTTGATAACATAGTGAATGTCTATACCCAAATTATATGATTTTGAAAAGAAAACATCGTAATTTCACATGGTTGAAGGAAAAAAACAACCGAAAAAAACCAAATTACAGATTCTGCAACTGCAAATTTAGGTAAGGAGTCATGTAATATGAATATGAAGATCAAACATCTGTAAATATGAAAAACATATATACTTTGGAAGAGAACTGTGAAACAGAAAACTTAATGATCAATAAATGCTCATGTGAACATGCATGTTACAGGAAAAAAACAATCATATTCATCATTTACGTCAATTTATTCCTTATTTCTGCAATCTGCATGAACATAAACATCAAAACAAAAACAATATATAATGACAAAATCAAATACCCATCAAATTACCATTTCTAAAACCAAAATCTACACGCAAATTACACTAAACAAACTTCAATTACACATCATGTCATGAAACGCATGCACATTGTCATTCATCAACGTGTGATCGCAATAACAAGCCTTAATTCATCATAATATAAGAGCAGTTATCAAACAAAGTTCATAATTCCAAAAGGGTATTACATTCTGGAACAAACAAATGTAATCAAACGTCAGATTTACGAGGCTGATGGGTTGATCACGTACCGAAGGTCCCTGTGCACAAAGCAATGAAAACAGAGGAAGAATGTTGGATTTATGTGTGATTATATATATGAAATTGAGATGATGAAGAATTGGAAGATGGATTCAAATGGCGGAAATTAGAGGGTGAGGGAAAAGATGGAGATGGAGGTGGGGGCTTATCTGCCACCAACACTGCACCCTCGGTAACCGTATGCTCGTTTCTTCGATCTACTTTTTGCCCCTTTTTTCAATTTTATTTGAAAAACAACAGAAGAAATATATATTGTGAGAAACCGCACCAAGCTTTGATTATATTATTTAAAAATCTTATAGTTGTTAGGAGTCGTTTAGTGATATCAATTATCAAATACATCAATTTTAATCGATTACTACAGTTATAGAATATTAGAAATCATATAGTTATTTTCTGTCTGTCCGTTAAATAAAGAGTCGCTCATCCCTATTATCGGTTGTAATTTGAAGTTGTGAGGTGGTTAATTTGACGATGGTTTTGAATTTTCCGGCTTGATTAAATGATTGGTATTAGTTATCAAGCTGTCTAATGTTGTTAGTGATTGTGTCTCGTAAAAAGTGATATATGTTTAAATTATTACCTGAAGTAAAAAAAGATTGTTATTCAAA
This sequence comes from Flaveria sonorensis, assembly GCA_025506505.1. NCBI lineage: Eukaryota > Viridiplantae > Streptophyta > Magnoliopsida > Asterales > Asteraceae > Flaveria > Flaveria sonorensis. The sequence goes on from CM046432.1 coordinate 71,150,882, forward strand.
TAATCAAGTTATCAATTGTTTGAACACGCCTGCATGCGCATCCAACACACTTTTAAACACGTCATGAAACAAGAAATGATGGAAGTAGGCGAGAGGGCATTGAAGTCGAGAAAGTTTAGTCCAGAACTAAAAACTTTAACATAAGGAATTTCAGGACGTCACTTTTTCCCTTTATGAAACAAAATTTGACAAAATCTTGGTATTTTCATTCATAATCACACTAATGTTGTTGGCATGCATAATGTTGTCAAGGGAAACAAAACTTTAAATACTCGGATTGGATTTTGATATTAACCATGAAGGGGTAAAGTTGTGTCGATTAGGGCCGCAATTGTGTCTCTTTGGGAAGTTTGTAGATCTATTTTTCGTACACAACTTGACAGTAGATCTCTGGATCGAAATGACAAAATACCGGTCAACTTATTCTTTTTATGGTCAAATATGTTTTCTTTTCAATTTTGTATGGTTATAACAATCGTTAGGCGTTGGTCGGACGGTAGTGCCACCTAGCAATTAATCGAAATACGTAATTTTCAAACTTATATGTGTCTATACACAAGACATTTCAAGATTTTATACAATTTCTCGAACTTATTAATCAGATTGGTTTAATAAGTATGATTTTTCAAATACGTGAAAGAGTTTGAACTATTTTAACCAGATCTACTTGGAATTTTGATCAATTTTAACCGTTTGACTCATTTTTATCGATTTTGTCCACTTTGCGATTTTTTGGACGAGTAGGCGAAATCACCATGTTAGCCACCGATTAGCGATTAATAATCTAATTCCAAAAATTTTACAAACTAAATACCTTGACAATATAATTCAGGTTTTAATTCCATTAAGAATAAGGTTCAAACACTGATAACTATTATACACCATCAAAAGTTTATCAAAAAGATGAAACAAACAAAAATAGATAATAGAAACCAAAGTAGCCAATAGCTAGGCACTACTAGCAGAGTGACCTCGTAAAATATCATCATACCAAATCTTCAAATTCATAACAAAGAAAATAGCCCTTAAATTTGTTTTCCCTTTTTTGAAGCATCAAGGAAATGTGATTGGAAAACTGCTAAAGACATTATAAATAAAAACAAAGAGGTCATAAGGTTTACTATCAACAAAACATGTGAAAAAAAACACTTCACATTGCAATGTCCAAATAAAAGACCATGTTCATAGAAAATCACTTTTATAAGATTTACCATGAACATAGTCTCACATCATAAACACTGCAACATGAACATTTACTTCACAAATCTTATTGATACCAAACCTTACAAGCTCTATGCTATGTCTTTAGCACCTTTCAAATCACTTTCTTTGATGCTTTGTAAAATGGAAAACAAATTTTAAAGTACAATCCTTTCTTCACATATAAAGAACCTTACAATCTAAAGTTATTTTCATTATCATATTATGCAGAATTCAAGCATCCACCACATAGCTCATTGCCGGACATACATTCAAGCTTGATCCCTAAGGTGACAAAAACAATGTAGCAAAGTTAATTACTTCATCACCATCCTATAGCCAAACAAGAGATGAGAGGTATACGGGTCAAGTGACCCGGCAAAGCAAAATGGGCCAGCGATATAATTTACTTTCTAGTTATACATAACTTAAAATGAACGAATTCACCCCAATGAGACATCCGATGATTAGGTGTATGTTTGGGATTGATTATTTTTCACCTACTTTTAACTCATAACTTTTAAAAAGTTAATATAGAAAAAAAATGTTTAGTAATCCCAAAAGAAATTTTCAAACTGAAGATAAAAATTAAGGTTTTAAAAAGTAAAAAAATTACTTATTAACTTTTAAAAACCTTTTTAGTGAAATTTTCTATTATACTACCTACTATTAACATATTACTTATTAACATGACCAACATGTTTTCTCTCCGTCTAACAAGTTATTGTTCAAATCATACAAGATGCAAGTTTATGTGGTTAAAATCAATGGGCCTTATTAAAATCTTGAATGTATTACAAACGGGTTAAACAGGTTGAATCCGAGTAATCAAATTGAAAATGAAAGATAACTGACCGTTAGCTGTCACCACCGTCGGCTTACGCCGGCGTCTTCTGCCACCACCGCCGCTGTTAAAAGAACAAAAGGCGAAACATTAAGATTTGAATGTTTAAATGTTTAAGGTCCAGAAATTAAGAATCCAAATGAGAAACAACCGATTAACCTGAAGTTGCGGTGCATATGGCGGCTGACGGAGGTGAGATCTGTCGGCAATCTTGTTTTTTGGGTAGAGAAAATGTGAAGTGGTGGTTGTTTTATACTTTTATACTTTTATTTTCTCACCGGCCCATTATAATTGTTTAATAAGGTCCAGCCCATATATATTAGAACTAAAAGCTCAATAATAAAGTCCATCTTTAAGCCTTTGCAGTAATTTCTAAATGATTTCTGTAATTTAAGCCCATATGTGTATTAAGCCCACCTGAAGTGAAGAAAACGTATTTTTGTTATACAAACCGGAATGATGGATAAATTTATCAAAAACACATTTTATATTGTAAAATAACATTGTAGATGCTAAAAGTAATATAAAAAAGAGATTAGATTTGGGGCGATTCGGGTACAAAGGAGTTGGTATTTTGCGTATGACCATAACGTTGTGTTCCCTTGTTTAATTAAGGAGAGAAAATAAAAAAAAATTTAATTTCTTTTTTTTCTTTCTTTTTCTCTCTATTTCCTTTCAATTTGAAGGATTCATTTTAGGCTTAGTTTTTTTTTTCATTTTCTTTCTTTTCCCTCCTTAAATGAACTCGGAAACACAACTTTCTTACTTTTCTTTCGTTAAAAAAAACTCTAGAACACAATAATTTTTTCTTTCCTTCCGATTCTTTTCTTTTCTATCCTTAAATGAACTCGGGAACACAGCGTAAGCGAACCAATTTTGTCCACATAATCAAAATTTCTAAACCAACATCGTTTTTGGTAATGGTAAACTTATTTACGACTGGTTATTTCCATTTAGCTATCGGTTATGTTTTTGAACAACACAAAATTATATTATGAATAGAAGAAACTCATTTTACAATCAGAATGTATGTAAAGGAAGGATAATATTATGAATCTCTAATGTTCCGATATGCTTTTATTAAATAAGACAAATTATATTTATTTAAAATAGGCAGACAAACGAGTCAAAAGATAGGGGGATAATCGAATGGGGTAGGACTTCCACTATCACCTCGCAAAGTAGCTTGCTTTTGATCCCCATCCACCTTTGAGGTTCCCAGAATCAAAAGCTTTAATTTCCTCTCCATCACCTCTTTTTTTACCCATTTTATATTGGCTTTCTAATTCACGTGCAACTGTACCATCTTCCGGATACCCAACTCAAAACAAACTTTTATTTGTTTAAAACATTTGTTTTTGAATTATCTATCATATGCACATATATATACATATCTATCATGTATGTATATAGGATACTGATCAAACAATGAGTTTTTTTTGGGAAGTGTGTGAAGTAGACATGAATCACTGACCAAACTATTTAATGGTTAAGATTGAGGCAATAATAAGATTGTAAAAGTTAGTACGTAGTCCATAAGTAATTTTACAATAAAATAACTTTTATAGAAGAAAATAAAGTTTCATAAAAATTTATTTTAAAAAACATTAATAATTGTTAATATAACATGCATAATACAACACACATACAATACTTATAGAGAGAGAGGGGTTGCTTTTGTACAAAGGCTTACTTCGGTACAAAACGCAGGAAAGCCATCAATATATACACACGTATATCTTTTATTTTGGGTTAGAGGGGGGGAGGGGGGGGGGGGGGGGGTCGTAAACATCTATCTATAATTGCTTACCAAAAGAACTATGTGTTTGCACTTACGTATCACGTGCATAATTATGTATCATTCTATAAAAATCATTTTTTAAACTATACAATACTATATTAAAGTTAAAGATAACAGGATTCTTAAATAACTTTTATGAAAATATAATAAAGCAAATAAATGTCATTTCATCTAATTTTTTTTTTCTTAGAACTAGATTTAACCTAAAAAATATATACACTTATACACTCTTCCTTTTTTGCCTTCCATTTTATTTTACATAACTATTAATTGTGATCTACCACCGCTTAATTTAATGAGTTAGTGTGATCAATAGTAAAAAAACAGTCGATTTTCACGAAATCTTCTTTTTTTAACTATTTTTTTTGTTCTCGAGGCTTTCATACATTAATTATATTTTCTATATTAAACAGGACCTACCTCATATGTTTGTGGCTCATTCTTATCGAAGGATGAAAGCCACTCATATGTGTGTGGCTCGTTCGTCTGAACGATGAAAGCCACTCATTTTTTCTTGTATCCTCAAGTAACTCTACACTGTTCACAAGTATACCCTCATTATCCATCTCTTTTATTGTTCACATGTTGCTTAATTCACCAAGTGTCACATTCATCCTTAGGCACCCATTATTAGTGCTCTTTGTAAAAACTCAACTCAACTCAGGATTAGTTTAAGCATTTGCAATTATTCTATATGTGTCGATCGTTACGAAGGGAGTTAGACATTAATCTGTTAAGTGTTAACTATGAAGCTCATTTAATCAAATATGAAACAAGTGTTGGCCTCATGATAGATACCAGCTAAAGACCTAACTCCACCCAAAACCCTCTCCTACTTAACTAGTTTTTCTTTTGTATATATGTATTTTATACAGATATTTTATATTTAAGTTAATTACAATTAGGTTTTTGGTTTACGATTATATAATTTGTGCAAAATAATATGTTTGGATACTAAAAAAAACAATTAACAAGTTCACATACAAATTTTTAATTAGTTATTAATATTAACTTTCTTTAACATGTACTTAAACATGTTACTTTCGTTAATTTTTTTGTTAAATCAAGATGAAAAGTTAGCTTTAATATTCGAAGTCTTTAGAAAAAAATTTACATGCTAGCTCTTTTGCTTCGTATGTAAACTTGTTAGTTTGCTCAAACCATAAGGACCAATGGACAATTCATGTAATTAATTCTTTTTTACTAAGAGGTTTATTTAAGTTTGAAATTTTAAACACCATAATTTTCAAAATATATAGCAAAGTAATATTTCAAAATTAATATTTTTTATTTTTATTATTAATATAAATTTCTTTTGAAATAATAACATTTCTTAATATTACAATAAATAAAAAAATGAACATTAATATCCGTCTAAAATTCCGTTCATACTGGATATTAAGACAAAATTTATTTAGCCGTAGGAACTTTCATTCATAATATTATTTAAAACTAAATAAGTAAATATAATTACAATGGGTAATTTCGCCATTATATTGTACTGTAAGTAATATGTCAGATATTAAACTGCCCATGATTAGATTTCTGATGTCACAACATCACTTAATATCCCACTTCACCTGTTTCTCAGATGAATCAACATCCTAGCGTTTTGTAGTGTGTTTTTTATTTTCAATTTCAAATAAAAAGTTTATAACAATCAACACTTGGTGTCTGGAGGAGCATGAGGTTACTACAACTTTCTTATACCCTAAGCTTAATCTTTATGACTTGCAAGATGTCTTCAATTCTATTCGACTTATCTTGTTACTCCCATTTTACGTAAATTTTAATACTAACAAGAAACTACAAATAATACATCATTCCTTCGTTATCACTTTTCACGTTTCATGTCTTTTGAAATGAATGGAAAAAAAAAGGAAGAGCACAAGCGAGTTCATAAGCATGAAGATCTTCGGCATGAAAAGAAAGTCAAAGGTCAAGCTAGATATCTAAATATCTAACATTCTGTTCATACCTTCTCCAACAAAAAACACACACAGACCTTGCCCTAGGAAACCCATGACATTTTTGACACTGCTTCCATACATTACCTTTCCCTCCTTCATGTCAACATAGTAAGGGTGAATGGATCACATTATAAATGCTCTAAGTTATGTGTTAATGCTACAACCCATGAAAGATAGTGTCTTGGGGAAGTCAACATGAAGTCATAATTAAATATAGAGTGAATTACACTTTTCGTCCTTAGTTTAAATTTCAGGTTTCGTCTTTAACTAAAAGAATTACAGTAAAAATCTTTTATGTTAAAAAAGCTTGCATGTTTCGTCATTTTCTCTAACGATCATTAAATTTGATCGTTAATCAGGTAACGTGAGGGTAGCTTGATCTTTTTATCATTAATAATAAAAAATAGAATATTAATATAATATTAATTATTAAAAGAGTAAATTACATTTTTCGTTCTTTACATATATAGTAAATTTCAGATTTCATTCTTAAACTAAGAAAATTACAGTAAACGTCCTTTACGTTTAAAAAAACTTGCACATTTCGTCATTTTCTCTAGCGGGCGTTAAATTTATCCGTTAAATCTGGTCATATGCCTTGCATGTGAGGGTAAATTAACTTTTTATCCTTTTAATAACAAAATAATATATCAACTCTCTCTCCACAGTCTCTCTACCATCTCACTCATCTCTCTCTCCACCGTCTCTCTATCATATTTACAAGCTTTGAAAACCTAAAAGGTTTATCCCCGTGTTCAATCAATGAAGAATCAGAGAGGCAAAATATGTTTCACTGCTCGAAACTGTGAATTTGACGATTTTCGTACACCGGAGGAAGAATTAGGGTTCTTGCCACTCACCTCCGCCTTTAGTCCAGTATCTCCGGCAGCTTTTGCAGAAATGACACGACTGAGAGAGGGTATAGTTACCTTGGTGGTGGTGTCTCAACCACCGATCTCCGTCGCTGTGTTCGAACAACCTCCCTCCATCACCACCACTGGTATTGAATGTATATATATCCTGCATTTCAGCCAAGAACTATCATAGAATTTGTATTGAAAAAATATGATGTAAACAAGAATTTGAGATGGCTAATGATCAGGGAATTAAGCTCAAATATTTATACGACACAAGGACTAGAGTATCATTAAGAGTTATTATGAAGTGTGGTGGTGGTGGTCGTCGTCGTCGGAGTTCATGTATGTCGCCGGAGATGGAGATGGAGATGGAGATGGTTGGAGAGATGAGACGGTGTGAGGGATTTATTGTGGTTTATATATTTTTCGTTTTTTTTACTTTAGGTTTTAGTTTTAAGTTTTTAGATATAAAAAAACCATTTTGCCCCCACACGAGGGGCACATGACTTCGTTTAACGTTTAAAATGGACGTCGGTTAAAGAAAAGGACGAAACATGCAAACATTTTTTAAAGAAAATGACGAAACATGCAAACATTTTTAAATGTAAAAACGTTTACTATAATTTTTACAAATCTAAAGGACCAAAATATAATTTACTCTTATAAAACCCACCCCACAACACACTTCTCTTTCTCTCTCTACCCCTTCTCTCTCTCTACCCCCTCTCTTTCTCTATTTTCACACTATAAACATTACCACCATCCATCCACCACCACCGTCATCACCACCATCCACCCAACCCCACCCTCAAATCTCTCTCTCTCTTTATGTATTTCACTATCTCTATTTCTCTCTCTCTCTAATATGTAATTTTTTCACCCATTACCTTCATCAATAAACTCCAACCACTCCACCAACCACCTATTTCAATATCATGGGTTAGTAGATGAATCTCTTTACAAATTGATGGGTTTAATTGAGATTGAACAAGAAAATCTTCAACTTCATAAAATTTTACTTTAAAATAATATCTTGAATTTTTAAATTTCTAGCTTTTGATGATAGATTTACAGATCTTAAGAGAGAGAGAGAGTACAGAGAGAGATGTGAGGTTGGTTAAGGGCCTCTTAAAAAACATAAGAGGTTTGTCCTTAAAAGGTGATAGTGGCAGACGGTGGTGGCGGTGGCGGTGGGTAGATGGTGGTGGTGTTTTTTGTGTTAAGATAGAGAGAAAGAGGGTAGAGAGAGAAAGAGAGATGTGAAGTGGGGGTGGGATGGGTTTTAATAATAAAATAAAAAGAAAAGACTACCCTCATGTGTCAGGCACGTGACCTGATTTAACGACCAAATTTAACGACCGTTAGAGGAAAGGACGAAACGTGCAAGCTTTTTTAAACATAAAGGATGTTTACTGTAATTTCTTTAATTTAAAAACAAACCTGAAATTTGTTACAAAACTAAATAACAAAAAATATAATTTACTCTTAAATATATATGTCTGTTGTATTATAAAAAACAAACTTTGTTACAAGAACCTTTTTAAATGTATTTGATGTCACGAATCAATTATTATATATGATCGGACAGAATTTAAATAGTATATATATGGATTCTAACATGAAAATGATGTAGATAATTCCAAAGGTCCCACCATGTAACTTTTGACCCATTTTTGAGGTTTGAAAAACCACTGAGCTTTCCCATAAGAGTACTTCCTTTAAATGTCTCAGCCACCATTCACCTATTGTTGATCAAGAACATACAATTGAGAATTAGGATCCTTTAATTGTTCTCTAAACCCCCACAGGCTCTCAACTTTCAAGGCAAGTAAACCACCGTCGCCATCGTCAACCTCCACCGCCAAAACCTTCATCCGCCATGAATTCTACCCGCCTTATGGTCATACATGTAATTAAAGTTCTAAACCACAATATCTTGTAGCTGCACCTATACCCTTACCTTACTTACATAGTTAGAGATACACATCAAACACACAACCATTCATTTTAAAACCAAAAATATGTTGAAAACTGCAAGAAATGCATATATGCTTGTACATAGTGCTATAAAAAATAGCGGGTCATATGAATGATCAAACGCTAGAACTAAAAAATGTTGAAAAATATACCTGAATAGTCCAAAAGTAAACCAAAGCCTACTTAAATGAGTTCCTTCTAAACTGATATATTGATTAAAATTATTAAGGTTTTGAATACAGCTCAGAAATGATATTTTATATATTTGTGGGTCAACCTAGCTAACCCCTTCAATCAAAACACTTGCACCTTCTATAACTACCCATCCATGTTGCATGTCACCAACAGTTATGCCCATTTGACCCGTTTTCAAGTAGCTCAAAAGATGGGATAACCATCGTTTAGTCATATCAATTTACAGTCTAGTGAATGGTCTTCCACCTTCCATCAATGACTGTTACTGAAATCGACATATTTTGACCGCAGAATATGCATAATTACTTACCTTTGATTTGATCTTCCGCCTCATGCTATATAAAAGTAATTAAAGTATTGGTCCTTGACATTCGAACGTAAAAGATGAAAGCCAGAAACATGACTATAGGTCGAAAGGAAGGAACATCTGGACCCAATGTCAATAGTATCCATGCAAAAAAAAAAAAATATATGCTGCACCTTTTTTCACAGTTGTAATTATTGGGCATATATATTAATAAAGGCTTCGAATCTCCTAGGGCCCAACTTTGGTCAAAAGTCTTTTAGTCAAGAATTCCATATTTCTTTATTAATTTTAATTCTAAAAGGTGATATTTATCTCATGCAAGACATCCCTTATGTGCACCCATGATAGCAACACTATTTAGGGTTTCTACAACCTGGGATTAGTTATAGCTATAATTAACTAAGTTATATCATATTTTGTTGTTAGATCTTTTGTCTCCAGCATAACAAGAAAAATTGTCATCTTAGCTAGAGTTAGCAGGGTGTGTCATGCTAAATGGCCTGTTCACATACTATTGAATCCGAACATGACACGTTTAAGTAAATTAATGTGTCATTTTCTTAAACATTTGCATGGACGTGCTTAATAAGCGGACTATACAGCACAACATATTAACATGATCAAAGGTAACTAGTTCACTAACACAAATGTCACATGTTACATAATTTAATATAAGCAGCTCAAAACACGAATGTCACAAGACGTTTAACAAGTTAAGTATTGCCATGACTTACAAAGCAGTGTTAAGACATAATAAGACCTTATTACTTATTAGCACGATAAAATAAAAGTTACCAAAGATTACAACCATAATATTTGATTATTTATAAAACCATAACTACATCGTTTGATAAATGGGTCCTAAACATGTCATATTAACCTATTAACCTATTTAACACGATAAGTTAAATGTGTTATGTGTGTCATATACAGGTTAAATAGGTTGAACCTGTTCACACACGTTTTTAATCGTGCCATTAACGTGTCAGACCTGTTTAAATTCATGTTAAGTTGTGTTACCATGTCATAGATTGTCAGCTCTAATCTTAGCAACCTGATTATGAAACTGTTTTATTGCAATGAAAGAATAAAATACTTTGGGCAGGGGGCTAAAGTGCTAAACCAGGGGTTATGCATATATGCATGTGTCCGGTACTTCATTCTGTGGGCCACGCCCAAATTCTCTCCAATAAGTGGGACCAACACCTTTTCTTGTACCAAATGAGAGAATGAATATGTTGGAATGTTAAATAATCTAAATCAGTGAAACCTAAGACCATATGGAGCAACATCATGATGCCATGCATCAGATAATCAGTTGAATGCTCACATCATGATGACAAGCTTGTTTCTACTCAAACATGACAACTAGATTATAAACCATAATATGATCAAATCTGAACCATAAAGAAGCTTAGACATACATAAAATAATCACTTGGCAAAGCAACATGTGAATGGAAGGAGAACTCGAGGGTGTAAATGCCTAAAACACAGTACAAAATGCGGTATACATTCGTGTACGCATGCAATCCTATCTATACAATGTAACTAATAACCAAGGTATAGTACCACACGGGGGTATGGAATATATAGCAATCACATATAAGCATAAAGAGGAGAAAAATATTCTGTAAATCCTAATGTTGACCAAATTTTAGAAGTGTTAGTGTTTTCTAGTAATGGGGCATATACGATGAAGATTCGAGAGATGGGAGGCTGAATTAGGCACATGTACACTAGAGAGTAAAATGGGTATAGAGAATCTATCGTTTTCGACTTACTTATCTTCTCTTGGTTCTTTAAAACCATTATAAATACCTTACATGTTCTACCATTTCTTCCTCAAGTTCTCTCAACTTAACTTAAGTCTCTTCTAAGATCAGAGAAATTCTGATTTATTGATAACAAAGTTGACAGAACAATGGATCCCTCAGAGTGTCATAGGTATTAGCCATATAATATACTCAATTATCATAGTCAGATATAAATAAATGTATTCTTACAAAGTAATTTGACATTATGTGGCTTTTGAACTGACTACATGGTTTCTTGACTAGGAACAAGTGTGCAGCATGCTATAGGCAGTTTAACAAAAAAGAGCATCTGGTGGAGCACATGAGGATTTCATATCACTCGGTTCATGAACCCATGTGTGGAATTTGTGGGAAACGTTGTCGGTCATTTGAATCTCTTCGTGATCATCTTATAGGTATAATACTAGTTCTCTAGTTTACATATTATTATTATTATAAGTTTATAACAATATATTTTCAACATATATTAATCACTTCATCATTTCCTTAGGACCATTGCCAAAGGCTGAATGCGAAAGGGTGTTTAGAGACCGTGGATGCACTTTTTGCTTAAACATCCTTAGTAGCCGAAATGCTCTCAGGTTTCACCAAGATAGATGCCAACTATCGCGTGGAAATAATGTAAACATTCATATCCCTAAACTTAATATATTTTGTTCATTTTTGGATATATAAATGTATTTAAAACGTTTACCCTTTTTGTGATTTAATCAATATTCCATATTCCAGGGTGTATTACATCGGTTTGCCAACTTAGGCATTCATGATGACCTGAGAATTGGAAGTGAGAAAGCAAAAGCAGTTGCTCTTGCCTGCAAAATGGTTGGTGGCGGTAGTGATGGTTCTTTAGATCTCTGTGCAAGAATTTGCATCATTGATGAATATGAGAACATACTATTTCATTCTTATGTCAAGCCACAACTTCCTGTTACAAACTACAGGTACCTTCTTTTTGCTATCATTTCCTATAGTTTCGAGAGCACATACACAAGAGCGAATAGCCGAACATGATTGTGTATCTTATGTTACAAGTTTCCTCGAGTAAATATGCAAAAAATTTCAGGTATGAGAGCACAGGAATTAGACCAGAATACCTCAGGGATGCAATGCCACTAAGACATGTTCAAAGGAAAATCCAAGACTTTTTATGCAATGGCGAACCGATATGGAAGATCCGCCCAAGAGCTGGGAGAGCAAGGATTCTTGTAGGACATGGTCTGGATCATGACATGAAATGCTTGGAACTAGAGTATCCTCTTGTAAAAATAAGGCAAGTATCTTCATTTTATTTATCACCTATTTGCGCGATTACTTGAAATATTTTGTTTATAATTTGTCATGCTTCTTAATCATTTTATAGGGATACATCAAAATATCCACCCTTAATGAAGACTAGCAAGCTCAGCAACTCGCTCAAGTACCTAACAAAATCATATCTTGGGTAATACTAATAATATTATTAATATAGAGTTGAATATCTTTATAGTTTTGCGCTTAAAAATAGACATGTTAATAACGAATCTCTTCTTTTACAGCTATGATATTCAAAACGGTATACAAGATCCATACGATGATTGTGTTGCAACAATGAGACTTTACAATAGAATGAGACATCAAGCTCATAGAATAGAGGATCATCCTCTTGCTACAGACCCCCAAAACAAGAATAATTTTGCTTCATGGAGGCAGGGTGAGCTTGAGAGGATGAGTCCTGATGAACTTTTGGCAATCTCAAGGTCTGATTACTACTGTTGGTGCTTAGATAGCAAAGATGTGGCTTAAATGATCAAAGGGACGAGCCAAAACCCATATTTAGTATGTGAAGACAGTAGCTAACTGATTGAATAAACATGGATATCAATCCATCTATAGGAGATATATAGTAAGGAGATTATTTAAAATATAGAAGAGATTCCTTAAATGTCTAATCACTATTTGTTGTATGCTATGTAAGTTGAGTACGAATAAATGCATCTTCATTTACTGATGATGTTTTATGAATATGGATTAACATTCATGAAGGCATATTTAAATCCTTGTTCATTGAAATCACACTTTTAAGATAAAGTAGAATTTATTCGAGATAAGGTCTGTACCAGTGTACTACTGCTCATTGCCTGATCATTGGGCTTCATCTTAAACGTAAATTCACCATTGTTAAATTAAACAAGTAAAAATCTCAAGGTCTGATTACTATTGTTGGTGCTTAGATAGCAAAGATGCGGCTTAAATGAACGAAGGGACGAACAGGAACTCATATTTAGTAGGTGAAGACAATAGCTAATTGAATGAATAAACATGGACATTCATCCATCTATAGGTGAGAGTAGGTGATTATTTATAATATAGAAGGGAGATTTCCTTAGATGTCCAATCACTGTTTGTTGTATGCTATGTAAGTTGATCACGAATAAATGCATCTTCATTTGCTGATAAGGTTTTATGAATATGGTTCAACATACACGAATGCATATATGAATCCTTGTTCACTAAAATCACCTTTTTAAGATACTTGAAGTGGAACTTATTCATGATAAGGTCTGTACTAGTGTACTGCTCACTATCACGGGCTTCATCTTAAACCTAAATTGATCACTGTTAATTAAACAAGTAAACATCTAAACCTGAGAGCACTCCCTCATGCATCAGTATTCCCCCAAAAATAATTATGATTTCTTTGACCAACTTCTTTATCCACATATTCACCCACTCTAAACCTCATTCTAGAACACTATATGCCTTGATCTCACAATAGATAGGTTGAATATAGAACAACTATTAAGCAAAGAGCTACGAGAACCGCATAAACACGTGAACCTAGTGTTTTAACTGCAATACATAAGGCGCTTATGTAACCACATAGATAACCCTTATTCTCTCCCTCGTCATATCTGATCAACACTACCTACAAATATATACATTTCTCGACTTTAAATTAGTTTATGTCAGGAATCAAGCGGCGCAGCGGAACCAACACACGAGCACGCGCAAAACGATTATTACGCAGAAAACAGAAATAAACGACACAAGAATTTAACGTGGTTCGGTCGGTGTGACCTACGTCCACGGGCTGCAACTAGGGTTTTCTTTATTTGCTCAGTACAAAGATTACAAATACATGACATAGATATATATAGAGACTAATTAGGGTTAACAACTTAATAGACAAGAAAACTAAACATGAGGCCAAGCCCAAAGCCTTCACAAACCCAACAATCTCCCATTTGAAGGCTTTGCGATAAATTCTAGCCCGACATTCAAGTACAAAGCAACCCAGTCGTCTAGTAACTTCAGTAATCTTTAAACAAGTCTTTCAAGCCTCCAGTTCCCAAAAAACAAGCTAAGACTCCATCACATCTCCTAGTTGGAGCAGCCCCTCATCATCAAATACCGGAAGGGCCAGTTGAAGCTCCCCCGAACTCCAACTCAGTCGTGGCTAGTCCCGCCAACGACTCATCCTCTATCTTAACCAATTTAGACATTCCACTGGATTCAAAGATACACCGAGGATCACCATCACTCTCCAAATTCAGCAAACAATCACCAGGAGAGAATTTTTCAGTCATAGTCTTCAAAACCCAAAGGTTCTTTGTAACTGTACCCGGAATACATCCCGTGCTCCCACTGTCACCGAATCTCCTGAATGGTTTAGACTTTCGAACTCGTTCACCTAACATCCCTGCTCCAGACTTCACATTTGCAAAATGAACTCTCTTAGCACCAGATTTAGCGAACCGGATTTTGTCATGCTTAACCGGGACGGTCATACATCCCTCAGTAGGTACCTCAACCATATACAATGACCCACGCTTCATACCACGAGCAATGGTTCCTTAATGACGTTAAAAGCAACATTTTTCGTCAAAGCCAATGTAATAACCGCACGAGCCTTTTTGTCCTTTGATTCTCAATCAACTTGTTTTATTTCCTCAGATTTTTCTTCTAGTACCATATCCAATTTTGACATACCAAAGCATCTACTTGCATTTTTCACAAACTAAAGTCAGAACCGTTAAATTTCTCGATCACAACCTTCCGTCTTCAGCCATCTCAAAGAGCAAACAAGAAGCAACTCGAAACAGTGAACAGACACAGCAATGGCGCGGGCCTGAACTTGACGGTTGTTCTACTGAACACTGTCAATTAACCAATTTGCTCCTACAATAAACCTTGTAGACAAATCTGAACCCGAACGTACTTTCTTTCACTTGCAGAAAATCGAGTGTAGCCAGCGATTTCAAGGGGTTTAAAACAGAAACCCAAAACGCAAACACTCAAAAAAACGATCCTGAACAGCAGTTCTTTCTGTGATTCTTGCGGCAACTTCAAGGATTTCTAACCCTAATCGCAGCAACAATCAACAGCCAAACATCCCTTGCGGTCTCTCCTGGATGGCGGCGACTCTAGGGTTTAATCAAAACCTAAATCGCAAACTCTACAGATGATCAACAGCCCTTTTTACTGCTCCTTTCGTGATCAGATCTGCGACAAAAAAAACAGCCAGAAAAACAAATCACGACCAACCGGTAGCACCACAGCCCTCTCGAACAGCCTCCTGCGATCTCAGTGTGTAAACCCGGTGTGTTTTCGAACCTGAGCTCTAATACCACTTGTCAGGAATCAAGCGGCGCAGCGGAACCAACACACGAACACGCACAAACGATTATTACGCAGAAAAAAGAAAATAAACGACACAAGGATTTAACATGGTTCGGTCGGTGTGACCTACGTCCACCGGCTGCAACTAGGGTTTTATTTATTTGCTCAGTACAAAAATTACAAATACATAAGATGAATATATATAGAGACTAATTAGGGTTAACTACTTAATAGACAAGAAAACTAAACATGAGCCCAAGCCCAAAGCCTTCACACACCCAACAAGTTATGTATTGAACGCACGTCATATTCTCACTAATCAACTTCCCTAAATTCTTCTTAACTTGATCATCATCATTCAAAGGATAGGCATCTTTAGATAGCTCAAATCATGAATCCTAGCAGGCATTGCTTCACACAAAGTCAGAAATCAACTAGATGTTTATCAAACCCCCAACCTATTTATCAATTTCAAACTACCTGATGAAGAAATAACATGTCCCTTGCTTGCAAAACATCTGTCATTACAGCTAGTGAATCAGTAGAACACCTTATACGCACAATCACAATTAAAATCGAGCACAAAAAATATCGATCGCTACTTACAACAGTTTATGCTATTTTTCCACATGATCACGTAGACACCATGACATACATACATGTACGAGGAGGATACATAAGGGCAGAGAGTACCTGAACAAAGCGACAATTTAATGGCGTAGCTAAAGGTCTTAAAGTCCCACAATCGTACATCAGTCATGTAACTTGAAGGATTTTCTACTGAATTTGCAGTATAGAAGAAGGTTTCTTCGTTCTAAACTACGATTTCGTGATTAGTTGATCGATCTGTTGCGAGTGTTGAAAGGGGTGAAATGTAAACGTATTCTTTGATGATGTGAATTATATACTCTGCCTCTAAAACGATGAGAAATACAAGTCTGGAAAATAGATCCTTCGGAATATTCATCGGCCTCTAATTCTTATCCAAAAGTATCTTAAACAATATGTAATGTTTAATTAAAAACACGTTTATTCATTTAATCTTATAACTGCTCTAAAGGTTGCAACATCATTTTTTCTACCGCAAGCTGCCCTGACATTTTTTTAAATAAAATCTTAATTAAATACCGGCTGTATTTTTCACGGCTCTTATGTAACGACTATTCTTTATAACAGCTATTAAAAAAATTATAGGTATACACATCTCATCTTTACTTCTCAACTTTCTTTTTCACTTCTTACATTTCTTTTGCAAATTTAAAACATGACAAGCATATGAGGCAATATTTTTCAGTTTTTAAACCGTCATCAGAAAAATATACCATAATACCTTGATGTTATGGTTAAACTTGTAAACCATGTGGTGTTGATCCATGGTGATGAAAATGTGGGCTTTTGATAACGTATTTAAACAAATAATTATATCATTAGCCTCTGCAAATCCTTCCTATGAATATGAGTACATGCATGACTTATAAGGCGACCACCAAAATGATGATGCCGAAATTAATCTTACCACAACCCATGAAAGACGAACACAATACGATTTGGATTGGTCATTTGATTTATGTTTTATTTATGGATTAAATTATGTTTTATTATGATTTAAGTACTATTACCCTAGCATTCTAAATTTTGAATTCTAAGAAAATGTTTGTTTTCTTAATAAGGTCTACAAGAGCACTGCTCGTGGATGCATGTCGGGATAGATCTATGGCTCGTGTGCAAGGGTCTACAATGAGGCACGCCTGGTTTGTGGGTGCCCATAATAGTTGTATGATGTTTGTATTTCATAAAAATTACGCGAGTTTAAATTTAACATATATGATGAAATTTCACGAGTATATGGTATGGTATGGTATGGTAGAACTAGTAAGCGAGTATAAGATAACATACATGATGAAATTCCACATAGCTTGAGCCTTAAGGCTTCATATTTGTATCAAATCGTAAAAGCTGATAGGTGACATGCAACGATAATTCTTTATATAAATAAAAAATCTTATTTATAGTTTACAAAAACCAAAAAAAATGAAAATAAAAAAATACTATGCTCATATCCACCCATCCCATTTTGTTTCGGTTCGTGATAAAAAGTAATGCATTGCCACCTCAACAAGTGATGTGCCTATAGCTCTACAGCCCCTCACTCCCAATGTAAACCAACACTACTCCACTTCCTCAAGAGTCATCAAACATTGACGCACAATTGCACAAACCTTTCATCTTGCTAAAAACTAAACAAGAGATTGGACCCCAGACTTCCTATAGGTTATCCATGAGAGTGGATAGTCCCAAACATTTTTCTTTTTTTATCAGGAGAACCCGTTACCAATAAACTAATAGGACCTGACAATGCCAACCATAACATCACAACTTGTGATTGACAGATGACGTTTAAGAGGTTATAATAGAAAACAAGTGGAAACAAGATTCAAACCTAAGATCTATACTAGAGAAGAATCAAGTGCTTACCACAACATCACGGTTAGTCCCAACTAATTAACCAAATCATCTGGGGCATATGAAAAGAGGAATAGTGCCGGTATAGACCGAAATTCCGTTATCGTTTAATTCTGACTGGTAACAATAATCAACGATCTAGTGCTTGGTTGTTTACATAACCTAATACCAAAAACTTCTATAGTCTATCCGTAGACGTGCGCCGTGCTTTCATGAAAGTTCATTCAACAACCCGTAAGTCTAAGGTCCAAGCTCAGGTAATTAAACTTACACTCATCACACCATAATAAACATATGTTTGGCAGCATACAAATTTATATACAAGAATCAAGAACATATTGTTTGCTTAGAAGAATGACTTTACATCTTCAATATGATTATGTCACAAAATTTAGGGAATAATTATCGAGAATCAAGAAGAGGTGGCAGTGTAAAGTGAATAACCAGAAATAACAGAGCTGAAGGCGAAGGCAACAAATGCCGCAAAACCCAAACCAACAGATGCAGTAGCCAGCTCCGGGAACTTGTCTGCACCCCAGTTTGATTTCCAATCATCTACTCTGGTGGCTGCTGATGATCCAGATGATATCAGCAGGTATGTCAGCATCTGAAGTTTACCAATTTCAGTAACAGCTAACAAACACCTCAAAAAACTCTTCAGACAAAATACAAGTGACTTACACTATCAATTCTATCACATTTAAAGCATAAATAAAATATTCACACCAAAGTGTAAGAGTTTGAGTCGTAATTGTGAAGGAAACTAAGTCAAGAGGACCAAATCGTTCAAAAATAACCCACAACGACTACAGTCAAACAAGTGAGAAAAAACATGTGCTAGTAATGTTGGATAAAATGACAGTTATCTAATAATTGTCAGGGAAACTAATCACAATGAGTAAGCCATCTGAAGTCAAGCGCACAAGGCGCAAAGACTTCGCTTGTTGCCTAGGCGGAAGGTGCAAAAAGAGCGCAAGCCCAATACATAAAAAGTGTTAGAAATTAATCTTGATGTTCAAGGATGTATACGGGGGAACCAAGAAAGATAAGAGTGGAATTAGTTAAAATATAGAATATGTTAGTCAAGGTTAATATTAGGAAAGTATTAAATATTTTGACTGTGAATGGGTTGTCATCCAGCTGTGTTTGAGCTGTGATTTCATAGTAATTAAGGTTAGAAGTAGTATAAAAGAGGGTCATTGTATAGAGTTTAAGGTGTGGTCTTTTGTCCTTCATATTTATAAAAAGAGTCTGGTAGTTCCCACAAAATACCGAGTTTTATCTTTGTTTTTTCTGGGCCAATATTCTAACAAAAAGCACACAAGTAGGAAAAATAAATAAATAAATAAACATATAATATGCTTAGAAATTGATACTATTCAACAATCCAGAGATATATTAAAAAAGAACTATTATAATTAGCAACAACTTATCCAGCTAATACAAAAAGTTTGAAAGTAATTTAATATATACAAACATTGATTATTAATCATCACCATCACCAAAACAATCCAAAGTACCGGTTTTTCCTTGTAACAAATGACAAAAATGGCTTTCATACATAGGGTGAAAAAAGGTTTCTGCAGATTAAATCTTATAGGTTTATAGCACTTCGTTAAGATTAGATGATGCAACCCTTAATCTAGGACCTTGTGTTGAATGTTATGTCATTTTCAATTTACGCAAACCATTGTCCAAGTAACACTACTATCAAAAGGAAAAAAGATTTTAACCTTAAAAACATTCTAAGTTTATGCAATTTCTAAGCAACACTACTATCAAAAGGACAAAAGAATTTTAACCTAAAAAAACATTCTAAGAGAGTGTTTAGACACAGGTATGGAAGTATTATCCAACCATTGTCAATTCAAGTTGCAGTTAACAGTTTACAGCGTTCGGTTATCCTAATTCAACTTATGATTATCTGAACATTGAGTATTACTTTGATGTTAGTGACATACACTCTTGTTTTCCTATCACTAACACAGTCAAAAGTGCTAAATAATACTTTAAATGGACATCAAAATACCATCTTCTCCACCTAGTTCATTAGGGAATGATTTTGATTATATCAATTCCAAAAAACTTGCCTGATCCATAGCAAAATCGAAGTAGTAACGAAGATGGTGGCGCCTGCTGGATTGATTACCAGTAGCCAACTGATAGGCTAAATCACACCCCTGTAGCACAGAGTATGCAAATCCCACCACATTCACTCCCATAGAGTACCTGCAAATCCACAAATGTTATCAAAAAACCTCTGATCAAACAACTAAAAAGCGACTGAATAAGTGAATATGTTCACAACAGACTCACCGGAACTCTTTGTATCGGTAGTATGAATCAACAGCCCATCCTTTACGCTTATCAGTCGCCATCACCGACAACGACACCAAACAGAACAACAATCCGAATACCCTAAACCCTAACGCTATCTTCTTCATCGAACCTTCATCACTACCTCTCCTACCTCTCGCCGGAGCCGGCCGCGACCGCCGCTCCTGACCACCGCCGCCCGTCCCCACCTCCTCCGCCACCGCCGCCGGCCGTCTGACGAATCCGTCATGTGGGCCGAGATCCGCTTTCGTAATCGGCGGAGTCTCGTCGCGAACGTACCTGTTGACCATCGGCACCGGCGCCGGCGACAGCACCCTCTCCGCCGGCAACTTCGGCAGCGGATCTAACGGCGGCGATCCGTGTGGCACTTCTAGTTCCGCTTGCGGCTCTGGTTCTACTTCAACTCGTTCGGGAGTAAACCCATGGCTTAGGGATGATAGAGACGACATGGATGACAACGGAGAATCTTCCGGCGACTTCGCCGGAGAAGAAGCCTGTGGTCTCAGATCACGAAGGTGAACGGAAGCAGAAGTCGCCGGCGAATCAACATCCGTTTGAGGTTTTTGTGTTGATTCACTTTGCATCGTGAGATTGAAGGTTCACTTGGATCGAAAGGGGTTTTCTTCGAGTTTGAAATTTGTCGAAGTATAATCGAATCAAGAAACCAGTTGATTCAAGCAATCTCTTGCTTCGATTGGGTGTGTCATTACTTTAGAAGAACACTTGTTGGATTGGTTGGGTGAATGGTAAAGTTGTATAGGTACAAAGTTCGCAATTTTATACCCTTCTAGTTCTAATAATTGAGCCTTTTCATAGTTTTTCTGAGAGTTATGCTTACAATTCAAAAAAGACCATCATGACTGACAGTTCTTCTACATGTGTGGGTCGACGGTGGGTATTAAGAAATTGGGCTTATTATCATTTTGGATTAATTGTATATATACCATTGTAAATATTTTTAAAATACATATATATCTAAATAAAAACTTTAATTGATATATATGAAGTTTATTGTTATAACAATATTATCCTTCCAAAAAATTCATAAACACTTACAAATGAATATATATGTTATTAAATAGTTTTGTAAAAGATTATGTCATAACTATAACCTATGATCTTTGGTTGCGAATGACAACAACTTTATCGTTGTTATAAAGTTTGTCTCTATGTTTCAAATTTAAAAGTATGCATGTTTATCTTCCAGCTACAATGTGATATGTCATAACTGTTGTTTAGTAAAATTCACACATAGGTGTCATGTAGACAAAAAAAATATTTCACTAAACTCCCTTTAAATCAAGTGTAGTGATTAACTAGTGTTTGAAGCCCCAATAGCGTAGACAAAGTTGTGTTAAAAGTCCGTTAAAAGCTTAATGCCTCATAGGTTTAGCCTCAGTCTAACAAGAATTTGATTTTGAACCCAAGAAACCTTTTGACAATGGCATCCAATTCAGGAAACACAGGTTCTTCAACAAAATCATCTAAAACATTTTTTAGCATCACCAGTCGCCGGAACTCTCGCTTCTTATCCAAGTCTTCTACTACCTTATCTTTTCTATTCGATTTTTAAATGTGAACGATATACGTTTGTATCTCAATTCAGTACTTTTATCAGTCTATCACATGCTCAAGTGTATAATCATGTGTAAGTTTATTGTTAGAATTATAGTACGATAGCTAAGATAATTAACGATTGAGAAATGTTGATTTACATTGTAACAGAGTTATAAAGTAATCTAATATACTAATTATATATACATTACCAGAGGTGAGTGTAACCACTGGGTAATTAAATCAAAACCGTTGGATCAGGCTGAAATTAAATCTCAGTCGTATAAACTCGACAGTTAGAGCAGTTACGGACCAAACACGAGCAGTTATGAGAATCTTAATCATGAATCCTTGTCCTTCTTTTTCTCCGACGTTGCCGGTAACCGTTGTCTACAACCTCCAATGCTTTATTATAAATAGGAACATCATGGTGAGATGAACGCCCTAGGGCTATTTACCTCCCCAAATCAACAATGATGAATCCTCACGTCTTTCCGGCTCTCATGCGTCGCCAGAGTTTCAGGTGTCCGTCACCTAATGCCCACCACTCCAAGAACACGAAATTGATTCAGTTTAAATGTATCGAAAGAACCCTCGCGAAGTCATATGTTCCGATCTGTCACAAATCTGGCAGATAATCATTAAATTTGATTAAACAATTCATACGAAAACTAAAATCTTAATCACAACATATTAGTGCTATTTGCCTACCTTTTTACCTAATTTTTTACTCAATAGAAATGTATCGGCTGGTCCATCTAGTGAACGAAAAATTGTCCCGTTCGATTCTAAATATATGAAAAGAAGTCATCATATTGTTATCCCCAAGTAGGAGTGTAAACAAGCGGATCCTAACCCGAGCTTGATTCGTTTATAGTTTTATTTATAAAGCTTGAACCGGGCTCGTTATAAAGCTCGTTCATTATTAAAATTTTAATATTTTTTATTTTTTATAAGTACTTTCATATTTATATTTATCATACTTTTTATGTGTATACATAATATATATGCTTTCATTTTTTAACATAAATTTATGTATAATAAATACTATTTCTGTAATATATATTTAATATGTAAATAAGTATATAAACAAAAAGTTCATTTAGACTCGCAAGTCGGCTAGAGCCAAGAGCCCGATATCTGAAGCTCGGGCTTGAGCTGAGAGCTCGACATCTGAAGCTCAGGCTTGAGCTCGTATAAGCTCAGCTTGGTTTGAGCTTTTTCGATTTGATCCCGAGTAGCTTGCGAGCCGGCCGTTTGACTCATTTACACCCCTATCCCCAAAGTTGCAGCAAATAACATCTGGACAGTTGTCTTCATCCCATTAACGTGCATGCATATGCCTCTCCCTTTCATCATATATATTAGATACAGCAACGCTTCAAAGCAGCAAGCACTTCTTCCCCACACCCTTCGTCTCCAGCAAGATTAATTTCTTCATCACTTAATTGCATATCATCAATCATCATCTTCATACTCACAAATGGAGGGACACAATGACCACATCAAAAACGGGTTTCTTCGGGCCGATCAGATCGATCTCAAGAGCTTAGACGAACAGTTGCAGAGGCATCTCAGCACCAGAAGAGGAAGAAGCTTCGATAACAAGAACACCAACCT
This sequence comes from Flaveria sonorensis, assembly GCA_025506505.1. Lineage (NCBI taxonomy): Eukaryota > Viridiplantae > Streptophyta > Magnoliopsida > Asterales > Asteraceae > Flaveria > Flaveria sonorensis. Next base: position 71,174,422 of record CM046432.1, read on the forward strand.
CAATCTCAACATCAATTTCAGTAATTCATCGTTTGATCATCCAAAATCACATGATCATCAATATCATCATAATCACCATGGAGATAATGGAGGAAATCAACACAGTAGTTCCATATCTAGGTTAAGGATTGATACGAACGTTAATCGACAGAGGCAGGAGTGGGAGATCGATCCTTCGAAGCTCGTGATAAAATCGGTGATAGCTCGTGGCTCGTTTGGCACTGTTCATCGAGGATTTTACGATGGTCTTGATGTTGCAGGTGTGTGTTCATTCTCGATCTTATACGTACGTACTCTTTGTGTTCATTGCATGTAATAATGCATTTGTTAAATATGTATATTGGTTCTCAATTTGGTGCACACGTATAATTAATTACTTGTATGAGTTCAAGCTCGACTAAGCTTGAGAGTGAAGCTGACATATCAGATCAGACACGAGACAATATTTAATTTACGAGTATTAATTTGGTTTTGAATCGTATCAAGCTCTATATTTAAACCTCAAGCCTTTTTTATGATATTATAACTTGAACAATAATAAGCTCAATCTGATTTATTATTATTTTAATTATTTAATTTAATTTAGATTTATATATTTGCATATTTATATACTTTTTCTTATTATAACATTTTATATGTTAAGGTTGGATTCAAATGAAAATAAAAAAATTTTACGAAAACCAATAATCAAAATATCCACATTTGATGTATTAATATTAATGAATCATATTTTATTGAATAAAAAAATATAAAATTGTATTTTTGTGGGACCATGTATACAAAAAGTCTAAAAATATAATCCATTAATTTTAGAGATTTGGTTTATTCGTCTTCATAATCTTTTTTTGTTTTCATGTAAACCCAACCCTAATTGTATATTATATTATAATAATATTATATTTATATAAACAAGAATTTTGTTACTACTCACCAGCCTAATCAAGATACGTGTTTGAAGTTCATGTTCGAGCACGAGCCCATTAATTTATTGAGTTTCAGTATAGAGTTGACACTGAAATATTCAATCTCAAACCTCTACTGTTGCGGTTATGTTCTTATTAAATCTAATTTTTCAATTAAATTGGAATGAAATTAAAACTTAAAAATGAAAATATAGTAGTTCTATGTTATATATGTATAAAGTGTATATAGACTAAAAGTATTAAAATGAACATGGGTAAAGCTATGATTGTGAATGCTTTTAGCAGCAAGTCACAAGATGGAGGTGTTGAGTAATTAGTTAAAGGTATCCTTTTGGTTCTACCCAAATTGAGTGGTATTTGATGTGTTTTGAGTCTGACATGTGAAATATATGTGAAGGAGAATAAAAGGTGTATGTCTTTTCATCCCAAATTAATTAAAAGGATATATCTTTTCAACTTCACAATTAAAACTTTTTCTATTTAAATTAGGTTTTTCCTTTTGGTTTAATTTAATAATAGTGTTTAATCCAGAAAGTATTAAGCTTCTAATATTTCTCTATCTTTCCTACTATTACTACTATTATTAATTATTACTACAATTATTTTACTATCATTATTATTATTAGTTTGTTGCCGTTAAGTTCTTAAAATAAAAGAAAAATAATCCAAGTATTATTATTTATTATTAATTTAATTAATTATTTCATATTGTTTTTTAATTTCTGTATACTAGTATTATCAGTGTTGTTGACGTTGTCACCACTGGTCCACCATGCAGGCGCATCCGTCGCGCCTGCTCCCACTCCTCTATTGTTGTTTTTGTTAGTATTATTACTATTATTGCTACTACTATCAGTTGTCATCGTCATCATCATCATCTATTCTTCCCGTTCCTCCTGTGCTCCTCTCTCGTCTAGAAGCCATGAACCGCTCCTCCACATCCCGGTCCTCCCTGTCACACTACTCTTCTTCCTAAAGCCAGTTCCCTTCTATATGTTTTCTTCTATTCGGGATGGAGTACCTACTGTTATTGCACATTTCGCCTGCATCCCTCGTCACATTATCTCCACCAATCCACCCCAACCTGGCCGCCTTGCCCCTTCCTCATTTTTCCCGAGAGCATTCCATCCACCCTAAATGGCTACTATTGATTTTCAATACAATTATGTTGCTAGATTATATGTTGGCAGTTGGGTTCTTACAGCTATGCAAGTATAGATCTTCATAGTCATTCTCTTAAAATAGAAAAAAAAACATTTAGGAGATATTATGTATTTGTTAATGTAGAAATACTAGAGTTATAATATGCTCTATTTTATAAATAGAACATCCACTATACTAGATGAGTCTAATTGGTTGTTTATCCTTAGTTAAACTTCTTGATTGGGGCGAAGAAGGACACAGAACAGAGGCTGAAATAGCTTCACTTAGAGCGGCTTTTACACAAGAAGTTGTCGTGTGGTACAAACTCGATCATCCTAATGTGACTAAGGTTGGTTACCTTTCTATCAGTCCAATTTATATTTATCAGGACAATTACATTATATAAATGTTCTGATAACATGACATATATTGTCTAACATATCCTTTTCTTTTTTATTAAGAACATACTGATAAAGCTTGATTCTTAATTATTCAAGGTTTTGGTTTTAACTGAAAGATTAGCTTTGGTTTCTAATAGACGTTGTTGTTTCACATTTTCTTTTGGTAGTTCATAGGTGCTACAATGGGCACACCAGAACTAAACATACAAGGAGATAATGGTCATTTTGGCGTGCCTCGTAACTCTTGTTGCGTAGTCGTGGAATACCTTCCCGGTGGTGCTTTGAAATCTTTCCTTATCAAAAACCGAAGAAAGAAGTTGGCTTTTAAAGTTGTCATGCAACTAGCACTTGATCTTGCTAGAGGGTGCTTGTCCATCCCTTTTGTTTGTCACAATATGTTTATAAATAATTATGAAAATATTAATATTTTCATAACTAATAATGGTCGTGGTAAGTTCCATGATCATTATTAGTTACAGCCACAATGAAGGTTTGAAAAATAAGTTAACAAGGATGTTGGTTAAACGTGATACTCATCTTAACTTGTTACTCAAGCTATCTGAGTGCTCGGCATATTCGTTTTGGCATCTCTAATACACGCCATGTGCTTTTTGATACTTTGTAGTTTGAATTATCTTCATACAAAGAAGATTGTCCATAGAGATGTGAAGACTGAAAATATGCTTTTGGACAAGAATCGGACCTTGAAGATTGCAGACTTTGGGGTTGCTCGTGTAGAGGCATCAAACCCTAATGACATGACTGGTGAGACCGGCACCCTCGGTTACATGGCACCAGAAGTATGTTTAGTTAATCTATGCTCCTCAATTAGTCCTTCTACTGCCTCTAGATGAATATAATCATGTGTTTATTTTTCAATCAACATGGAGACAGGTTCTTAATGGTAGCGCGTATAACAGGAAATGTGATGTTTATAGTTTTGGAATCTGTTTATGGGAAATATATTGTTGTGACATGCCTTATCCTGACCTTAGCTTTTCGGAAGTCACATCAGCTGTTGTCCGCCAGGTATGCAAACTAGTTAAACATTTATTCAAGTACAAAGATCAGTTCAAAACATATAACGAGTTCAAGTTTACTCCTATCCGAACATGCAGGGGTAGAATTAAGAGGGAGTAAGAAGATCCTTTGACCTGAATTCATTTAAGTTTTGTTATACAATCTAAATATTCTTCTAAGATAATTATTACTTAGTTTGACACTTTAGTTTTAGCCGGTAGAAAAGATACTTAATGACCCCTTATAAAATCTTATGGTTGTTTATAGTTATCTTAGATGTTTAGAGTTATGTTTAATAAAAATTTAGCGTGAAATATCAGAATTTGAGGCCAGAGATACCACGTTGTTGCCCTAACTCCCTCGCGAGTGTTATGAAGAGATGTTGGGATGCAAATCCAGACAAGAGGCCGGAGATGGACGAGGTGGTGGCGATGTTGGAGGCCATTGATACGTCTAAGGGTGGGGGAATGATACCCGGAGATCAACAAGGATGTTTCTGCTTCAACCGGACTAGAGGCCCTTAAGTCTACAATCGTTTCAGTTTACATCCTTCAGTGTTTAAATTATAGGTATAATTATGAGATAAATAGTGTTATGTAATGATCTCTATCTTACATATACATACCTTTTTTTTACTACTTATATGGTAGTACAATTTCTGTATTGGATATTACGTTAAAACTTCTACGAACTTTATGGTTTTTTTATTAAATAAATGTACTAATACTGATAATCTCTGGTTGTAGGACTAAATTTTCAAATATTTATTACGAGTAGTTTTGTATCATTTTAAACTAATAATCAGTTTTTATATAAACTGTAATAAAACTATTTTTCAAATGTGATATAAATTATCCATTTACCTCATATCAATCTTGATGAGGTAAATAATATTACTTATTTGTTTAACGAAACAAAATTGAAAAAAAATAACTAACCTGCACCTATATTACTCTTAATGAGAGCACTATAGGTGTGGTTTTTGTTGATTAAATATTTGTTTTTATCATGAATATTCACTAATTTTTTAATACATATAACAACATTTATTATGTAACACATTTTTATTATATTAAACAAAAACTATTGTTATTAAAAATGGTAGGTTTTGTCCAAACAAGCTTTCAACTGCATTGCCAAAAAACAAACAAACAAATAAATATTTGATGGCTACAGGATGACCCTAAACACCATAAATAAAATTCTCACAAAATTAGATATACCAGCAATTCCTCTCAAAAGTTTATATTCACCAAACTAAAAATCTAAAAACAATTCAAATGTCAATAACAAACCCAAAATCCAACATCAGAAAATGAACAGAATCTCAAAGCTAACTGAACAAACTAACAAAAAAAACTTGAAATCTAACTTCACATGTGTATCAACTCAAGCACCATATGTAAACCACTATACATTTTGAAGCTGTACCTCAGCACCAGCAGCTGCAGCAGCTGGAGTTTTGCTTCTCTTTGGAGTTGTGCCCCAGTAACATGCATATAGAACAAGCTGTACAAACCCAAGAACTGCCCCAGTACCATTTGCAATCTACAATTATAAATTATAATTTAATCATACAATTAAAGTACAAATATAAATCTATATGCATTACATAAGTTTTAACTTTTAAATACCAGGATGGCAAAATCAAATTTGAGTAGGGCATATGTTGTCCAGCAGCAACCATTCAAGAAAGCAGCCAGTGAAAGTGGGAAAGGCATGAACTCAACACTCTTGGTTTTAATCACTTTCCACTGTTGGTTTTCATAAAGACACATGAAATGATCAATCAGTAATGTTGATTAAGAAATATCTACCTATGAGATGTAACAGTGAAGCAGACACCTACCATGATAGTTAGAGGAGAAGCATACATGGCGACACCAAACACCACGCAAAATGCGCCCACAAAAGTGGATCGAGCCTTGTGAGTGTGGAACAATCCCAAATCAAGACCAGCGACAACTCCAAGGAAGAGGAGCTCAATAACTAAAAAGATAGTGATCTTCTTCTGTAGATAGGAGGCAACCAAATATGTAATGTGTGTGGGAATTTAAAACCAATTGAGATACTAAGAAGCAAGTGCATACCCTATGTGACGTTTTGCCATAAATGAGGAATACAGTGAGATAGATGAGCTCCAACACTAGACCAGTACCATTAATGGTGACCACAAGTGTACTGTTAGGATGATTAAACGGCATACCATAGAAGATCCATAGCAAGCAGTTTAACACACAAGCTATATAAGGGTCCGGTGAAAACTCCTCTACAGATTTGTTCCTGAAGATTCTCCAAATTGTAGGCCTGCAGGTTTACCAGTTTGATTGAACAATGTAACATCATTATCGCGTTGCATCTAACATTACATGATGAACTGCAAATTAACATATGCAATGCAGAGGAAATAAAGAAAGTTACGCTGGCGAGATAAACAGGACGAATGAGATGACATTCCCTGCAGAGTGAAAGTTGTAATAAGATATTACATCTAATGATTCAATTACAGGAAATAAAAATACTAATTCAAACAGAAGTCCAATGGATGATCACATTATTAACATGTATCATCTAATGCTTCCATTACATGAAAAAAAAACTGAAGAAGCAGCAATATCAATTGAAATCAGAAGTTGAACAGATGATCACATCAGTAACATGTAATCGAAAAGAGGGTGTGTTTGCTAGTTGAGATAACAAAAATGTTTATCAATTACATACGATGTTTATATCAAATACTTACAATAAAGAGGCAGGTAAACGGGCAACAAGTTGCGCCGCAACCCCTTTTTGAATAGCGAAGCCTAGCCTACTAAAAACATACATGTAATCAATTAGCTAGAAGCTGAAACGTTCATTGTTGACCTAGGAGATAACAGAATTAACAAAACCAAAGGAACATCAAATTGAACTTGAGATTAGAATTCCAACAGACGATTCATCTCACTAACAACAAATCAAACAGCCAATTACAAATCAATAACTTTGAATGCTTCCTTTAATCTTTCAACAAATACTCACAATCATCGTTAACCGAACGAAAGTTTAAACCTCGTAACCAATTGACCAAAACCAGTAGTTCATGTAACATCATCGTTTACTCCAGCTCGTAATCAGTAGAACACACAAAACTACACAGAATTCGTCAAATCAACGTCACCGATACTGTTCAAACACATCTAACCAAATCAATTCAAAACTCACACTTAATAAAATCTCAATACACGCCTAATGAATGCCGGTTTCAACAACAATTCTCCTGGAACTCTAACGTATTTCATACAGAAACGTAGGCATTTACATAACATCAGAATCATAAATTCATAACCAAAATCCATACATATCAATCACAAAATGAGATTAATTATGATCATACGCTCAAAATCAATCAATCGTGAAACCACCGAGTAGTTTATCAGCGTGAAATCGAAGAATTTCAACGATTACATACCAATGATGCCAACGATAGTACGAATCTGCATGTTATCCATCGTCATGTTTGAAGCGAATTGAAGAAGATGATTGATAAAAGCGTCAAATTATAGGTTTTTGATGTAGGGATTAACCCCAGCATGGATGGTATGTATATCTATATATACACACATGCGACTTGTAGTTTAAATATGATTGGTTAAGTTGCCTAAAAATAGTACCATGACTCGGCTTACTAATATATATCCAAACTTATCCCTTTATTTATTCTCTCATAAGAACTTGAAAATCTGTTATGAAGTCGGTATATCATTATAAGCCGTATTTCTATCCGTTTTGTCAATATCTAACTCTTCTGGAACTCTATCAATAGTTTTGTTACGAATGAGATTTTACCGATTGTTTATAATAACTGGAAATTGTGCATTTAGTTTTCACCTTTGAAAAATAAAATCTTAAGAACTTACTGTAAAAACATTTTTAACGAGACTATGATGCTAGGCCAAAGTTGAGGGTGAGACGGTGGTAAACATTTGAGTTTTTTTTTAGTGAATGTATCATATATGAAGTTTTCGTTAGTTTTCTACCTTTAACCTTCTTGAAGACTACCTTTCTAACACATGTTAAAGAAAAATATGAGGGGTGTGATGGTAGTAAAGTGATAGTAAAAGGGTATGATCAAGTGTTGGTTTTTAAATTTTTGCAGCGAAAGAATGGGACTCGGCAACTCGTGGACGGTTGGTTGATTCAGATGAATTTACGAAACTAACCTTGTCATGAATAAGACGTGATTCGAATTTTAAATTTCAAACTAAGTCGTAAGTATTGTATGACTATAATAGTCGAAATGTATGTTATTTGAATTTTAAGATGATATATCATACATAGTATGTTAATCTGGATAATATTTTGGTTTAAATTTAATATTTTTTAATTAATAGGTAAATACTTACTGGTAGATAATTCATATTTTTCAAATGACACTTATATTTTTCAATTTATAAATTTATATACACCTGAGCAATAAAATAATGTATAAATCTATATCTATATATGTGTGTATACTTACTCTTAAAATTTACTTAAGAGCAACATAATCTAGTATTAAACATTATTGTATTAAGTATACATGATATTTTACCTTAAAGTAAAGAACGTATAGAGGAAACTCTCATCTTTTCAACCTTTAAAAGGTTCCACCAAAATAATTTTAAAAAATAAGTTAAATTTTATTTCAACTATAATAGTTTGTGTGTCTATTTATTTTATATAATAAGATAGAACTAGAAATAAACGGAGCCAGTATAGTTTTAAATTTATTAAGTTGAGCCTAAAATAAATATAAATCAGGTGTGAATGTATGATAATTTGCTACAATTGGTAATAAAAATAAAAGTTAGGGTGTTACTTGCCAAATTAATAGTATTGATTATTACCGGTCAATAAGTAATAAATTTGATTATTTAAATCCAATTTACCTTGTTATAATTACGATAAATTAAGTTCCTTTTATTTTTGCTGTTAAAAAAGGTAAGTCTAATTTCTTTTACATTTATTAAAATAATTTTTGATATGACAGGAAAACTAGAGTATATTAAAATTAATTCATTTTATATTTATTAAAATTAAGTTTTTTTTATTTATGTAAGTCATAAGAACATATTCAGAGTTTAATGAAGAAACCTAAAAATTCTTATGACATAATTTTTTTTAAAAACTCTAAATATGTTGTTATGACGTACTTATTTTATATACTTCGGCGTAAGTTTTCGTTAAAAACGAGTTGGCCTGTGTTCCAGTTTACGTTTAAACTCCGAGTCAATCTACTTCTCGACATAAATTTTCTTCGTAACGAGTTTGGTCAAATACATTCCAATCAAGAATGTCTATCTTTCGATTATTAGCATTTTTAGCACTTGAACTTTTGTGTGTCATAATAAGCCTTCACGATCTCCTTAAGTTGGAAGGTTTAAATCATAAGACCTCATAATTTAAGGTGTAAGGTATGAATAGTGACGTGACAATAAACATCATTACGATGCTGAGTTGGATCACGATAACATGGTTTTACCTAAGAAAATGTATTAATGAGTGAGAAATTTTCTACTCAAAAAATAGGAAACCTAATATGTATCATCGAGTCCCTTGTATCTCGAAGTGAGGCTAAATGTTAGAAATTATATGTGCCAATGGGTTGAACTCATTAACCCAAACGCAACATATAAACCTTAATTATGATACACTTAAAATCTGTATAAACATTCAAGCTAAGTTTGATTACCTTGTTTGTTGGCTCTCTTGTATAAATTTTCATCTTTAATGTTTCTTGTAAATGTTAGCTTTGTATTGTGCTTTTTGAGGTTAAAATAATATCATATCGTTGTTAATTTGTTATTTGTTATTTAAGACTCATATATTAAATAATACAAAATTCATAAAATTCGCATAGACAAATTAGCTCCCTGGACCATGAGCTCAAGTCCTAGTTAACGTAGGTTTGGCTCGAACGCGATCATTGAGTAAGAACCTTCTTTTAATAATCTTTAAACTATTATCATTTTTGTTTCTCATACATCTTCACCATAACTTCCAAGATCATTTTGAAAAACCTAATAGTAGGTTGGTTCAATATTTTATGCATCTAACTCGGAAGTTTTAGAATGATGAAAAATCATTAGTAATGTATTTTAAATACTAAAAGGACTCACAAATATAATTCACCATCTATATGAGAGTAAAGGTTTATTAGATGATGTTAGTGATCGACTCTCACAAATATGATGTGAATTTGAATCACTATAAGTGTATATTCTAACACAACTTCCAATCTACTAACCACCTATATATGTTTGTATTTGTAGGATTTCCCTTGAATAAAATGAAAGACACCTAGATTAATATTAAACAAAATCCATATGGGAGTGCTTGTATGTGTGACGTTGAAGGAAGCTAAATATGAATTCTAAAGAGAAACGATCAAAATATTTGGATGCAAAGTGCGATGTTACATACACACGTATTTGTAAAATAATAGGTACATGTTAATTTTACATAAAGTCCTTTGAAAAATAAATTTTCTAAAAGTTATTTTGAGTTCAAATTGGGAATCCAGAAAAACTAATTAAATTTAATTCGAACTAAGAACCAGAATATATAGTAAGTCTTGAATATATCCCATCTTTTGTGACACTACACAATCTACGTGATGTCTTAATCCAATTTGATCGAAAAGCTAATCATATAAAGTTACAGATTGATCTTTTATGGTTTTTGTCTTCATGATGATCGATTTAACTTTAATGGTTCAAGTAGTCTAATTAAAAGAATGGTTAGTTTTTCTTTTAGGGTGACTTGATGAAGTGATGAGGTGAGTAGAGTGAGGCGTGATTAGGTTCCCGCTTCCTAGTTAGTTAGTCGATGCACAAAACCGAGGATAGAGGCTATTAGTGATTTAGGGTTCTTCACTTTCTAGATCGTAATAGGAAGTAGCCCAATCATATTAAAAAAGCCCAATCCTTTTAAATGGATCAAACTTCAAGACCCTATTTTTAAATTTCAAATTGGGTAGGTTCAAAAATTACAGATACAAATTCGATTTGAAAGCTGAAATATGGATTCGAATTGATTGCTAGCCGGTTTCAATTTGGTTCAGTTCGAATCCCTGGTTTTTTTGTTCAGTTTGAACATCAAACACCCCGATTGCATGGATGATGGTGTGTCAGAGCTTCGCCCTCACATCACCTTATAACAGGTTTTCTTATATGTTTCATTTTCGATCCAAGCTCGAGATAGTTACAGTCCCTCTTACCCCTACTCAATGGGAAAATGCAACATTTTATACTTTATTTTGTTCTAAAATAGTTAAGTAGTCTATTCTTTCTTTTATGTTACAACAATACCATTTATATATAGATGTTAAGAGTATCTCAAGTACTTGTTAAAAAGTATATTAAATTAACCACATATTAAGAATATGAATTTAAAGGAACAACAACATTTATAGTTTGGTATGTGTGATGTTGATAGAAGGCTAAATATGGTGCACCATGGTCCATATGGGTCACAATCCAAGTTCCACTTCTAAAAGCACCACTACCTTATGCTTACTACTTTTTCATGAGCCATCTTTTTCAATCCACACACTACTAAAGTCTAAAAGGCTAAAATAACATATCTTTAGAAAGCCATTCCTCCTCAGGTGCTTCCCCCTTTAGTCCCTACCCTCCATTCCTTAGCAAAGAAGGAATTCTAAGCATCTTCATTTCATCATATGTACAGTTTTATTCACCAAACATTTGATAAAAATATAGCTTTACTTTTGTTTAAATGGTTTAATATGCTTTTATCAATCAGTATTTGGTAATTTCATATGTTAATTAGGAGTCCTTTTAGTATCTAAAGAGATTCTTTACCCAAAAAGGACGGAAGTCAATGATCCGTTAAAACAAGATAGCTTTTAGGCTCGTTAAATTTTAAGGTTTATAACGTTTAAGGTGATCATAATTAGTGTTTAAAAACTAAAATAATAAGAGACTTGTTGCGTTAATACGTTAGCTAGGGTTCACGAAGTCGTGCCGAATTCCCCATTGGATGTCACTTTCTCCGATTTTGGCGGGGACTGTGTTCTTGTCTTCACCGATTCCAAATCCCCAACTGCTTGATTTTTTCTTTGCATTTGTCCCAAATTGGTGAACATTCGATCACCGGTTTCTTGTCTTAATTTCATTAATTATCAGCTGCCATCTCATCACCTTCACCCTCCACATCATTTCCAATTCTCTTCTCATTTCATTTCTTCTCATGTTCCTTAAATAGTTGGTTATAGAAGTTGGGCTAAGGAGCTTCTTTGACCGTGGATATGACCACCATTTTATAATTAACTTTTTTACATCAATTTACGTGTGACTACAATTTTATTTTGCTTTTTTGAAGTTTCTATTTCTGTGTCCGTAAATATGAAATGACAATTTATATATTTGTTATATTAGAAGAAAGTTATTCTGATATACAGATTAAATCATAAAGAGGTGAGAAGAATGGTTTTCATAAGAAAAATATGTTATACAACATCAAAATTAATTATTACAAAAAATATACTCTTTGAACAATTTATATCATAAAAAAACTAGAAGAAAAATATGTATATGCATATAAATTCAAGTTTATATATACGCACGCGTGTGTCTGTTTAGCTCCCCGGACTACAGACTACAGACTATTTATTTTATTATTATTCGTGGATGGGTGTTATGCTAAAAAAGTTACCAAAAAATCAGAAATTTAATTCATTTGAAGCCACAAAATAGATTGAGTCGCTCATACAATTATCATTATAACATCGAGATCCTATTATGGTTTTATTTTGATTCACATATTTAAATTCGTTTTATGTATAAAAGAAAATGAGAAAAAAACATAAAGATCTCGTCTAAATAACGATAAATCTCAGGTGGTCCAAATAGTGTAGACATCGACAAGACAAAAATACAATTATTAAAAATAGTATTTTATTTGTTTAAACCAGTGAATTAGAGTGATCAATTATTTTTTAATAAGTTTAATGAGCTAATTAAATAGATTTCTGCATGTGCGACACATGGTATAGACTATAGAGGATGCCGATTTGCATCTAAATCTAGATCTTGAAGTGTTAATATAGTTTGGATGAGGCAGATGTGTGTTAATAAATGGTGAATTGGAAACATGGTTAACACCAATGAGATGGCCATGTTGCATGTCCTGATCTCAATGCAAAAAGAAGCAAGTGTCCTTTCTTTATGGACTATATATGTATAATTATTCATACATGTTTAGATTTCACCAACATGTTAGATTGTACTGATTATTGATTATCCATTAATAGTACAATTAGGATAATTATATACTAATTCTAATCTAACTATATCATGGTTATTTTTGTAACCACGAAACACTATTACTAGAAAACTTAAGGACCCTTTTATATCCTACTAAGCTGTCATTGCTATTGACTACCTCTTAAAAAGAATACCACTGATAAAGGTGGATGAAGACTTAACAAAATGGTTAGCTATTCAAATTAACATTTAACTTAATAAAGATGAAAAATAAACTTGATTTTGAATAATTAAATTAGAGATTTACTTAGGAAAAATATAGAGATTATAAAGCTTATAAATACTAAATTAATAAATACTAAATATCATTAAATAAGTACCTTTTAGATTCCAGTTCATTTTATTTCTGTTCTTTGGACAGTTTAAAATTCAAAATCCAATTCTATCAAATTACATTTCCTTTGACAGATTCCAGTCATATCATAAATAACTTCCGGGAACCAAGCATATCCTATTAGGCTTTTAAAACCCCTCATCTGATCTTATTAATATCTTGTAATCCTTCTAATTTGTAACCGTCGAACTTAAAACATATTAATGCATTTTTAATATATATAACGTCTAATGACTTACTATTAAAAAGAATAGATTTGTTATTAATAGAAAAAGTAGAGAATATGAGGGTTAGTAATGGGTTGATAAGTTGACGGGATCATTTTGAGAGTTAACGTGTTGTAACCAAGTTAAAGAGTCATTATGAGTGATCCTATAAAATACATGTTTTATTGTAATCTCAAAGAGCTAACAGATCAACCTATTTTATTATAATACATCTCTACCATGACATGTTTATAAAACGGACTAGTTTTTACCGGCAGCACATTACGGCGGTATTATGCACGACGCGATAAAGTATAGATTTACAATCGACCCGACTTGTCTCCATGTTAAATTTACGTCGAATCATAAAGTAAGTTGACTTATATCATTTAACGAAAATGTATTATACTTGAACACCCTCTTTTCCAAACAAAATTATATCAAAATGTAGAAAAACTCAAAACGTATATTAAAAAAACACATAGCTGACAATCGCCTTCACTCATTTACGAACTAAATTTACGTTGAAACATAGAGTGACTCGGATTTATACCCGTCGAATGAAACGTTTATATTTGACGCAACTCGTTTCTGAACAAAATTTACGTCAAAACGTATGCATGAAATCATCTTATATTGGACCCATCCCGTACCTAAGAATACGAAAGTAAAAAAGTTAGTTTTTAATTGAATATTGTATTGAGATAAACCCGAAACTTTAAAAACTTAAAGGAGACAAAGTGACGTGACAAAATTGACTAGTCAAATTTAAATTCAATAACCAAATATTATTATTATTATTATTAATTTAAAAAACAATTATATTATAACATTTCGTTTCGTCATAACATATACATCCGCCCTATTATATAAAGAGAACAAGTAAAGAACTTTCTGTGACTAATTTTAAAAATCCATAAAAGTTTACTTTTTATTTTCCTAATTAATATAAAGAGTAATTAGAATTGATAAACTAATATAGGATCATATTCATGTCATGTTCTTAGATATTATCACTCTTAAAATATATCATTAAGCTTAAGATTCCTTCCTTATGGGACAATAAATGTGGATAAGGGACAAGCCTTGTTGGGATGTCTGAAATTTACATGCAAGATTAGTTGAAACAAATCATGTTATTTATCTACTATACTAGAAAATAGTTTAAAAACTTGTTTATTATACAAATATTAAATAGTCATTCATGAAGAGTTAACAATTATAAAATGATACTTCAAAATATAATTATAGATTATTTTAAAAAAATTTAAAAAAAAAAATAATATTACCTTTTAAATTTCATTTTTTAAAGTTTCTTCCGTTTATTTTAATTTTTGAAAAAAGTGCCATTTTATAAAAATTTGGCTATTATAAAAACTCTGTTTTTAGTTATTTTGTTAATTTAAATTTTTAGAATTTTTTTATTTATAAATCTTATGTAGAAAACATAATCTTCAAGATAATTCCTATTTTTTAACAACTTCCGATTTTAATTATTTTTATTGTTTAAAAAAAGTTGTTTTTAGAAAGCACACTTTTTAATAACAAAAATCTTGTTTTTAGTTTATTAAAATATGTTTATTAAAAGAAATTTAATTTTATAAACTTTTGAATAAATAAGAGAGTTAGATGGATAGAGAAAAAAGAAGAGTGTGATATGGTATAGCAATTAATGATATTTATTTTTGTGAAGAGGAAAAAAATAATGTGTTTGCTTGAATGAGGACTAAAAGTAGAGGGAGTAGGTTTAAAAAAGTGTGGTATGCGGAACAATACTGGTTACTCTTTTATTAGATAACATACATAGAAACAAGCGAATTTGATAACGTAAAATGAAAGAAAAGAATGAAACATAGTTTAATATTTTTTATTTAAAGAATAGACGGTAAATAAAGACGAATAGAAAATTATAGAGGCAAAATCCAATAGACTTTTTAACCCGTAATGATATTAGTGAGTTGAATAAACACATAGACGATGTGTATTTACTCCACAATATACAAACATATTAGAATTAAAATAATAGTTGAAGTAAATTACATAAGCAGTCAATGTAATATTATGGATAGTTATCAAAACCCATTACGAAAATTACACTTTTACTTATTTTATACTTAGAATGTGTGGACGATTAGACATAATTTACATCATCACTGATTTCTTGAGAACGATAAATTTTAGTGATGCCAAATATTATTTAAATAAACTAATATTAATAGTAATTTTACTTTTGTATAATCGGCTATCTGTCAACACATATGAAAGAGGTTATGCGACTAATATGCAAGCATCCATTACTATCCTATATAAAACTAAAAGAACTATTTAAAAAATATAAAACAATAATATGATTCATAATTAAGAGATATAGAATGGATAAAACTAATAAAGATCACTGTTTTTACTTTTTATAGTAATTAATCAATCATATTAACAAAAATCATTAAAATGTCTATAAAATTTAACCAACACTCACAAAACTCCAAATGGTAACATAATGTTTAGTCAAACAAAAAACTGTCTAGCAAACTTCTATAATAAGAAGCAACACATTCTCATATTGACAAATACATACTAGATATTTCGGCCAAACACATCTACGTTGGGTAAACATATTATTTGCTTTGTAATCTTGATGATCCAACTTATCCAGTATTATGAAAATTTAACCAATAGAGTTTGTCATAAAAAGGTCTTTCCAAAATGATTGAAATCACTAACACGAAAATGGGATAAACCTAACTTGTTGTATTTACATATATCCAACTATAAGAAATGAAAGAAAGAAGAATATCTAATGAGCATTCCATGGTCGATCATGAATCCAAAGCATACTTGGTAATTCTCTCTTGACAAAAAAAGTTTTTGTTTTAACACGCCTTTTGCTGAAGTATTCACTTGTAAAACAAAATTGAGATGTGCATATGTTTTTAAGTGATTTTTGTAACTCTTACAATTTTGTTTATTTAAGACTGAAGATAAAGAGAGCAAGAGAATAAGCAAGATGTTTGAGTTTTGATTGCAAACATCCTTAGATACTTAATCTGATGATTTTTAACTTAAGAGATAATAGAGTTGGTGATTTGTGCCGTCTTACAAAGAATATATGGAACGAGTGTCCTCTATACATGCTTGATTTCAAATTGCACCGTTCTACATCTTGAAGTGATTTATTTATACTTACATAATTATATATAATTAAAGTGTTTAACTCCAACTTAACAATATTTTAATTTCATAAATATACATCTAAATGAAATTCTAGAATTCTAGAGTTGGTGATTTGTGCCGTCTTAGGAAGAATATATGGAACGAGTGTCCTCTATACATGCTTGATTTCAAATTGCACCGTTCTACATCTTCAAGTGATTTATTTATACTTACATAATTATATATAATTGAAGTGTTTAACTCCAACTTAACAATATTTTAATTTCATAAATATACATCTAAATGAAATTCTAGAATTCTACCATAAATTTTATATGTGGTTGCTTATTGTAAAAATCCTTTTAACGTAAATGAATGTAGGTAGAATCAAGATGTGACACATGCATATGTTCAACATTTCATATTCAATTTTTTAAAAATTTATTACAACATGCCATATGGATCAAGAAGCCACCTCAACCGATAAATTGTGCAATATTTACTTCACAAGAGGTAGGAACTAATGCACTAGCTCATGTAAGACATACTTCGAATCTAGAAACTTGACAAGAGGTATAATTTCTTTTCTTGATTGAAAATTATTTCAAGAACCTCCGCCCTCCGATCATGAAACATGCTAAAATCAAACGTGTAAATACGCCAGATGGAATGATTAATGTAACAAAAACTTTGGCAAGAGGTGATTGTTGCTTATTGTTTATTGTAACCATATATTTACATTTTAACCGGCTTAATTCAGTTATGAACCGGACTACATCAAAACTTAACAAATAATAGTATAAAAGGGAGAGCAAAGACCAACTGATGATGCTATCTGTGGGCCGGTTACTGTCCAGTCGCAGTTCGGGCTACCAATATGTCTGGTGTGGGTTGAATTTGGCTCCGTTGTAATTGTAATGGATTAGATGCACCATAATGATCCATGGTGTACCAGCTTATTTAATAAAATAATCGTTTTTTTTAAAGGACATATTGCAATAAAAATAAATTACAGTGAGTATTGTGTTATTTTAAAATGAAAGTATATAAAAGTTAATGAGACAAAAAGAAATCTAATAGATATTAGATTTAGATTGAACAGACAAACGAGTATATGTTTTTCCTCTTCTACCTCTTCAAACATATTTAACTTCTTTGATAGTTACAAGTTTATTACGCATCAGTTTCAATCACTTTGATACAATCATTGTTTTTCTATTAATTGGGGATGTATTATAGCTAAATCCTTTTTCGCCTTAAAAAATTTGTTGGCCATAAAAGATTTAAATAAATACCAGCCATTCTTTAAAGGTCATTGGAAATTATTTATGAAAGACAACTTTTCTTATGAGACGGAAAGGGTGATTGTGTGAAGATAAATAAGTGTGATTATGAACAAAAGCTATGGCAACTGCCTTTTTCGTTTCTTTTTTTTAGTACAAATTGGAATTTTCGTCTGTCTTTGTTTTTGAATTTTGACTCTGTTTTAAACATAAATTTCAAGAAAACAAATCTTATAAACAACTATCATCAAATAACAAATATTTTTTTCAAAGTACAAGGAGTGATTGGGGACCCTTGATCAAGCTTCTTCAATAGTTAAGATTGTTGCATCAATAAGATCGTAAATTACAAAAAATTAAAAATAGCTGAAAGGCTTAAAAAAAACAAAGCAAAAGCCCTGGTGTTGAATGTTTTTCCCTAGGTTAAATATAGTTCCGTCAATTTTAACATATCTAACTTTATATACTTCTTTATTTTTTTTTTGTTATGAAACGTATATGAAAATAGAGAATTTAATTTTTTTAATTTGATTATTTTATTACAATAGTTTAGAAAAAGTAGGTAATTATTTGAGAAACCTTATAACTGTTCACACAACGTGCGTAATTGTATATTGACTGTGTATTTATACAACGATTATTTTAGTTGAGTGTAATTGTTATGTGATTATGTTGTGTAATTATATGCCTATTACATAAGACTTTTGTGTAATTATGTATATATTCCGTGTAATTATTGTGTGTGATCATAACGACACACATACCGTTAGCATAAAATACACGTAGTGCATCCGGATGGTTTCGTACTCTTTGATGAAATAAAACATTTCTAAAACGGCCTACATGTTTAGATATTAACGGCATTAATGTTGCTAAATTTTTTATTTTTATGATGGTCAAATTGTTTATGCTTGGTGCATATATTCAGCCAATGTTTAGTTTATAATCATTTTATACTTTCAAACCCAACCTTTTAAGCTTTACATCTTTTAGAACAATTATTTAAATTCATATGCATGTTTGTTGCTAACGTGACAGAAATAATAATTAATAAAAAGTATTTAGAGATTAATAAATATTCATACATATATTTTAATGTTAATAAGAAATGTACTTTATTTCATTTTAGTTATTATGTATGTAAACACATCATAATTGAGAAATATAACATACTAATATAGTTTAATTACAATAATAATATCATTTAATGTAGCCATATGTTTTTCAATGGAAAACTTATAATACTACTGGACTATACTACCAGTTACTTTCAACCAGCTTTAAATCAAAGCTACTCTAAATAATTACCTCTTATAACGGGAGTATAACCCATGTATCTAAAATAAGTTTATTTTGCTTTTGAAAACCGTATGTATTACTAAGTTTATATTAATGTGTTATGTAACAAGTTAGCTAGAAAATAGATACAAATATTACTAATGTGTATTCACATTAATGATATTTGATAAGAACTATAAAAATTATTTGCATTGTTGTTTTCAATATAGTTTTTATTTTATTTTTATTCTAAAGTTCTCTTATAATGATGTCAATTTTGTTTAAAGCATCATCAGTTGTATGTATATGGTGTCATATTTTATCAAAATAGGTTTTATGCACGTATATTAAGTTTAACTTTTGAAATTTAATATGCCTCCATTTTTCTAGTTTTTCAACGTATAAAGTATTAAGAGTTAAAAGACATTGTGCTAATAAAATATGTTATGTAAAAATGTTTAAATACATTAGCTCTTCCTAAATTTTAATGCATTACGATTAGGTTTATGCTTATTTTTCAACTATCGATTATATCCGATTTTCTCTATCTTCCATCTCACATATTTTGGAAGGATTTAGGCTCTTTCCTTCTATACCATCGCATCTAAGCATGCCTCGCATATGGGCTCTCCCACTTGCGGGTCGTGTTCTCCAGCATGGCCACAAGCCTCGAGCGTCCGTTAGAGATGGTTCAACAAGTTCTAAACATGTTTGTGAAGTACTTATACATCATCATTTCATAGTTATGTAACAATAGGAATGATGAATTGAGAATATACAAGTTAAAAAGAATCACGTGATTTTAATCTTTTGTATAATTTAGTATATGATGATTTAAACAATTTATATATATATATATATATATATATATATATATATATATATATATATATATATATATATATATGCAAGTTTTTCAAACCGCTTGTGTAATACATGCATCAACAAACTAGTATAAAACAACTATTTATCTCATCCTAATCATGTTTGACTCATAATCAATAGTAACAAATATATATATATATATATATATATATATATATATATATATATATATATATATATATATATATATATATATTTTAAAACTTCATCCAATTGATGTCCTAACAACCATGTTAAAATAAAAGTTTAATGGCGCCTTTTATAGTTTATTCATGTAAAACCTTGTACATTCCATTATCTTAACAATTATGTGGTTCATCTTTAACAACATTCATCGGAGTTGCAATTACATTGGTTAGGAGATAAAATCGAAAATGTATGTTTGGATAAAAAACAGGAAGAATCTCTAGTTGTTGTAATAGAAGGATCGGTATAACTTTAATATATGCTTTTAGTTTTGTACTTTGTATTTGACTAGATGTTTAATTTAACATTATTATTAGAGAAAGTTTCTAAAATATCACTTTAATCAACATTTTTTCTTGAAAATCTTTATAACTTTAGTTTTTCTAAAAATGTCCCGTTCGGTCTACGCACTGATATACATACCAATAGGATCGCCGCCACTTCTCTAGCGTACTATAGATCAGATACGCGTCCACCAAAGGCGTCACCGCCTCTATTTTTTCCGACAGCGACTATGTTCAACGGATGCGGACCATAGAGCATGGGAGCTATTAAAAACATACAAATAATTTTTCCTTATATTTTGTTTTCTGGGTAAAAAATAAATATAAAATCATAATATTTATAAATTTATAAATAAAAATATAAGTATATTTCTCCGACCATAGAGCATGGGAACTATTAATAATGGCGCACTCGTTCTCTCTCTCTAATGATCTGGCGCTTATCGATTCCTTCAGATTTTCATATAGGTGTTGTGCTTCTCATCCAACGGTCCAGATCCAATCTTACTTACACGTCGCCTTCGGCGCAAGTTAGTGCCAGCCCCACCATTTTTAGTCTTCAATCAATTGACAGATATACGAAAAGACCATATTGTCCCTGTTCTTTCTTTTTTTCTGTTGTGGAGTGTGTATTTTATGGGATGGTAACACGTAATATTAAAGAACAATAAATAAAAAATAATACAATGCCGTACCTTATATTTTCTAGAATGCACAAGTATCTCCCATCAGTTATTCATTTTTCTCAAAATGCACTTAGTTCGTCCCTTGACAAACCATACTTATCTTGCATAATTTGAACATGCTATGCGTATCATAATTCGTACTAGTTAGGAGTGAATGTTTTTGTTATCATGATGTTGTGACCATCTAGCTTCGCACAACATGTGAATGCATGGAAGTACGTGACATATGTTGGTCAGGTCGTTTGATATATATTTGTTTATTGTGCTTGACATCAACGCTAGAAAACTTCATGTCAACGAAAACATACAAAATTTTTATAACGTATTTAATAATTATAAAGGATTTAGACCAAACTTATTATAAATTCAAATTCTTTTAACATTTCATTTCCTTAAATCTCAATTCATCTAACAACATCAAATCCAAATCTAAATCCAACTCCTTTACATTCATTTTACTTTAGATAATCTATTTTTTAAAAAAGTATTTAGTGAATCTAGCATCACCCAAAGATTTAAGGTGCCCAATGTTGTTAACAATAAAAAACAAAAATAGTAATTGTCATTCGTCAAAGTAAAAGGGGTGCTAATGCAAATTTAAACAAAACCAGTGGAGCACAATGCAAACAACCTGTATAAATTGCAGGAGCCTCTTGTCATCAACTCTGGTTGCAAAACCGAAAGAAAATTCCGATCATCCTCCGCCCACACGCCGCCGTGATCTCAACTTCCGGCTACCATCTCCGGGCAAAATCACCCTCTACTCAGCATATAAATACAAAATTCAACCAACTTACATGTTAGATTCACCGTAAAAGTAGTCAGCCGGAAGGGTGAGGTTCGAATGATGGGATTTTGCATATGTCCGTTAGAGTCTCCGGCGAGATTGCTGTGGAGTACTAGCTTCTTCCGCCATAAGATCATGATATTCTAAGAGAGAATCACATCGGTGTAATTAATACGATCGATTACGTATATATATTTGGATTGGATAATAGTACGCGAACTCTGACCTAGGGTTCTAATTTCTTCAGTAGTAACCGCCGGAGATCTCTAGTACTAATAGTTACAGACGAATTGAAGCTTTTTGATATGGAATCCAATCGTCTCTTCTTTGGATCCAACAGTAGCAGCAGCATGTTCTTCCTCGGGAATGGAGACAACTATTTTCGAGGTAATTATTGCATCATTGAGATCTGTTTACTCATTGTTACTCCTGCAAGTAATTCAGGTTGTAATTATCTGTTAATCATTAGTACTATTGAATGCTCGATCGATCGTATTATGCTATTGGATTCACGCTGATTAACAGATCTATTAGTTAAATCGTTGATGATTCGTTGATTGAGATCTACAGGAACGAGGATGGGGTTCAACATGGAAGAAGCTTCGAAGAAGCGGCAATTTATGAGCTCAATCGACGACATGTTGGAAGAAGAATACTACGACGAACAATCGACGGAGAAGAAACGCCGACTCAGCCCTGAACAGGTTCCAATTCACGATTATATGCATTTGATTCTCGAATAAACATGATGTTGACACCGAATCACTAACCTGTTGATATGATAATATCAAACCGCATATAAAAAGCAGTAGATTGTGGATCTAATGTATTGATCGATTTGATTACATGAATTGAACGATTAAGGTGCGTATGCTGGAAACGAGCTTTGAAGAAGAGAACAAGCTGGAGCCGGAGAGGAAGGCGGAGCTTGCTAAGAAGCTAGGGCTGCAGCCGCGGCAGGTGGCTGTGTGGTTCCAGAACCGCCGTGCACGGTGGAAGACGAAGACGCTTGAGAGGGATTACGATCGCCTCAAGTCTTCTTATGATGTCCTCACGTCAGATTTTGACTCCATAGTTAAGGAAAACGAAAAGCTCAAAGCTGAGGTAACATCACTGATTATTCTTCAATCATCAATTCATCATCGTGTTTCATACAATCATATGCATATGATCTATCTTGTTCATCTTCAGCTTTGGTTACCTTTGGGTGTCACGACACATGTAAACTGTTTTTTTTCTTTTTAACATCGATCAATTTCTAGATAAGTTAAGATATATACGTGACAATTTTTCCTGCAAGACTTGAGTCTTTAATCTTTTTGTCCGGAATTAAACATTACAAAACTTAAACCAATAAACCTAATCATGAGGATGTCCTCTTGAATACATGCAAACTCTTAAAACAGTTTTCTTGATTCTTGAGATGCATCTTCCTATTGGTTCCCTTAAGACATATTATATTAAATAAACAAGAAATGTTATATTAAAAAGATTATTTAGTTATGGATTAGCTATACATAAGTTTTAAATTTTCATCTTACAAGTTACATCTAAAAACATCAATTCCAGATGAACTTTTTGTGCCATGATATTAAAATTTGACAAGTTAAATGATGGTACGAGAAGTAAAGATAGGAGGATATTGTGTGGGAGATAGGAGGAATATCTTTAGTATGACCATTTACTTATATGTGTTATTTAAACCATTATAATTGAAACATAACAGGAATTAATTTGTGTAAATTATGAACATCTAATTTTATTAGATAGCTTATTTCAAAAAAAAAAAAAAAGTCAACGAGTCAAACATTTGTGGGGGAGAATAAAGAACATAAAACAGCTGTTAACTGCTCAGCTACAATATTCCATTTTACCTACAAAAAAGGTTGAAATGTCTCGCTCCCATCAAATCAGCATCACTGGACTTCTTTCTTTAAGCTAGTGCTTACTTATATTGATTTTATTTTGTAATTATAAATGTGTAATAAATTAAATATATATTATTTTCTATTTGCTATAGCAAAAAGATCATATCAACTCAACGTGACTAAGCTAGCTACAATCCACATTAATATATATTACACGTTAACCCCTACCCGAGGGACTTTTCATTTGGTCACCTCTAACTACTAGTGTCCTTATCTCATATGATATGATATTCTATGTAGGTGCTTTCCTTGACCGAAAAGCTAAGGTCAAAGGAAGTTCCCGAAAAATCAACCATTGGTGGCTCAACCGCCGAGGAAGCTGAAAATGTTGTAGCTTCCTCAAGCCATATGAAGGTGGAAGACCACTTTAGTACCGGTAGCGGTGGTAGTGCAGTGGTTGACGATCACGATGGCCCACAACTAGTAGACAGTGGTGATTCGTATTTCTACCCTCATGAGTATGTAGCACCTGTTGATCAGTCGGAAGAAGATGATGGCAGTGATAATGGGCAGAACGACTTCACTTATCCGTTTGCAACCATGGAGCGCCACCATCATGAGGAAGCTGATGTCCTAGGATGGTGGGTTTGGCCTCAACCATAAATATATATATATATATGTGTGTGTTATATGTATCGTATGAATCTGTAGTATTGGACTTGGTATTTTTAAGTGTTTCTATTTTAAGTTATCAACTCTACTTTCGAACTTGAAACGTAGACAAGAGAAAAAGTAGAATAATATAATGATTGATGTTTTGACATCATTCCTTGGTAATGTGAAGAATTTGTTACACTACCACATATGTATGATGTAATAAATAAATTTTGTTTCGGTAACAAGAGACATGTATCATGTATGAAAGCCAACTTTAAAATAAGATTTTATATTTTATTTTTAAACTTATTTGTTATAATAAATAAGAAACAAAAAGTAATAATAAATAACAAAATTACCGTTATATCTTTGTATTTAATAGAATGAAAAAATAATAATAAATAAGAAACGCAAAACTCATTCACCCCCCCCCCCCCCCCCAAATATTGTCTTCTACATTTACGACTATCCCAATCCCGACAAAGGTTTAAGGGTTTAGATAGCGAAAAAGGTTGACCATGGAAGTCGGTCTACGGTGGACTTGGTGTGTGAAGAAGAAAGAGAGTGGTGTGCAAGGTTTTATACGATTTATTTTTATTCTTCATTTTTACTAAAAAGTAAAGCATTCTTTTTTTTAAAAAAAATTAACATAAAAATCAACTAAGAACTAAGGTTATAATTTTCAACGGGTTGAGGCTAAAATCAAATACAAACATACCACACCACATGTGTTGGTTTTTCCAAAAATAAAATAGTATATGTGGTTCTCTTGTTGGTTTCTTAATCAGATACCATATATATCTCACGTAATATGATATGATACTTCTGTTATATATTTTAGTTTAATTGGATTAACTAGTCGATCAATATGATCATGATATCTATTAAAAAAAGCCAGATGTGCGTAGTACATACTTGTTTGAGTTTATTGTGATATTTGATATTAGTACCTTAGCCCTTGGAAGGGTGCGGGGGTAGCACCCCTAGGAGCGGGGTCCAAGTGGCAGCAGCCCTGGCGAGATCCAAGGGGCAGAGCCTTTAAATAGGGTTGAGCTGTCAGATCAGGTTGAAAATATTTTATTTGATAAAAATGCCTTATTAAAAACATATTAAAAAAACATTTTAAAATAAAAAAGTATAAAAGGTAATTTTAACCATCAATCTCTTTAATCAATAGTTGAAATTAAATTGTAATTTTTTTTTGTTAGAGTGGTATTTTAGGAATAATCATTTTGTTGGTTTTTTGCAAGTTCTTTAATTTTTTAAACATTCGTAAATTTTATGTACGAAATTATAAAAACTACACTTTAAAAACAAGCGTTTTTCATCTTTAAATATTATATAAAAAATATAATTTTTTACGTTTTTAAGCTTATATGTCGTCATTGTGCCTTTAGCGCATTTCCTTGTGTCTTTTTGTTAGTTATTGTGTTTTTCCGAACACTGTTGTGTTTTTATAAAATGATGAATTTTAAAAGAATATAATGATGAAATAACATTGTTGTGTATCTATAATATGTTAAACATAATAATAAATTAACAACTAATTAATCTATTAACATTAAAAACAATGACAAAACAACATAATGTTTCATTGTGTTATCTCGAACACTATAAGTTTTAAAAAATACATTGGTGAAATAACATTATTATGTACTTTAATTTATAAAACACAATGATAGATAACAATAAGTTTATATAATATATAAAAAAACAATATTAAAATAACATATTGTATCATCTTCAACACTAATAGTTTTAAAAAATACATTAGTGAAAGTTTATCATTGTGTACTTATAATTATAAAACATAATAATAGATAACAAGTTTATTTAATCTATAGAAACAATGACAAAAATAACCCAAAATTACCTAAAACGTAAAACATAATGATGAATACAGATAACAAATAATGTAAAATATATTACACAATGAGATAAAATGAATATACAAGACGCAATGAACTGACGTGTTTAACACAATGATCAAAATGACATCTTCTTTAAAACAATTGAAGGATACGTGTCAAGCTCACGATCTTTTTTAGTTTAAATATCATTTTTATTTACCCTTATACAAGAAACCATTTAAAACCGGTTTATGCATCTCTTACTTTGATGGTCGTGGTCTCGTGGACTCGTGGATGATCAAATATTCAAATGTGTAGTTTTTGGAAAACCAAATTCGAGTCTGATGGGCCGTAATCTGAAAAGCTACATGAATCTGATGGGCCTTTATTTAAATTTGAACGGGTTTGATGGGCTTAATGAGTTTGTCCATCACATGATCACAATATCATAATTCATATACACTCCAGTACTACAGGGCAAATTTGACAAAACTGTTGGAAGTATGCGTTGCAATCCTTTCAAACTCTATGTGATCGCTCTAGCTTTACTCACAAAGGTACACAAAAGGTGGATCGAGGGTTTTATTTTGTCGAGACGGTCATGCTAAGTATATCGCTAATTGTGCCTTTCCAAACGGTACATTACAAGCAATCAATCAAAATAAAATGAAAGTTCGTTAACAGCTAAATTAATAGCAACAATAACTCTATATTCATGTAAATTCATACCCAAAAATATATGTCGCGGCAGAGTAAATTACGTAGAAGGTGTTTGAGACAACTTATTAATACTTAATACCTCTTATTTGCTTATCGAGTTGTAACTTTACTAGACGAAAACACAAGTTTGGGATTGTTTGAGATTGTTCTTTGTTGGGGTTTAACTTTTATGGGGAAATCATCATTTTCATGGTAATGGTAAACAATACATTAGAAGCAGTCAATCAAAATCAAACTAAACCAACTTAATAGGCAAATCAAGAACAAGAGTAACTATAAAATCATGTCGCACCCACTAAAGCAGAAACTAGAGTTCGACTGATCAAAACTCGCGGATGTATGAAACGGTGCCCCTGATTCAAAGTGACATACCACAATCATAAGCCTCACACTACACGCGCATGACACTGAAAGGAGCAAGTAGATCGTAGCTGATGAAGTCGTTGTGCTATCACATTTGTATTATCCTCATTTTAAGTCCCCAACTATAGATATAGGGGGTTGGGATTGGAAACAAGCACAAAGATTGAACTTGAGACTTCAATGTCACCATAACCAACAATTGAATAGAGGACAAGAGGACGTACTATGTTCTAGTGATAACAATTACTCTGATTCAATAGTTCAACAGCGGTGCAAGAGGCAGCGGGAATGTGTAACGAAGCTATTACCCCAACAATCAATCGCAGTGCACGCATCACTGGGAACCGTAATGACCCCCGCGATGTAAAAAGCGAAGGATGCAAAGGGTGAGGAAGGCATAGAGAATGGAGTGTCTTACAAATGGGTGATATTATTAGTGTTTTCAAAATCGGTCAGACCAACCGGTCGTACTGGAAAGCGGTCATAAAACTGGTCCGGTTGTGTTTATTTAGGCAACTTTCAGATTAAATGGCCGGTTACCGGTCGTCCTGATGAACTAGTTGAACCGGACCGAGTGGCCAGACTAAATTTTTAAACCTTTTTTTTTCTCTTTGTAAAATCCTATTTTTTTGATTAGTTTAGTAATTCATGATATATACTTTAGTTATTTAAGTGTTTGTTTTGTTAAAAAAATGTAAATACATCTTAAATTATATAGTATTTTCATATTTTGTTTTTAAACTTAATATATATAAATAATGTTGATAATTTATATATATGATGTAATCCGGTTCTTAAATTCGATTAGACCGATCCAACCAGTAAAATATACGATTGATTCTAGTCCGAGTTTGTCAACGTTGGAATTTACCCTTTAACCCTAAAGAACTCTATTATAAGACGTTGTGATAATAATTAATTCAACTATAAATGTTACTAATAACATGGAAAAAAAGAAGAAAAAGCAACCGAAAAGATACGAATTATGACGTTAGAAAAAGATTCGATATGATTTTATTCTTAATATAAGATTACGCGAATATGGCGTTAGAACAAAACCTATAAAGCCCACTCTCCCGCTCAAAACCCCTGTAAAACCCTCCAATCTCTCTATTTATCTCATCAAATACACCATCGAAACTAGGGTTTCAATCAAAGTTTTCGGGGCAGAATTTCACTCAAATCAGGTCGTTCTCTCTCTTTCGTTTATTGTTTAGAAGTGCTCCTGGATTATGCAGGTTTATCGTGGTTCTGTTTCGTTTGATGGGTTTTAATCGAGTTTTTATGCAGTTGCACTTCTTTCAAGTTAGGTTTTCATGTTTCTGTTTATCGGGTTGTATTCTAAGTGCTGTTGGATTTTGCAGGTTTTCTTCGTGCCTAATGCATATGTGCGATCCACTGATTTATGCTGGTAAAGTCAGTGTAGTTTCGATTAATGTTTTTGTTTATTCGCTAGTTGAATATGATTGTTGGTTTTGGGTTCGTTTTGATCTATGTTTTGTATCATATGCTTTGTTTGCCGTTCTCTTTTCCAGGTCAAAATATTGTAACATCTGTGGGTTTGGACACATCTGCACACATGTTACTTTGATAAGGTGTGTTGTTTGTTGCTTAGAGTGCTAATTTACCGTTGTTGTGGTATGTTCTTTTGCTTAAATCACAATGAAGAAGAAGAAGACAAAGGTCAATAAGTGTACAACAAAGAAGAATAATGCCTCAAGTAAGGATTTCGGTGCTTCTAAGTGTCATCCGGCTGCTTTCTTTGCATATATATGGGTGTTTATTGTAAGCATGAAAGTGATGTAAAAGTGCTTGATTTGGTTTACTCCTCTTAAACACACAAGATTGCATGTGCGATTGGATTAGCAATTTTAGGAGACATCAAATTGCAAAGTAATGGTCCAAATGTTGTATTAGAACTTTGCTGTAGGATTCCCCTGAAGCTGAGGTTTTAAAATTGGCCTAAAATAACTCTTTCAAACTTCCCTTTTGATTTTTGATTTTCTAAATGCATAGTAACGGTTTGATGAAATGTGTGACAGAAGCTCTTGATGTATGTTTGCTTCATCTTCCGTTAATTTTTTTTGCTGTTTGGGTTATTGTTCTATAGTTTTTATAATTTAGTAGAATCACATAGAAAGGGGAATTTTGAAATTTTCTTGCTGAAAGTTGTTGAACGAGTATTATGTATTGGCTATTGATTATGCATGTAGAATCATTTTTTAAAACATTCTAGTTTAAGAAACCATGAGGCTACATTTTGTTGCCTCTTTCTTTTTAAAGCTTTGTAGTTTAAGAAATCACATAGTAAGCCAAATGTTTGTTCTTTCCTAATAAAGTTACTCATTTGTCCAGGTTGTGATAGTGTTGGGCTTGATCTTGCTAGAGAATAAGCCAAGCTATCTGATCTTTCTCTGGTGTTTAGGAGGATGAATTCATAGGTTTATGTATACACCATGCCAATTTTCTATATGTTTGTTTCTTTATTGTCACCTTTAGCTGGAATTGTACATTTATAAACATGTAATATCTTTCAAAATTGCATTAATAAATCTGAACCATGTTCAGCTAAATGGAATTGGTTTCTTTGCTCCAAATGACCTAATTCAAGAAAATTCCGTTGTTGGCATGAGCTGAGATTTAGTAACTGTCCCAACAAAAATTGATATTTTAAATATTAGCTCAGTACATATAATCAACGGTTAAGTCGTGATTTTATATGTTAAACCTATGTTTAATGGTAATTTATGATTTTGTTAAATGCATGTAGATAAGTCATTCACCTAGGGAAACAACGGCGATATCCAAAACCAATCACTAGCTCTGGTGATGGTTACTAGGGTTCAGCCGAGACAAACTTCACTTACATGTTCTGTTCTTTAGTAGATCGTCGTTGCCCAAGGCATTTGTAAACTTATGGGTGATTGGCTCCGGTGAGCCAAACTTTACTTGCATGTCTCATTCTTGAGTAGATCGCCATTACCCAATGTATTTTTAAAATTATTTCTCATATATGGCGTATACTATTTCACAAGTTC
Organism: Flaveria sonorensis; assembly: GCA_025506505.1. Taxonomy (NCBI): domain Eukaryota; kingdom Viridiplantae; phylum Streptophyta; class Magnoliopsida; order Asterales; family Asteraceae; genus Flaveria; species Flaveria sonorensis. The sequence goes on from CM046432.1 coordinate 71,204,792, forward strand.
CAGTTGTTGGTTATTTGATTAAATTAACTTGAATGTAATTTGTGTCTTTGAGTGCTATTGTTTAATAAGTTTCATGTGGACCAATTGTTTGTGGATCTTAAATGCCACCAGTTTCTTAACTTTTTGAGTTAACACCTGGTATGTTAATTTATTACTTCGTACACTTCTAATTACAAAGATCTTAGTTCATTTACGTGTGCGCAATCTAATATTTACTAATATAATATATTTAGTTTAATATGATATATGATGGCCAACCATTTGATATTGCAAGACTTTGAGAACAGTCAACATCAAAGAACAATCAAAGAAGCTAAATGTTTGGTTTGCTTATAACCTAGAAAATAAATGCAAAAACCCTACAACGTAAATATTTTTTTTGAACGGCCAATTAATTAAAGCCTGGTTACCCGGGGCACCCCAATGGCGAAAAGGCACCCCATACGCCCGCCATCACAGACAGAGCCAAGCCCACCAACCACCAATTACAGGGAAAACCCGCCACCCGAAGGCCCACTACGGTAAAACCCGGCCCACCAACAACATTTTATTGCTAGCAGGACTTTAACTCACAACCTCTCCTAGAGAAAGTCATGAGGCTACCACTCAACCAAATGGTTGGTGGTCCTACAAGGTATATATATGAATGTAAAGCTTTCCTAATTGAACAAATGTATTCTTGATTTTTGTTAGATGTTTTATTAATTCATTTGGTTTTGTTGTTCCAATAGGACCAAAAGTATTTCAAAGGGCATTGCAGGTGTGTGACCTCAAGAAGGCCTATTTTTCACTGTTAGGGATGTGATGAAAGTATGGGATTAGATTTCAAAAGTAATGCAAGCCAGGAAAGACATGTGCAAATCAATTGAACTTCTCCCTTGATGTGTCCTTCAAAAAAAATTTATTATTTTTTTTCAATTTGTGTTATTTGGTTATGTTTCAATGACGAGTCCTTTGAGTTTTAGGGTTCGTAGATTTGTTTAAGTTTATTATCTTATATATTTCTAATGTGATTAGTTCAATCGGATTGATTGTTGTATGTAATGATCACCCGTAACAACGTTGTAAGAAGATCCCCGCGGCAACGTGCGGGTTCCAATTCTAGTTATTGATTAAAATCACTCACAGTTGGCTTTTGAAAATGATCTTGAATGAATATCCACGCTTTAATTGCAAAAGTTATGGCTTTGACCAAAATGATGTTTTTGCCATAAAATTGACCCAGATATTAATTTTTGAACTAACTTTAAATACTATAAAATGCTTCCGTAATCTTTTTCAACTTATAAATTGACTTTGAGGGAGACTGAATGCGAGTTTTTAACAAATTTATCAAGCCATGTTAAAATATAGAAATTTATATTTGAAGCTTCGAAGCGCTCTAAAGTGTAATTTCATGACCGAATTAATGTCAACACACTATTTTTATCATTATATTTCTATTGGTCATAGGGTCACATTGTTACATTTTGGGATTTGAGAAGCACAAATAAAGTTGTGTTAACATAGTTTAGGGGCGGAGCTTAAACACTCCCATAGAGGGTGGGGGCGAAATTATATGTGTTGTGACTACAACGATTACACAGAGCTTTACAAGAGGGGTATGGATTAATTTTATACATAGACGTTTGTTCAGTAGTTTAATTGCGAGGCCAGGTAACATGTACCCATTCACGTATAAGAGTAAGCTCCTTTTAGTCCAAATGTGTTAGGTATTATATGCTATTGTCTTGGTGTTTGATTGAAACTTTCAAGTACTTTGTAGTGAAAGCCGGTTTTCATATCATCATTAAATAGCCTTGAGAACATGGATTCTCCCAAACATCGTTAAAAATTACTATGATCCTCACGAGATTTGTATTTGAGAACTAAGGTTCTCATGTATTTAAGACTAAGATTCTCACAATAATTGTATTTGGAAATTAGGATTCTCACAATAATTGCTACTGAGAACTTGATTCTTGGATCATGATGGCTGGCTTATATTTAAGTTGATTATTTGTTGCTGGCCACATTGGTGGATTTTCATGTATAAAAGGCATAAGTCTAGTTAAATCACGAGTTTAAATGAAATAATGAGTATGCTGTATTTTTAATTTTTAGGTATTAATGAATTGAAATCATTATTATGATAAGTCACATGGAAAGATCAATGAACGTGGCAAGACAATTGGGAGTTTTGTTTAGGTGTCTAGGTCTTACATCACTATCACAAAAGCATTACAAGCTTATATATGTGATTAAGCGTACAATGTTATGTTAAGTTTTCACTCATCCTGTTGTACTTCTACAATGGTTTTGTTATATTTACAAGTGTTATATATACATGTAGCGTATCCAAGTCATTCTAGTGTTGAAGACACGTGTGAGATCACTAGCACACTAATGAGACGTAATGACTTTTGTTATGTGTTAGTGTGTTGTCTTAGGTTACACAAAGTGATGTTATGTCATATCAAGTAATTTTTGTGTTAATTACACGTGTGTGATTATTGTACATTAAAATGTCTTGTCATGTTTTAATGGGTAATCTTAGGTCACGAGCTCATGTCAAGTCATATTGGCGCTAATGATATGTGTGATGGCTGGTACATTAAAAAAAACACTGTCATGTTCTAGTGAATTATTTTAGGTTACATAAAATCACATGAACATATACATTTTCTATCTAGAATCTTACAACCTAATACAAATTCTTTTATATAGTAAATAAATTACATTTCAAGATCTTACAAACGTGCCTAATTACCATATGCACTATCCCATATCCTTGTGTTTTGGGTACATGTACACCATTGATTCTTACGTTCATCATAGTGAAATGTGGAAGACATGAAAGTTGTATGACATATGAGGTATTACGTGCTTCAACTAAGTTGAGAAGCTTGTCAAAATAAGGAATGCATGCTAATGATGTGCGTCATATATTTTCAAGCTCACATGTTCTTACCACATAAGTGGAAACCATTTTGGGCCACTCACTTCAAAACCACCCATTTCAACTAACATATATTCCTATACATCGTGGGTTTACAAATGCGCACATCTTTTGAACATACGAGAGACCATGCAAAACCATTTCACACAACGTGAATGCATGTAGAAGTATAAACCAACAAATGAGGCTGCCACATTAGCATACGAAGGATCCATAACCAGATGTGAGAAATTAGCCTATGCTCGAGACCTCCTTTTGGGACGTGTGGTTGATTTTACTTCTAAAACCGCCATTCCAAACAAACTGGTTACCATCAAACAAGGAGGTTCGTATAATACATGTGAAATACATGAATGTGTGGGGAGATTAATAATAAATTTAAAAATGAAGAGTATTTATAGTCATTGAAAGAATAATTCATTTGAAACCATTTGAGCTGCCTGTTGTATTTATAACCGTTTCTTCTAGGAGATCATATACGAAATATATGTCGCAACATGATTCCCACCCACAAACGACTAAAAGCTCTAAGCATAAATCTTATTCGAGATCTTAACTTTAGAATCAATGATAAAATACCAAGGGTCTATCCGTTGAAATCTATACCCACCATTAACACTAATGTTACCCTCCGGTAATAATCGCTTTTCAATTATTGACAACCTTAGGTATAGCTTAAAATGTAGACTTCATCATTTTATGCTATATGTGTTTCACATCAAAGAAAGAAAAACTTCTATTTTTAATAAAAACAATTCATAAACGAAAAGCTACTCAAATAGAAATCGCTTTATGCATCAAATTATCCAAATACCTTTTAATTATTAGTGTTTACTATTTGAGATTTATTTCCATCTTTTATATTTTTTTACATTTTTTAGCTATTCTATCAAACACCTTAACTTAATAAAAAAAAGCTAAATTTTAAACTCTAAATAAAAGATAATTCCAATTAATTAACTTATTAATTTAATTAGAAGGGGGATAGTTCTCTCATTATAATGACATGAAAGTGGTTTGAATCAGGCGACGACCACTAATGATTTGTTTGTATAGTATGGGTTAAACTTATTTTAATATCGAACTTTATCTGTAATGCTAATCATTTCAAGTGCAGCTCTCAATTTTTGATTTCGTATTACTTTTATTTTCTTAATATTTTAATGTTATAATACATTTTACTTGTAGTTATAACTTCTAAAATATCATGTTTTTGTATACACCTAATATACAGTTATGATGTAGTCATTTTTATCCATGTGTTAGTGTAGATGTCATTCAAAGCAGACTTGTGCGTAAACACACAAAGCGTCAAAGCTTCTTCAACGTTTCAATTTTATTTATTTATTTATTTATTTATGTTTCTTTTATAAATTTTAAAATATGGTGTCTAATAAAATCTCAATTTATCATTGCAACATGATGTGTAATAAAAACCAAATTTATGGTTGTATTGTGTTTATTTTTTCAAAACTAAGTTGACGATGTAAATTTTATCACAAACCATACGGTGAATGTTAATTATAAGTCGTTAAAACTGAGTTTTACAAATTTAACACCTCTGTCGCAACGCTTTGATTCGCCTACTAGTTTGAGTTAAGTATCATTCAAAACCCAAATCAAAAACATGTAATTTAACGAAACCAACCAAAACAATCAACTTTGAAATTTGTACACATAAATTAACCCAAATTACAAAGAACCAATCACCCATATTCCATCTTCCCTAAATCAAATACATCAACAAGAATATACAAATACACAATTAACGTTCAAATTCCAAACCTTTTTTAAAGTTCAAATCCTCACTCACTTTTTCATTAAACTACAAATACATCAATAATCACCAACTAATGATAACCCATCGCTTTTAACCTTTAGGGTTGAAACGTCACTTCAATCAATAACTCAAGGGCCATTTTGAAAATATCAACACCCCATTTAATCACCGTCTCTCGTCAGTCATCTCCGGTGACTATAGTTAATTTCCACCGTATTCGCCGCCGTACGCCGGTAAATAACTTCATCCGTCGTCGTCTCTCCACCGTCGCCGCCGCTAAAGGCCTTAATATCACATTATCAGTGTATTTTGCTTCAGTGTGATCACTTCGTTACCGTTTTTCTTTTGTTGAGGTAATTTGTTATTCATCGATTCAGTTATCGGCGTTTTTACTGTGTGTGTACTGTTCATGTTCGCTTTTACACACTATATCCGTGTAATAATTGATGTTAGATTATAAATCTGTACTTGTCTTCGTCTGAACTACTTGCTGGATGCAAATAGGGGTTTTGTTGTTGGATCTGTCGGTTTGAATCTCATCGTTCGTTATTGCAAAGAGCGAATCCGAGGTCTTGTGGTGTATTTCGCTTTTAATTTGTGTTAGTTACTGGTTTGTTGTTCTAATGATCTTGAATGCGAAGATGCGGTTTGCGAATCTGTTGAAGATTGTAGGGTTTTTTGGTCTGAATCTTCTGTTTCTTACTTGCGTATCATTATGTTGAATCCTTTAGTTTGCAGAGTGTAGAACACTAGAACGAGTATTGTACTACAGATTTTAGGGCTGATTTATGTGGCATGATCTGTTATGGATACGTTGTGTTTGTGTTGGAATGCTCTTTCTTGAATGCTGGGTTTGTGAGTTTGTTTGGTGGTCTTTTTATTTCGTTGTCATTTACTTCAATTTGGTTCTTTCTAATTAGGATCTGACCTGTAGATTATGAAGTTGTTGATGCTTATAACTTTGTTTTGGTTGATATCAGATGTCTTCTTGATGGTCTGTCTTATATGCTATCTCGATGATTTGTTCGATTTGTTTCTGCAAGTCCTTCACATTCTAGACAGATCATCTGACATTGTATTAAAGGATGTGTTCGAGATGATTAAATAGTTTGTAATTGACATTACTGGCTTTTAAGTGTTTATGTTTTAGGGTTTTTGATTAATTGCAGCTGTACAATGATGTCTGAAACTGCTCTTAGAGATCTTAATTTGCTGCCTAAATCTGAGAGGACCAATGAGACCTCAAGTAAAGAGAGCTTAGCTAAGCCGTATGTTGAACCTACGGATGAAAATGTTGGAGGAAAACAAAGAAAAAACACGGTTTCTCTGGTTGAACCACCTGTTAATGGAAATGATGTTGGACATTCTGGCACAGAGGTGGTGGTTGCAGAAGTGGAATACATTGAATCTGACAAACTAAATGATCTCGAAGATGTTGATAAGAGTCTTAAGGTAGTTTTCTTTCACTTTTTCTTTCATGATGGCTAAAGTATCTGTTTAGTATGATTTCTGATTAGAACTCTGCCATTAACAGAAAGGTGTAACTATTGTTATTTACCCAGTTTCTCATTTTATTCCAGGTGCTTTTAGATGGGTTAGGGTCTAAAGATTGGGTTTTGCTTTGTGAGACACTCAACAATGTACGCCGATTTTCAATATACCACAAGGAAGCATTGCAAGACATATTGTGAGCATTTTTTATTACATCCTTGAAGAACCAAGGAATTTACTCTTTTCAAACGTCATAGGTTCATCTACCATTGTAACCGGTTGCACACTGTTTCATTGATCAGGGACAATGTGATTTCCCTTGTTGTGAAAGCCTTGAAGAATCCAAGAAGTGCTGTATGTAAAACTGCCATCATGACCTCTGCAGACATTTTCAAAGCATTTGGGGATAACATAATTGATTTGTTGGATCCGTTGGTAATTGATTTCTTTCTTTGCTTTCTGCCATTGGTTATAGATGTTACCGCTTTATAATGGTTTTTTCTTTCATAAAACTTATTGAAACTTTTACTCTTGCTCCAACTTGTTCTCTTATCTTTGCCCTTTAGCTTGTACAACTCCTTCTCAAGTCCTCTCAAGACAAGCGCTTTGTGTGTGATGCTGCTGAAAAAGCTTTAATAGATTTGACAACTTCGGTCTCCCCTGTTTTGCTGTTACCAAAGTTGCAACCTTACCTTAAGAACCGCAATCCCCGTATTCGCGCGAAGGCTTCAATGTGTGTTTCCCGTAGTGTACCACGATTGGTAAGTACTTGAACTTGTCTCCATCTTCTGTATCATGTGCATTCTTGATTATCCTTGTATAACTTAAATGTTTTGCATGCTATTCATCTGTATTATAACTTCACATAGGAAAGTCTTCTCTTCCGCTCTATTTCACATGTTGTCTCCGTCCCGGAATAAATGCCGACCTTACTATCCTAGTTTGTCCCGAACAACTTACAAAATTATTTATCAAGTTTCCCATTCTACCCTTATAACTGCATGCACTTTATAGGAATAAAGTTAGCATTTAGTTATTACATGATGCATTAATTACACATTCCGAAGGCAAGCTGAATGTGTGCATCGGATGTAGGCATGTAGCGTCATTAAAGCGCCTTTAGCCACTATTTTCATAATCTTTGTACACCTTTACTAAATCTATGAATACATCAACTGCCTTCCTATATGTTTTTAGTTTTGTTATTAAAATGTGATGTTATTAGATACTTTTTTACTTAAGTTTTAGTATCATAACAATGATCCTTAATGCTGCCGGGCTCATCCTGTTTCCCAGTTAAGTCAATTTATGTGCTGTGCGTTAGATTGGGTGCTGTCTTTTTATTCTTGTTTTCTGATAAAACGTCCAGCGGAGATCCCGTGGTCTTTTAGAGCAGTGTTTGTTTCTGGTGATTGTTGCAAACTATGTGTTGTTCGTGCAGCGGAAATGAAGCAAAATTGGAAAACATATATGCAAAATTGGAACTCATATCATGTTTATCTTAGTCTTGATTATCATTTCTGTTTTTTTGAGATCATGTTTTTGTTTATTTTGTTTTTCATAAAGGGTGCTGAAGGAATCAAAGATTATGGAATTGACAAATTGACCCAAATAGCGTCAGCCCAACTGAGTGACCAGCTCCCTGAGTCACGAGAGGCTGCTCGTTCTCTACTGTTGGAGCTACAAACTGCATATGAAAAATCTCTCGTTTTGGCACCCGAACAAGAGACACCTTATGAACAACCTCAGGTATATTCTTGGGAGCAATTCTGTGAATCTAATCTTCCAAAATTAAGTGCTCAAGCTGTACTTCGTGTCACTAGCATTACACGAGAGGGTCTTGTTTCAGGCTTGTAACATCAAAGTATACACCATCTGTTACTCTATGTATGATTTCCCCCCCTATCCTTGAATCTTTTTTACATGTAAATGCTTTTGCATTAAATTTAAAAAGGTGATTGAAGCATGTAGTTGCAGTATGTGTCCTATACATTCTACAGCCATTGTTGTTTAATTTTGAAATGCATATTATACAGTTCTATGTGTATTGCTTTAGGTTTGTGCATTTTTTGCTTCTTGTTTTGTAGTTGCCTTAGGTATAGTTGTTGATCCTTAACTTCTATTACGCGTTAATTTATACATCACCTGTAGCAGGACCTGCTTTGACAGTTTTTATTCCCAACAACCGGGATCCATGATACAAATGAAACATAGAATCACTGGATTTGATGTACGAGGAGAACTGATAAAACTAGGTTTTTGAGTTGACTTGACTGACTAGGACTGTTACATCCGGCTGGAGCACTTTCAGCTTCTTTGATTTGCAATGCTTTCATGTTCTGTTAGTTTTATATCATTAGATCTTACTAGTAAGTTTTAAAGTTTTAACAAAATTAATAGAGTAAATTAAGAGTGGGCTCACTGGTCTATGCTATATTAAATATTAAAAAAAAACTTGAAAAGCTGGTCTAAGATGGGTAAGGACCGGCATGTTCTATCAGGCATCTGAATCATCTGATGATCTGATGCTCATTTTGTAGCTTTGGGCCTGATAGGACATAGGACCCGAACTGCCTTTTGGAGCTTTGGGTCTGATCGAATCAGGACCGCTTATTTTGTAGCTTTGGGCTTGATAGGACTGGGACCGCTTACTTGGCACAACTAAGTTATCTTAGGATCAGACGATCAGTCTCTGTCCAATGTGTTTATATCCATCTCTAGATGGAAGAAAGTACATGCTTCATAGCGTTAGGTAAGCAATCTTAGTTACCAATAAACGGGGTCGAAAAGTTCACCACCACTCAAGAGGAAGAACCAAATCGAAGCCCAACCAGAAATTTATTACATCTGTTGAAACACGATTAACTTTGTTTTGCTAGTCAGCTGTCCATTATCCTTAATTCTTAGTTTCTTACCCATATATTATGTCCTGTATGTAAAACAAGTTTAACCAACTTCATCCACCTATAACCAAGGCTCACACCAACCCAGTCTGTATACACACCCAACAATGTTTCTGGTTTCGGTTACATAACTAAAAAATGAGAAAAAGTAAGGTTTCTTAGTAATGACTGATGATCATGTCTCTATAGGTGTTGCCACTGAGGTTATTTTCTGGCAATTGCAGTTGATATGACGCCTTTCTTTGTGAGTACTGTGGTTTTGGTCATGCTTTAGTCTAGACTAGCTAGGAGAGTGTTAAGTAAAAGTATAGGCAGTGATGGTGGAGGGATGTAGAGAAATTTCATTTGATTTACATGAAAGGCGTGTTGCTGTACAAGATGATTGTGCTAATGTGGGAGATTGCACTCTGTTTATAACCACAGGTTACCCATATGTTTAATCTGTATAGCCACCACCATCGTCGCCACTGTTGGTGCAACCGTTTGAACCTCTGAACAATGGGTACTAGCAACCGTAATATAGTGTAAAAATAGTGAACAATCAAAATTATCCTCATCATCATCATCGTTATCATCATTGAAGCCAAATTTATAAGTTTTAGTGTCACCACCTTTGTAACTTTGTAACCCTTTTGGCTCCAATTATATACATAGTTGGGAACTCTGGATTACAATAAAAATGGAAAATGACACAAAAAGTCGTTATACTATTTACTAGTTACAACAAAACATGTAACATCCAATTAACATGCTTGTAACTGATACTCTTACCATCAATGCAGTCTGATGTGAGCTTCATTGGCTTGTACCATATGAATTTCATATTGTACCTTTTCATCTTCAAAACCTAGGCTCATCTGGTTTGAACAACTGAGGCATTTTCAGGCTAGTAGAGGAATCAACTGAAGTAACTTTATGATGATCACCAATTCCCCTTCTCGTATTAGCAGCAAATCTTGATGCCATCATGGTGGCTCCCACCCCAAACTGTTGACTGCCACCCTGGCCATCACTTGACGGCGAACTGCCTCCGCTACCCGACTCGTAATAATAACCGTCAATTATCTCCCCTTCTTGATTGTAAAACGCGTTTTCTTGAAGAGCCAATTCTTTTGCAAGCTTTCTTCGTTTATATTTCCGCCAAGCGGCTTGTATGAAACACGCACCCCATGTTCGCCATTGGTGAGAGTAGTATCGAAATGCATGCTGCAGCTTCTTGCTGTGAAGATATTTAAATTGGTTGGCCACAAACTTAAGATCTTCAGCTCGTAATGCAAAACCTTCTACTTCTGTGAGGGTTCTGACCGATCTTGTTGAAGAAGGGTAGCTTGTGGCGTTTGGTAACAATGCCCAAGTGAGTAATTCTTCGCCACAGAAGTCGCCTGGTCTGAGGGTAATAGAATTGAAGAATCCTGATCTTCCACCGTCTGTTGTTGAGCTTTCCAACTGTCCTCTGATAATGAAAAGCATCTCGTTTACTGGATCGTCTTCACGAACAATGTAAGTGCCTTGTGTGCTTAAGGATGACACGAGTCTTTCACAGATGGCGTCAAGAAGGTTGTCATCCATTTGTGAGAAGAAAGGCACCTGTGGGGACATGTCCAAATGTTACTGAATTGAGTGAGCATGGATGAAAGGGTGTTTATATGTGTAGTTTGAAAGTGATTATATGATAGTAAACTATTGCAAGACTTGTAATAACATGGTAATGAAAAGAAGATAAGGGAAACATACTCGGCGAACAAGGTTAAGGCATAGATGACGTTGAATTTCACGACGGAGATCTATGGGCAACGACTGTAGAATGTACTCTTCATCAACGCCTCTTGTTGCAAGCCATTTATACTGAACAAAACGCCGAACTCGATCCTGCAAATCTTGAGGTAATTGACGGTGCCTCATCCACTCCTCTGTATCTCTTTTCTTGATCCTCCATTCTTCGAGTCTCACAGTCATGGATTGCAAGTATGTCTTAAACAGATAGAGGAAACATGGACATGTTTTATAAATGTTACAGGAGCAAGATATAAATAATTTATATCATGTTAATACTGAAACCTTAAAGATACCTGCATGTTGCCTATCAACTGTGCAAATAGAATCAAACCTCCAATACATATGGCAGAACAGAATAATGTCTCACCAATATAGATACTAGTTTCCAAATTCTGTCCGTATGAACTGGAAAGAAAGTGATACAAAAGAAATAAGCATGCTAAGAAAAGGGTTCCAAACAAACATATAAACTAGAGGTTGATATTTGATCAATTTACGTCAAAATGGTTGAAAGTCGTCCATAGAGTCTATAAGAAAAGGATAAAAGTGTTGGCAAGTCAGCCCACCTGACCTTATTTCCACCTCTAATATAAATCATTTAGAGCTACTTTCATCTAGTACTCATCAAGAATTTATTTACATTTCAGATTATCCGTGATTATCTTGAGATAAAATACTAATTTCATGTTAAATAACACAAAACTGCATACTAATGTTTGAAGTCTAGATTACTTTTTTGGCCTTAAAGAACCTACTGCTAACAGAGTGATGGAACAAGCCTTGGCTTCAATTCAAGAACTAGTTGCACAAACAGATTCCCATATTATGAAATGTGAAGGAGATGGTACCTCAAATTTCTTAAACCCCACCACAGGCAATATAAATACTTCTCAAAGAACTTAGATGAAGCAACTTCGCTCGTAAAAGCATCCGCAAACATTCCAAACTTAAAAGGAGAAGTTTCATTGCTAGCATCACATAGGGTTCTCAAACTTGTCGATTCAAGCCATTTCTTGCGTTCGGGTTTATTCACACTGTTACAATCCAAAAAGCTTATACACACTTTTGATGCCATGTCCGCTTTACACCCTTGTTGCCAGCAGGAATGCTGGCGCCCTATAGACATCAAATACCATGAAGCCCCCAGGACCTGATTCAACACCATAGTTAAAAATGCTGATCCTGAATTCAATTCTTACTTCACAATAATCATCAAACACAATTATGACATCCCTTAACATAAGCAATTAATCATGCTTTATGGGGCAGGCCTTCTAGTGTTCATACAAGCAAAGAAATGGCATAATGATGATGGAAAGAGGGTGAAAGATGCTTACATGACTAGCAAGCATGTAGAGTAGTAGATTGTAAGCAGCTCCTGCCCAAGCTGTCTTAGCCACAAATCCTGTAGACTTTATAATCCTCTGATTCAATGGAAAAATGACAAACAATCTAGGGATATACTGAATGAGAACGATAAGAGATAGCGTATTATTAGCATGATCTTCGCTGTTTCGCTTCGTTGCTGGTATAATGAGCTCATGAACTATCTGCAACACACAAAAGGAGTCACAGAAGCTCAATCAAACACACAATACACCTTTCAAATAGATTATATAATGAACATAACACTGCAATTTGCCCCTATAACGAGCTCAAATTTGCATAATCTCTTCAAACCTACTGCAGGAATAAGATTTAGCCTAATCTAACAAATCAGCAACAACAGTTTTTAGTTTTCAGCCATAAAACGAATTAGAAACTCACCTGAGGCAACGGTAGAGAAGCAGCCACATCGATGATGAAATCCGACTTCAAATACCTTCTCGCAATCTGACGTTTATCCATCACGAGTTCACCCCTACCGAAAACCTTCGAGCTCGGAGCAATAAACGCCGTACGAAACTTCATGATAATATGCAACACAAAAAACACATCGGCAAATGACCGCCACGTGTTGATGGCGATCGCGGCGGCGTTATCGGTGGTCATACACGTATCTCCTCCGACGTAGGGCAGATAGAAATACAGAGGATCGATGAACAAAGACACGAGGCACATGACGAGGAAGAAATGGTTCCATCGAGTCACAACGTCGCCGTTCGGATCGAGGATCTGGTAATGCCACAACGTCTCGCTGTTGACTTGATCGGAGGCGACGGTCTTCGCCGCCGGCCGGCTAAGGGATTGCCGGAGGCGGAAGGCCGGCGTCGTCAGCACGCGGTTCATCATCATCCCTCACGGTGGTTTGGGTGGCGAGAAATTGCGCGCGAAAACAGTATGGTGTATGGTGGTTAATTAAGTTGTGATAACAGAAACCATTGATTTACGAAATTATCCTTGGTTATGTTTGTTTGTAGATTGGTTTGTTTAAGTTTGTTTTAATATTTGTGGACCGTTAATAAGAAATGTGTTCTTCATTTTATGTTTGTCATGTGTAAAAATATGTTTGTTGATACACGTAAAGAAAATCAGATATAATAACTTGTGTTTCTAAGGGAATATATGTACCTAATGTGTATGTTTTCATATTGTTCGGATTATATGGATCGATTTCTCTTAAGACTAATAGAACACATTACAATTTTTATTATATAAGATTTGAACTTTTAATATTTTTAGTTGTGATACATACCATTAAATTATCAGGATGTTTCATTAGAGATAATATTTTACCGTGTATAAATGTAATATATTTATATAATTATTGTATACAATTTCATAACAAATATTGGTGTACATATTACATATACATACAGACACATCTTTCAGAATCACAATAATGTTAAAAACTATATACAAAGCAGATAACATCTCAAAGGTGATTCTTTAATAAATTAATCAAAGTTAAATAAGAAATAAATTTGGAAAAATAATTGATTTCCCTCTCCATTACTCACGGTTTGATTTTTAATCCCAAATGCATGCATATGTGCTATGTACATACGAATGTGCATTTAAAATAGTAACAATATCAAATTTTTACAATGCACATATGTAAATAGAAGTATGTTTGAAGTAATGCGTGTGTTAATATACACTAGCAGCTAATAAATACGTTACAATCAAATATAATACGTTAGCAATCAACACCAAACATAAAAATTTCATCTTTATCTGCTATCATAACCAAGTTACATAACTATACTAGAATCCACGTACATTAATGGACGTAAATATCATCGCTCATAATAAAATCTCATTTACTTGTGTCACATCCTCATTGCTTCCTACGCTTCTCAGAGGAAATACACTTTGTATCGAAACTGGTCCATATGTGTGTATATATGTACATTCAAGATTTTACTAGTATCTAAATTAAATGATAGTAGTAATATCTTTTTTCTTAACATTAATTTAAGAAAGGGAAATTAAATCAAAGCGTCTTGTTAGTCCAGGTTGGGTCTTGTTGTGGTGTTAGTCCTTTTCTAGCATACTAGAACCATTCATAAGCTAAGATTTGAATTGCAACACATAAATAAACTTGTTAGGAGATGACCCACAACCAAAGCGTTAGGAGCACCGTCCAACTATCAAGTCACTAATGTGTAACAAGAAAAACTTGTCGAAAGTATATGATGCAACCACTCAATATTGCTATCTTCTCTGTCTTTCGACACGGGGAGTCTCTTTTTTTTATGTTCTCTCAAAGGTAGCAGGTTTTATAGGGGTGAAATCCCTTTGTTCATAAGGAACTTATGAATTTGCTTTTAGTTATTTGATGAAAACGTTCAAACATGTCATCCATCATTTGATTGCTCTCGCTCAAACGAACTTAACAGTGAAATTTTCCTCTCGTTCACAACTAATACACTTAAAACACGTTAAGACAAGACTTTTCTTATGAATCTAAAATATATTCCATTCACAACCAATTTGAGATTCATGAAAGATAACTGGACGATGAATAATAAACTCCCAATAGGAAGATCGATCCATGGTCTCAGTCCACTACCAGATCACATATAAAACAGAACAATTAGATTGAATCATATCATACCATAAACCTTAAATCTTAAAAAAGTCGGTATTTTATTCTAAATTTATAAAAGAAAACCCAGTGTCCCTAGGAAATAAGTGCCATAAGTGGATGATTGCACGAGTACCGACATTTGGCGGTCTTGGGTGTCCCCCACGGCGACACTGCCTTTGGTCTTTCACCAAAGTACATAATGCCCCCTCACCCGCTGTTACTTTACTCATGCACGTGATACCCACGTTCCTTTGTAATCCTAAAATTTTAACCCCATTTGGCCATTTTTATGCTTATTTTCTACTCAAATATATATGACAGCAGTTTACTATCATACAACGATAATAAATTTATAAAATGAAAACTAATTCTTTTTCCTTCGTGATTTGCGGAAGGAATGCAATCGTTTTTTACTCGTACACGACGCAGCAGGGGTTTGGTCATTCACGGTTCATCTTGTCAAAAATTATAAAAACGAACATTGATACTGACAACGATGTTGTTCTCTCATAAATCGCGACGGTAAAATCACTCGTTATAACCTACGCTACTGGGAAAACATTTGATTTGAATCCTAGTATTTTTTAAAAATCCTTGATTCTTAACACCAAACTACTAACCCAAGTGATACTTACTTTTAGTACATAGGTAAATTTAAAAATAATGAAAGCATATTACAAAATAGTAAATCGAATTTCTCTTTATATGGAATAAAAATCAATTTAATAGAACGACAATTAATACACTCTTTATGTATATTTACTTTTATTTATTACAGGACTTAAAATCTTGAACTGGGATTAATGGTCATGGGAGCGGTAATATCGCTACCCAAATATGACGATGACACGATAGAATGACACATTACACTCCTAAAGATAGTCTTCGTTAGAGGACACCTTTCTTTTACATGTTAGTTACGCTTTGCCACATGCCTTTGGAAGTTCTCATTTGCTCACATATTCATTCTACCACCTCACTATGTGTCCCCTTTTTAGCTTATTCTGTTACATTACCAACACTATACTTTCTCATCCTGCACATACCACCTTTACTTTGTCCCCTTTCACTCTCTCCGTTGGTCTCATCAACCCAAAAAGAAGGATTCTGTCCTCAACAACACGTCAAATCATCCACACAAACCACAATCAAAGTCTCAACATGTTCTTTACGCTTCATCATAAACGCAAATTTCACCTTTCATAGCTGAAACATCATCACCATGATCACCAACAACTGGGTGTTTTGCATACCCATCTTCTTTCTTCTGTTTTCTGCATCATTCTTCCCATCAGCCTCTGCAACTCCACCCGCAAGTAAGCACCAAACCCCCGATCTTCTTCTTTTTCATGTTCTTGATCACAAAGATGCTTGATTTTGCACTTCAATTGCAGAAATTGTCAGCGGCATTGCGTCGAACATCTTGTCTGCAGCTTTCAAATGGATGTGGTCTCTGAAACCCGCTACCAAAATCGGCATGGGTTTGTTCAATTTCATCCCTATTTTTGTAAGAAAAATTCTTGAGTTGGTGATTTGAGGTGGTGATTTTGTGTATGCAGCTGTTTCGAGTCGATCAATGGTGAAATATGAAGGTGGGTATTCGGTAGAAACTGTGTTTGATGGAAGCAAGCTTGGGATTGAACCTTATGCGGTGGAGGTGACTCCTTCTGGGGAGATTGTTGTGTTGGATTCTGAAAACAGTAACATTTACAAGGTCTCAACACCATTGTCAAAATGTATGTTTGATTATCCTTGTGAATCTTGAAGTAATCATATGGTTCTTTGAAAATCGTACATGGTGTGTGTTGATTTTTGTTTTCAAGATCAGATTGGGTGTTTCTTTTGTGAAATTTTGGAGTTTGAAAATGACTACAAAAGCTAGAATGTCGTAGGATCATATTATTACAAACATGGTGAGTAGCATGCTGTTGAGTTAATTGGTTTGTAACAAGATTTGGGTGGTGTTTGGATGGGTGCTTAAAGTGATTGCACGAATCAGTTTTGAGTGTTTGGGTAAAAGTGATTATAATTATGATATACTTATTAGAAAATTGATTATTGAGATAAGTAGAACTTTACCTTTCCTATCCCTAGTTTTAGCCAACTGATTATCTAATTCTCATAATTCAACTTGCTAAAAGGACATCTAAACACCCTCCTAATATGTGGAAACTTCATTGTAGTTTTTGTGAGCTAGAATCTAAGTTAACTTAAATCCAAGTTAGGTTTATTAGATCGGTGAAGACGTGTGACCCACACATCCATTACACTTTTGTCCTAGTGGAACATAAACTCACAATCAACTGTATTGTCTATACTTTTGTTTAGAGGAATACTCATCTTTAAGTATAATAAGTTTGTCTTATTGAATGATTAAGAATTTATTCCTGTTTATGTTTATATGCCAACCCCTTTTTTCTCCTAAAGCTCAAATCTGACCAGTGACTTATTAATCTTTATTCTCTTTAGTTTCAGTTCAAACTCCCTTTTTCCTTTCTTTATATAATATAACCAACACTTTGAATCTTCTATAGTGAAGTTAGATTCACGTGTCTTTCTCTTGAATTCATAAGCATCAACTTAAACACTGCTTGTATTCTTATTCCTTTGGTCATAACCGAGTCTATACTTTGCGTGTTACTGTTTTCTTTTTCTTGTAAGCTTAAATTGGTTTTAGTCGTCTGCAATTTATAAATTAGAATTAATGGTTGTTACAGATAGCCGACCAAAGCTTTTAGCCGGTTCACCTGAAGGATTGTTTGGACATGTCGATGGGAAGCCAAGAGAATCTAGAATGAACCACCCGAAAGGACTTACAGTTGATGACAGAGGAAATGTATATGTGGCTGATACCATGAATATGGCTATCAGGAAGATCAGTGACACAGGTACTTAGAGTGAATATATAACCTATTACGTTCTAAAATCGCTTAAAAATAACCATCTTTACTCTTGTTTTCTTTTTTCTTTTGTAAAAAAAGTTAAGATATATAAAAAGAAAGTACACGGGAGGTGTACAAACATAGAATAACTGAAAGCCTATTTCTTGTTATATGCTGGACAGGAGTTGTAACCATAGCTGGAGGAAACTGGGCACGTGGGACGGGTCACATTGATGGCCCAAGTGACAATGCAAAATTTTCAGATGATTTTGATATAATATATGTTGCTAGTAGCTGCTCTATTTTAGTTATTGATAGAGGTAACCAAGCAATTCGAGAAATTCAACTTCATGAGGATGATTGTTCGCCTTATCATTATGATGGCGAACAACATTTAGGTAAAAAAAACAACACTTTTCACTAATATGCTTCCTCTGTTGCTGATTTTTATGCTTCTAAGGAATTAATATTTGGTTGATTCTGATTTCAGGGATAGCAGTTCTTGGCGCTGCTGTGTTCTTCGGTTTCATGCTGGCATTGTTACAACGTAGAGTTAGTGCAATATTTTCATCACAAAGTGTAAGCCATCATAAGATTAAAATCTAATACAATTCTATATTATTGGATGTAGAGCCTGATTTAGACTGTACGCCAAAACACAATTTAATCCGTGTACGTATGAATGAGCCTATTCGGGTTAAGTTTTATCTATAATGGGTCAAAGATGTGATGCAAAAGAGTTTACTATAATATGCACTCTTACATTCATGATAATTAGTTATTTGCTATAAAGTTCCTGCTAACCAACCGCGAATGTTATCTAGTTTCTGATCATTTATGTTTTTGTTTTATTGTTTTTTGCAATCAATATTGATATGTGTGATAAAAGATTGTTAATCAACTATAGGATCCAAGACCTGCAATGAACAGCATTTCGCCACCTTCATATCAGAGGCCCATGAAATCAGTAAGGCCACCACTGATTCCACCGGAGGACGAACACGAAAAAGAAGAAGAGGGCTTATTCGGTTCAATGGGAAAACTTCTTATGAAAACTGGAACAGCTGTTTTTGAAATTTTTGGTGGTTCATCAAGTTCCAAAAAGAACCCGCCACGCACTCATCTTCAAACACATTACCCACAACCCCCTCAATTTTCCAACGCTTGGCCAATGCAAGAAAGCTTTGTAATTCCTCGTCAAGATGCTCCCCCGCCTCTAGAAACCCGAAACCCGTACCCGTTTATGACAAAGACTCCAGAACCAGCAGAAAGACCACGTCCTTCTAAGCAGACTCGATATATCTCCAGTGGACAAAGCAGTGAATACTTTAACCAACAACAAATGCAACAGTTTCAAAAGCATCAACATCGTCAACAGCATCATCAGAAACATTACTCATCGGGTCCTCAAACTTATTATGAGGAGAAGAGTGAGACGACCAACGAGGTGGTCTTTGGGGCGGTTCAAGAACAAGATGGAAAGCATGGAGCAGTGGTGATTAAGGCTGTTGATTATAGTAACCACCCCAACTATGGTAGCCAAAATATTCGGTCCAGGTATAATTACATGGGTTATGCGTATGGTACGTATTCATGAATCATGATGTGTTTGTTGCCTTTTGTTGTTTTGACATTAGTAAGATCGATCATGTATGAGTTCGATCATAGGCATGTTACAATAGCATAGAAGTTTAATGTTATTCAGTAGCTGTAATGTTTTATGGGTTTGTCTTCTGTAGTTATGTTCGAGAGTTTTCCCATGTAGCTCAAAAAAAGGTTTTGTCCTTTAGCGCATGCCTCTCGTCAGCAATGACTTTGCACCTACACGCGATTTAAATGGACAGGTTAAGTAAAAGGTCAAGACGTTTGAGTTATATAACACAGGACAAACGGGTTGTATTATGATCTGCTACTGGATGCATCTTATCCTGACATGATTTTTAATAAAGTAGCTAAGCTGGATTTAGATTTTTTAATAAACTTTACATGGAGTTTTTCAAGTTAAAATTTCTACTATTTTCAACTTCTAATGCACCTGTTTATTTTTATGACATGCTTGAAGTGTGGTAGACCAGTTGGTTTTAAGGGTAAAGATCATTAAAGGCGGAGTAAGCGATGATTTTACTGAAGTTTAGGTGCTAGTAAAAGGATGTCCTAAGGAGACCTGAGGAGTGATGGTTTTAGATAAACATCAAGTATCTGAAAACCAAAGGATTCAGTAAATTATATCATATCTATAATATATGAAATTAAAACAAAAGCGATATTAATTATACTTTTGCATATAATCTAGCACTGGAGATTGTGTAAATGACGAGACTCAAGGATCATTAAAAGACCGAAGATGTGTTTTCCTTCTCCATTTCCATAATTCTCTAAAAATTATCATATATAAATAGAAGATCCAAAAGATTAAAATCAAGTGATCAAAAAAATGATAATTTTGGTAACAGACCATCTTTTTTGCAGCAATCAGCATAGTGATGAGATGACAAATACTAAGTACACGGCACCGCACCATGACCAAAACAAAGAAGAGCGGTGGAGGGACACCATGCCACGACGAAAACAAATAAGAGGTTGGAAGGATAAGACGATGTCCTACTAGTGTGGCGACAGCAGTAGTGCGGCGATACCGCCCCTTGTGCGGTGGTAGCGGTGGTGTTAAGGCGCAGCATAACCATTACACACAACCTTTGCGTCTTACAAAAATGATCAAGATGTCAAAACAAAGCTTAAAGTGATAGGCAACAAAATCACAAACAATAATCATATTATATGTTTTTTAGGGTGATGTTATATATACCCCTCTCTAAATTATTTTTACTTGTTATACATCTTCTCTCAACTTATAAAATAATTCATTTTTGTTTTATATTTACCATATCGCCCTTTAACATGTTAAACTAATTTTTTAAAGTTTTAACAAATTAACTTTGTAATTTCATATAACCAAAAGGCACGCGCTTCGATTAACCACGCGCTCGATTGTGAATTGTGAATGCACTGGACCGAACAAAAGGTAGGCGAGTTTTCTAATCATTTGAAGAGTTGACCAGTCAGAAAGGCCCACTTCTGCTTTCCAATTAGGCCCACTTCTTCTTTATCATTAGGCCCACTTTCATTGGTTCATACTTAAGCGTACACTTGGGCCCAGATAAGATCCCTTATCCAATAATACCTTCACTTCACATGTCATAATATTCTTTGATTTCGAATTTTGTCAATCTAATATATTTCTTAACTTTTGAGAAAGAGAAATAATAAATAAATAATCACCTACCAAATAACTTGAAAACGAGAATAAAAGAGAATATATTTTCCTAATATATTTCGTTCATATGTACATTTGAAGGCTTGACGTTCATAATCGATGGTAAAGAATCTCACATGTACATTTGAAGGCTTGCATATTCATAACGGAGGTCAGTGAACTTCACATATATATTAGATGTTTTGACTTTGCACTTGAGGTCAATGAACCTCACATGTGCATTTGAAAACTTTGACATTCACCATCAAAGGAAACATAAATGTCTTCACAAATTATTGGCTAGCATGTGTTGTGTATGACTTTGAGGTCAATAAGCTTCACATTCAGACTGAGATATTCACAAAATGATTAGAAATCTACAAATTGATTATTATTGAAAGCAATGATTTTTTACCATTTTATCAATGAGAACTAGATTCTCACTTTATAATCATGTTGTATATGTGTGTACTTTAATTTGGTTTCCAAGCTTAAGTTGGGAAAAAAAACATCATTAATAAATTTGGTGCGGGGTACGCGACTATGTAGCCCTAAAGGAAATAGCCATGGCCTATGTTGCATTGGAACAAAATTCAATTGTGTGCTCGAAAGGAATCACACAACTATGTTCGCGTAAACCACATACCCTCGTGCCTCCCAGAGGTTAATAATTCAAATTTTACGGTTGATCATAAAACTACATACGTTCAACGCAAGAGTCATGTACTCTTGGTAGTCAATGGGTTTTTGTTGAACAAATGACACGATTTTGTATGTGGGATTCACATAACCGTGTGTCTTATAACTTAATGTTATATCATTAAAGTATATATGCTTAAACTCATTATGTACATATGAAGTTATCAAGCTTAAACCATGTTTTGGTTTTAACAATTTAAACCTAACTGATCAGGGTCCAAATTGTAATAATGTTCCCTGAACACTAAAAAACCTTTTACCAACAATATAATCATGCTCATGCATACCAACAAGATTCTCAATGTCAACATGCTCGTAAGTACCACCATGCTCATGAAAATCAATTTGCGCTTATATGTGAACATTATTATCTTAAACGTATATGTAAACAACGTGCATGGTTGGTACTTGTTAAGGTCGTCCATGCTTATAGTCAATGAAACTTTTTTTTTGATACAAAACTATATCTAGACATGTAAAGGTGGAAACATGTTTACATCAACACTATTGCATTTGGTACTTATATGCTTAGATGAAAAAGATATATGAGGTGGATGATGTTATTCACAACTTATCCCTCATCTTTTGTCCCTATAATTTAATTAAACAAAATTTATTTCCAAATTTATTTATCAATTTCTAAAACTTTCTCACTTCTCATTCCCTATATATATCTCTATTTAATTATATAATACCTATTTAATCTATTTTAATCATTTATCTTTCTCACTCACTTACATCCACTCATAATAAAATACCAATAAACACATATGGGATGATTGGAAGCCCCCAAATGTGAGAGATGCGTTTGGTTTCCTTTAAAAACACAGGAAATGATATGGAGACAGGGGATGAGGTGAAGTGAAATGTTTGATGATTTTATAAAAATACGAGGATGGGGTTGAAGATCGGAGATGTGATGGGAATCCTCTTACTTTTGAGTTTTGAAAGATATAATGATTATGGTCAAGCTATTTTTAAAAAGAAAAATAGAAAGGATTGAATCATAATGAAGATAAGAGGGTGAGAAAAAGATAATTCTTGTTATTTTAGAAAAAAAATAAGACAGAACATAAAGATTAATGAGTTAGTGAGTTGAATTATAGAGAGGTTTTGAGTTATAGTAGTCACAAGGTGAAGTTTGCAATTGAGTTGACTTGTGAATTGTGATGGTGATGCTAATTGACAAGTCAGTTGCTTATCATGTCACGAAACTAAATACAATAATTTCAAATGACTTTTGAACAGAAAATGGTAAATGTCCAAACCATAAGTTCAACTAGGGCACGTGATAACTGATAAGAAAGAAGAATAAATTATTCAATATCAACAAAAACAAATGTAGCAAATAAGTACCAACATCTAGGTTATTTTCTTTTTAGCATCAATTTTACTCATAAATACTATTTAATTCTGCAGTTACTAAAATTTGAACACAAATCATATTTATAGAGGACTATCAAGCACATATATGATTATCTAACTATCATTCGCATAGTGAATATTGCAATTAGAAAAATGAAAATTATTAGTCATGATAAAATTTTAATGATTTGTCCAAAATATATAATATACTTTATATTAACAAATATTTAATAGCAATCAATTAAATATATGATATCAATCAAATTAATTATTTTTAACTTTAGAAAAATTCATAAACCAGAATATAATATATAACTAAGGCTACTTAAACATAAAAAAATGGATATAAAAGCCGAAAGTATTAATCAAAGACAATCCATAAGTGCTAGACAAATACAATCACATAATAGTGATAGAGTTTTTAATGTTAGTTAATCATTAATTATTTATATTATTTATTTTTAGACATATAATTTGAACTTCAATATTTTAAGTTTTTAACATTACAAACTAATATTTTAGACAATTAGTTTTTTACATATATAAAAAAACACTAATATTAAAATAAAATTTTTAAACATTACAAAATAATCAAAAAATTCAGCAAGAAAATATTACTAATGAAGTAATGAACAACTCATCACCCAAAGAGGAATCGGAAGATAGATAAAAAAGTTGATGGAAAATCCATAATTTTAGATTCAAGGGTGGTTGAAAATGTATGGAATGCAGTTGAAAATGCATAAGATTTAAGAGGGGTAGGGGGCCTCCCAACATGCCTCAGCATGGCACCCAAACACTGCCGCTGGTCTCGCGGTGTGAGAACACGGCATGTTTTCGTATGTGTTCTATCTGTGGGCTGCTTCTAAAATCCAACTGTTTCCCCCCTTTCAACGATTACTTTTGCATCGTATCGTGTGGTATGGGTGGCCTCTCTAAATATGAGTGTGTGGTGTGATGTAATGTAACATGTTTGACATGAGACATTTATATTGATGGTTTTTATGATGTGATAGAAGGTTTATGACATGGGTGACCCTTTCATCCTAAGAGTAAAATATACATACATTGTTAAATTTAATTAATTAATGCTTTTAAAAATGTCTCCAAGGTGGGGCATTTTGCCCGTGGTCCTTCACTCGATGCCAACCTTCCCTTTTCACACACCCTAACTTGAGAGGACGCCACATCACCCTTAACAGCCACTTTGAAGAGCCTAAAGATAGACTCAATTAATTCAATGTTTGACATGCATCATAGATGATCATCTAGGCGGTGGCGAAGTTTAACTAGTTTATAAAGGAGGCGTGGGGCGAAAGTAAATTGTTTTACAGAGGGCGAACACAATATATATATAATTTTATACTACCAAACTAAAAATTAACACTACTAAACCTAAGATTAACACTGCCGATGAAAAATAAAGAATATTACTAATATGACAAGTTTAAACATCAAACTAAAGGTTTTATTATCTTTTGGTACGAAAATAAAGAATATTACTAATATGACAAGTTTAAAAAAAGAAAGAGAAGAAGTGTAACACATAAAAACAGAACGGCTACGTTTAGCATAGCCTCCTTGTTCTAGGTTATGCCTAATTTAGATTGATGTTTTAAAACCATGTATCGATTTCCCCCTAACATTAAAATATGTATCTAATCTCATTTATAGTAAACTTGGTATAAACGAATATAGATAAATACTTGAGTAACAAATAATATAGTTTGTGGGCTTAATATCTCTAATAAAAACAAATAGAAATGATATATTCTCCAAATGTTAAATACTTATAATGATAACTTATACGTTCTTAATTTCTTATAGATGGTTAAAATCAGGGAACAAAAGCAAGTCTAACAACCAAAGCTATGATGAAAGTAAAAGATGATTTTGCAAAAGCAAAAGCAAATTTTGGCCCTATGCTGCCCCAAAATTATGCAATTACAAGATTCCAACATGTATGACAAAATATTAATCATTAAGTCTTGCCAGTACAAGCATCTTGAATCTTTAACAAGAAAGGTCTCATCTTCAAGACCTTGGTCACTTTGACCCAAAGAATCTATACTCAAGTGTGCAAACATTGTGCTGCATTGAGCTCCTATGGAGATCTTGATTCAAACCCATGAAAAAAAAATCGTCACATAAGCGACATAATTAAACAATTATAAGGTTCACTGATATATGATTTAAGGTAAATTGCATTTTTCAACAAGGATTTAAGGTATCTTCAAGAATAATTTGGAGATGATTTTGTACTCAAAGATGTTCAAGAATCTTGCAGAGTAGATTTTGTCAAAGTACAGAATATGAGCATCTTAATGATAGAAATCTTGCATCAAAATGTACTATATTATAAAATGTAGCAAGATCACATGACTAATCATTCAAGAAAAGTACACAGAAACAAGATCAAAAAAGAACAATTCTTTTTCATGTACCTTGAAATCTCCCCACTCGTGGTAATTCCATATCAACTGAAGATGGATTATGCATCTGATTATCAGAAGAACTAGCAAATTTTCGTTTTTTAGACCATAACCAGATCTTGGAAACAGAAAAACTATCCGTTTTTGCACCAATGTTGATCCTTTTCCCTTCAATATCATCATCAGGCACATGATCCTGAATTCGTTCAACATTTTTCACAAATTTTACATCTTGCAAATCTCTCAGATGAATCAGAGGGACCTGAAGATTCGTGTCTCCAACCACATACTCATAAGAACCCATTGAATAACATCTTCGTGCGTCTAAATTGCTACTACTCGTTTCACCTCCGGTTTCACTTTCACCTTCACTCAATTTTCTAAACTTACCAAGTCTCACTGAAAAACTCCCCTTTTCAACTTGGGTTTGTTCTGGTTCAATTGTTTTCAAACCAGCAGAAATCCCACTTTCATCTGCTTCTCGTGGATCATCAAAATCGAAAATCGGGTTATCCATAGAAAACCCAGGGTCGAAAAGTGTGTTTCTACAAAGCGGGCAAGTCGAATTCGATAAAAGCCATGTATCTATACAATTGATATGAAAAGCATGGCGACAAGTTGGGAGTAATCTCAACTTATCATTCTCTGAGAATTCACACAAACACACAGCACAATCAAATTGTTCATTAGCACCCACTGCTTTATACATGAAAACAGGTAAAGCATCGATAAACGTTTGATCTAAACCAGAATCATGCAAATGAAAGAGCTGTTGTAGCTGTCTTTGAAGTGCATCAGATGGAGAACCATCTGGAAATCGATTCGATCGATGGGAATTCGACGAAGAACTGTGTTTTGTCAAGAATCTAAAGAGCAAGTGAAGCACACCAGATATGAAAAACAAGACTGCCAAGATTACTATGATGAACAGAACAGTTGGGCTGATTTTAGTACCTGAAGATGATGAAGGGGTTGATGTTCTATGAAAAGTAACACTAAATGGAGGTGAAAACAATGATGGTGGTGGTAGTGATGGAGGAGAAAGCATGGATTGTTGGTATCCTTCATTGTAGATTTGATATTTCATCCAAGAAACTTTAACATTTGTATGCCTAGAGAACAATCTTTCTTCCATAAACCCCATCATTGAACAGATCTTCAGTGTTCTACTCTAAAACGCAATCTTTCTTCATCAACAACAACCACCCAACACATATTCTTGGTGAAAGATTCACACCCAGAAGCTAAAATCCAAAAAAAAAAAAAAAAAAAACACACACACAACTTTGTCTACAGATTTAACGAATTTAGTAGATGATTACAGTGGCTCATGCTGGATTAAGCTAAAAGACAATTCTAAACACAAACCACCGATTCTTGTTCAATAATAGTAGATACATGATGACAAAAACCAATTAAACTCCAATTTTTTCAATTTCACCTACCTTGAACCTTGCAGAAGCCCACCCTCTGTTCAGTTGCTGCAATAAAACCCTAAACAAGAAAGATTAAAATACACCCAATTTGTCAGTATCTTTAAAAAAATTGAATTGATTTGGGTGAAACAGATGGGTCATGGGTGAGTGAATCTTGAAGGGTTGTTGGTGCTAGTTACCAAAGCTCAAAGGCTGAGGACATTTATACTGAGATACAAGATCGAGTGGGAAGATGACACGCGATGGGGGTGCGAGTGAGGGGATTGATAGACGAGTGGCTACAAAAAGTGGCTCATGATGTCGACTCATTTGGTGTAAAATTGAACCATGGGTTGAGTCAAATGGTGTCAGATAGAACCATCATATATTTGATGGTCAATTGGTGGTGGGTGAATGTGGCAAGGGTGTTTACGATGTGTCAATTTCGTGATCAGCACCTAACAATATGAAAATGAGTACAAAACTACAAATGGTGTAATTTGTAGGTTTGGTCAAAAATATTGCCATTGAAGCATAGAGATATTTCTATTGTTGAGGATGAATCATTTTATCATTACTATAAATGATTGAACTTTCCAAATCAATAAAGGATGGTATTGTAGATTTTAAACTTATAAATGTATAAAAATAGAGATGCTATAGATAAGCCTAGTAAAAAAAGGGATCGATTCAGGCTAGATAACGTATCATGACAGCTTTGAGTCAAACTGGGTTCGGTTCAAAACGGATTCAAAGCAAGATGATGGCAATGTTAACAGTGGTGGTGTCGGTGGAGACGTTAGGTTGTTCACAAATGGAAATACAAGGACACAAACTAGTTTTTAACTTTTAGGGTCGAGAAATGATTTTTGATAGTAAATTTAATGACGAGAATTACATTTTACTCTAAAATTGATATGTTTTGTTTCTTGGGAAATGCATTTTACTTTTGTATATTAAATGATAGCTAATCTTCAATATTTTAATGATAAAAAAAGAAGTATCTATGTGGGAAGATCATCACTTAAGTTTATGATTATGTGGCACAATTTGTTGGGTTGGCAAAATATGTCACAAAATACAACGCCATGGGAAAAGCATATCAAACTTCAAAGCCAAATAAATCATTTTATAGCATTCATCGTAGATTTATTATAATTACGTGAATGTGTTTATTATATTTTAAGAAATGGTTGTAAATGATTATGAGTGGAAGAGAGAGAAAAGTTACTGTTCAATCTGTATATTTGAGAAATCACTGTTGAACTCTTATAAATTTTTTAATAATTTAAAAGTGATTATGAGTAGACGAGAGAGAAAAAATAATGATAAAAGTATAAAAAAATATTATTTTATTAAGAATGAGAGAGAAAAATTAGTATTTTTTAATGTAATTATAAAAATAAAAATAAAAAAGCTGAATCCTCCTCGTGTTCTCTCAACTACTATTTCTGGTCAAACATGGTGAAGGTTTTGTATCGTGATCATTTGATTATCTCTCAAAAGGTTTTGTTTTTTAAATAAATTATATTAGTTTATGATTTATATTCTTTACTATAGCTAAGGGATATATGATTTGATATGTTTTTTATTTATTTATTTTATTCTTGTATGTAGTGGATTAAAAATATATTTTTGATGTTTTTATTACCCTGAAACATGAGTTGTAGATAATTTCAAAATATAAGGTTTGCAATTCGATTTTTGTCACTCAATTTTGAGGGTTGAGGGGATGTAATTTTCTTCTTATTTTTTATGAATAGCGTAATACCCTCATCTTGTCGCAAAACAAAAGTTACAAAAACAACAACAATAATAATAATAATTAAACGATATTAATTAAAAATGTTTCTCTGAATGTAATATAATAAATTGTTCAACAACATATATCCTATCTAAGAGGATTTAACGGTGCAAGTCTAAATCAAGGAAAGAATGTCCACATGTTGCTTGCATCTTCTATATTTGATCAATGCTTTGTGAAAAAAGGCGTTTTTGTCTATAACTACTTTTGTGCACTAGCTACTAAAACAACCATTGCTAGCCCTTGATTCACGCAACAAGTGTCGGATGATGTAACAATCCATACAAACAAAAATTGCCAAAATAAGATTGAAATTAAAAGATTTTACAACATAAAACATTAAACAATGGAGTTGTGGTCTTAAACTTGTAACATGATGTGCTTCAACCTAAAGATGACTTCACATTTAATTTGTAGGTTATTAATGAAATACTAATAAGTTTTCAAATTTTAAAATAATAGTAGTAAAACAACAATAATAGTAACAACAATAGATACGATAAAAATAACTAACGGACATTACTTGATAAAGATTCCTCTAATACTATAATATAAAAAATAAAAATATATAAGTTATTAATGCACACGTGTGCGTGAAATATAATTTAAATGTAAAAGAATAGGTTTGCCAGGTTTAGTCCGATTAGTTAATCTTGGTCTCTCGAATGCATTTTGATTGACGATTTCCAATTTTTATGATCACTATATTCATATGAACTTAATGAACTTCCATTCAGCTAACCAAAAATGACCTAATCACCGTTATTGCCTACTAACCTACTAACCCAAACGACAGTTAGACTTCTACCATTTGAAGCTTAACATCTTGGACTCCTCGACAGAGACCACAACCAGTATTCTACCCTATAAAAGTCAAGCTTTGATGTTTGATTCAGTACACCATTTGATGTTCTTTGATTTGTTTTGTTATACATTCGTATATGGTTTGAAATTTAAATGCTTAGTTCTATCAAGGATGCGATAGTTAGAAATTCTAGGAATCATTATCACTACGTAATAGATTTGGAAAAATGATTTATAAATACATTTGTGATCAAATTGTTAGAGCTTATCGTGATACAATGTGATACTTTGTATAATTAATAACTATAAATATTGTATTTTATGTGAGGTTTTATAAAATAGATAATCAAAGAAAGTTATATCTAGCGGGTAAGATGGTTGCCTTCAATTGTGGGTGTGCATTATTTTGAAGAATGGAGTAACATTTTGATTGCTTGCTTTTATAGTAAAGTGAGAGTTTTGATGACAACCACTTCAATTTATTAATGTACACTTGGTTTGTGTTTTTCTTTTCTTTATTTAATTTTACAAGTTATATGGTATGAACATAACCAATACTTGGTAATCTTTTTCCATCTTCGATTAAGTGTATTGTAATGTGTGACATTTCTTTTTATAAAGTGGGGCGAACTCGGATCACGTGAATCTTCTGTCAAGTGATTAAAGGTTAATCAGAGCTTTTACCAAGTTAAACGACAAAATGAATTTGCACTCCTGAATACAGGGAGGCAAAGCTTCCAACTTATACTCATGTTTTTTGGAGATTTTGTTAACCAACTAACGTATGAAGAACCAACCAGCAATTGGTCCAATTGTATGAGTATGTGATAAACTGATAGGTAGTCCCTCATTTAGAGGTCGAGAGTTCAAATCCTGAAGTAGACATGTTAATTGGATCTATGAGTAGATTAGGGAGTCGTTAAGAAAAACTAATTTCTGAAGAAAGACGATTGCGAAATAAAAGAAAAACATAAGTCACAAATCAATGCCTAAGCTTTTGTTATTACATTCTTGGGATTTAAATAAAATGTTTTTGCAGTCTCATATTTCAGTGAAGAACTATTTATCAGTTTAACAGCCCATATGAAGAAGTAACATCGTCAAGAACACGTGAATGCAGATTCTCTCAAAGGAATAAAGAGGATTAAGTAAAGATGAAAACCCATCAAAACTTCTCTCCATAGTAGGCTGCAGTGCCAACCATGAGAGCAACGGTTCCACCCTGAGCCACTACACGAGCCCTCATTAATGTCTGACCCAACTGAGAGTTCCCTTGCTTAAAGCTAATTAAACCGGCCGTGAGCACACCAGCTGTGATCAAGGCACCTATAAAACCAAACCTGAGAGATTAAAGAATCTCAGATACAAAACAGTGACCAAACAAAATTATAAAACAATTTAACTTTTCTAGCATACAAATGACATCACCATGACTATATCTCCAGTAGGGGCATAAGTATCTAGCTATGAATTTAACTACTTCAAAAGTTTCCAGGTTTGTGCAGTGTATGAAAGCACCCCATACCATCTTATACTGACTTAATCCTATAAATCAAGTTTTGTCAAACATTATCCCCTCGGGTAGAGGTAAAGTAAAGTTTTATTTCATCTCAGCCTCCCCGAACCCTACTGTGATAAGTGGGACTTTTTATGGGTAAGCTTATTTGTTTGTTTGTTTCTTCCTGTCAACGTGCATTCTTATGGACGATTGCTCCAAGTTATTGTTTTTTAGTAGCAATACCATTTATATCAAAAAAATGGGACTTAATGTGTTACAAGCTTTACATTAAAATTTTGCCACTATTCTTGTCCCCAAACTGCCCCTTACTATCTTAATTCAACACCAATTGATGACTAAAGTGATCACTTTGTAGTACTCTTTGAGCATCAAGCTTAACTTGCATCTCTTGTTTTCTTAGGGTTATGCTCAATTGCTCATCATATTAATTGTTATAGCAATGGAATCTAGATTGCTAAAAGGGTGAAACGTCACATTAGCCCATTTTCTTGATTCTGGTTTGTAAGATGGTGATAAACTGACATCAAAACCATCAGTAGCTCTAATGAGTAAATTATTAAAGACATAAATAATGTATCCTGTAGGTGTGTGTTTCCTCTCATTTGTTGGTTTGGCCTTGAAAAATTGCCAACACTCATACAACATAAAAGAAATTTACAATTTTTACATGATGAATACATTATGTAATTATATAAGTGCACCTGATTAATCCAAAAACAGGTTCTTGGATCTCCAAACAACTCCATCCCTTGTTAAGAATATTATAAAATTGACAGCAAAACCATCTATAGCTCTAACTAGTAAATACTAGAAATGCTGCAATTATTTGAACATACAGCATACTTTTCATTAAAATATTATTATAGGATGTATCTAAGGTTGCTTGGGATCACATTTTTTCTCATTTTTGTTATGTCACTTTAGGCATATGAACACTACTGAGGTACTTTTATTAAACTGCATAGGTGGTCAAATGATCTAACTTTTTGAACTGGAGTAAGATATTACATGTAACTCACTGTTCAATAGTGCAAGGCAAAATTAAGAAATCAATTAAGCAAACACCACAGATACTCAACATATATGTCATATTAATATCCTATAAGTTCTCTTAACAGCTTTCTCTGACCAAAAGCAACAACTAAAAGAAAGAAGGAACCAAAACTGGACATCATTTTCTGAATTCTGAATTCTGATAGGGTAATTCAGATCTCAAGCCATTGCTAAATGAATTGTTATCAAAGAAAAGGCATAAACTACTGTTTTTCACTACATTATGATTTAAACTAAGTTTTTAAATTGACATAATCTAGTTTAAATATCAACATTAAAAGGTTATGATATTATCTTAAACACAATTGAAATTTGTTTTGATACCTTACTTATATGTAAACATAATATTGTTTAATTAGACATTATCAAAATTACTTTTCTTAACACACAAGTGTATCAAAACTGTTGTCTCGGTAACTCATGGGTAACGGTCAGTTCAATACATAACTAATTTTAAATAGAGAACTACTAGACCCGCATTACACTAGTTGATAAAGGAAAAAGGCTCCTGGCTCCTCAAAATTTCAATGGAGTGAATAATCAGCATACACAAATACAGATGCACAAACATCCAAAATACCCTAATTATAAGAATCTCAAGTCTCATAGTAATGATCACTCCAGTAACAACCAATTCTAAACTCCTAATGCCTAAATCACTGCACCATCAGTGCTCCAGCAAACCTCTGCTTAAATGCTCTGCTAACTTATACAATTCATACATTACAAAACTTTACAAGCATATAATCTAATCGTCTCCAGACATACAAAACTGTACAAGCATATAATCTAATCCAATAGAAGCAAGCCCTACACATCATATTCTACGACTGAAGCAAGGATAAATCATCAAAACACGAAAGCTTACATATCTAACCGCTGAATCACGATTACCATTAACGTTCTTAGATTTAACATAGACACACAACCAATGAAACAAAACAAACAGCAACATTTCAAGTCAATTTTTAGTAACAAAAATTAGGGTTTTGAATAGAAACGATACCTATTGGAACGAAAGGGTTTCTGACGCGTTTTTTCTCAGGAAACAGGCTTTCAAGCTCGGGATTAGCTCCCATATTTCAAAAATCTAGAGCTACTGAAACTCCGGCCGCCGGAGATGACTCACCGACCGAAATAACGACGGTGATTCGAATCGAACAGATCGAACGATCACTCCTGCTTTATGTTGTTGAGAACTTGTGGCCCTAAAGGAGGTTACGCTATTGTGTTTTCTTACAAACTTTTCACCCCGTTGTTCTCACCACCGTCGGTCGCCGTCAGTCGATATTAATGGGTGTTTGAACTTTAATGTGTACCAAAATTGACAATAAAATCTTTTATATATTTAAGTTGCAAAGCTACAATTTATTTATTTCTTCACTCATTTATTCGAAAATCTTCCTTACTCGAATACAAGAATCGGAACCATCTTCAAAAGAAAATCTTATGTTTTTTCATCACAAGAAGGATTTAAACCTAAAAGCTTCCCTAATTTAAAAAAATCTTAAAATACATCAACTCAATCATTTAAGTTAAAGATTATTAGTATTAGTTGATTTTAAATTTCCAATGATACTTATGGATAAAGTGGTAGATTATTCAATGAGTCGATTTTGCTATGGTTGATTTTACATTGAAATTAGCTTGCCCGTTTTGTATAATCATCTAATAAGTTGAAGATAAATGGCTCTTATGAAAACTAGAGTTGATTTAGCTCGTGAGAGGATTTAGCTTGCATAACGGGTCGGGGACTTGTATAAAGTTAGATTTTTCTTTTGTATATTAATAGTTTTTTATCGTATTATTTTAGACTTTTTATAATTTGATGTTATCGTCAACTTGTAATTAAAAAACATGTAAGATTATTAATACTGATAAAAATGATGCAGTTTGTCGAGTCACGAGCTGACTCGAACATGTTCAAGATTTGTGGTGTCGCAAGCACGGTTAATAGGTTTTCACTAATAATATATAATATTATTCTAAATACTATTTATTAAATTAGAATCTAACGCGATAAGCTTTCATTTAAAACTTGTAGCCGGTAGCCCTAAAGGGTGGTGCCGCCAAGGATCTTTTTTCAAACAATCCATCTGTAAAGTTCAAGAACCGTACCAGATACGGTTCTCTCACCCTTCACAGTTTTAAAACATGTCTGATAGAAAAGATACCACGTCTCATAGAAAGAAGACTTTCGTTCCCCCTTCCCAACCGAGGTGGGATGTTACATTCTCCTCCACTAGGAGACCAGCGTCCTCGTTGGCATACCGGCCCGGCTCTGATACTATTTATAACAACCCAGCACCGTACCAAATATTGCCCGTTTTGGTAGCCGACACGCTCTTAGACGATTCACGGTTATAAAACGTGTTTGGAAAAACATCTAGCTCCATATAAGGATACTTCCGTTTCCCTTATCATCCAATATGAGATGAGAGGTGTGACCAAATATGAGTAGAGTTCTTGGATAGGATGAGAATATCGAGTTGGGCCAGATCAGCTTGTCTTCCGTCATAGCAGACAAGCATCACCTTCACGTTTCTTATATTACTCAGTTGACAATTGGGTAAGTGGTAAGCTATCACCAAACTTTACGCATTGGAATTACTAATGACTCAAATCTGAGTTGGTATATGTCCAACTTGAAATCGTCTTATGAAAATTGTGTTTGAATAGGTTTCTAAAAAAACTTATAGTTAAGCTTTCATTATAATTGTAACCTATTTATAGTGTTGAGAGTATTTCTCTATTGTTTTCTAACCTAGCAATCACAATCTTGACAATAACATATTCGAGCTCTACTGTCTTCTCTCTTTCGGTATTCTTGACGTTTATGTTCTTCATTGAAGTAGGTCAATGTATACAAACGGAAAGTCTGCACTAAACACCAGCCCATGCATTGAGGCAAGGTTGGGGATGTGCGGCATCACATTGTCGAGGGAACCACTTGAAACATACATTGTGCAATCTAGAAAATTAAAGAATGAAATAGATATTGGAAGTGATCACATGCCCACAAGAAAAAAGTTAAGAAAAATGATGTGTGATGTACTGATATAGAAGAGAGGGTGTTAAGCATCCCATGTATCTTATATATAATATCCTCTCTTCTAATATATAATGTCAATCATCAATCTGGATAAGAATAAAATTTAAGATTATTGATCCGGCTATTAAAATCTCTCCCTATCGTTATATTTATAACCTCCATATTTTAATCAAACGCTTTTCAGATCTCACAACCACTAACTTTCAAATGTGGCATTTTGACTACCGTTGAACCGAATCAGTGCTCAAATCATGTTATTTACTTGTACTTCTTACTTCTTATCAAGATGAAATGACATAAACAAGACCAACTATATATTAAATTGTGATTTTATTTGGGTAAATATAATATTAGTAAAACTTTGAGGAGATAAAACTATCTCCGACTAAAAAATAATAATAATAATAATTAAAAAGCTAGTTATTAAACTGCCAATTAAATGATGAATGTAAAAAGAGCTCACTGGGTTTTCTTTAATTTGTAAACCATTTATAACCAGTAACTACAAAATTTTCAAACATCACGTGAGCAATGATACTTTTGCTTAGCATCTAAAGTCCAAAACTGTTGTCAATGAAGTAACTGATACAAACAAATCACAGAAAAGAAAAGCAGCCGATAAGGAATGGAGCATTAGTAAATATACGCAACAAACCAGAATACCAGATTATGGGTTCCATGTGAAGCAGACGGGTCTGTGTCCTCTGATGGTATCAAAAGACCATAATGCAGCGGTTACATGACTATCGTTGCAAAATCAGTTTTCATGACTTGAGATCGTCAGACATGGCTGAAGGTATACAATGAGTTAGTAGGATATCTCGAGTTGCTTTCTTCGCCATCTTAGTGCGTAACACCACAATCTACACATACATTATAAAAGCCGGTCCATCTTTTTAGTTCTTAATAGTCAATAACATATCAGACAAAAAACTAATGGTAATAAAAATCAAAGGGTTGATTTGATTGGAAAAAGTTATATATACCTTCTTTTTTTGCAAAAAAGTTCCTCAACCCAAGTTTTTATGTATTAAAAGCCCTAAATTTTACAAAAACTAATATACTTTCTTTTTTGAAATGCACCTACTTATGAAATTTGTATATGAAATCCCTAAAGTGACATTCTAACTGTAAATTAGTCTAAAAGTTCGTAACTGTAAATTTCTTTTTAACAACTTGTTAACTCTTAAACTGGTCACAATTTGATAAAGTGACATTCTAACGACTTTCCAAGCGAATTATACCATCTTACTTCGACCAATTTAAGAGTTAACAAGTCATTAGTTTTAAGAAAAATCAAAAGTACAATTATTTAAGACAAGTTTAGTGACATTTATATACGTTATACAATAATCAGTTTATTGACTTTTTTGTGTAATTTTAACAAGTTGATAGACTTTAATATACCAAAATTAGATTTAGGGACTTTATCATGAAAAACATAAAGTATATGAGGTTTGTATGGTATTAAACCTAAATTATCCAACTTTTAAAATTAAACTGTTAAGAAGGTTGTAACCGCCCACATCCATTTAACCCACTTACCTAACTTCTTAAAACCCATTCCTTTCACCCATTAACAACAAAACATAACATATTCTCACATAAATGGGTTAATATTGCACACCTAGTGTAAAGAGAAGGGGGGCAAAAAGAACCTGTTCATATTCGAGGTCAAACTTCAGGAATTCTTCATTACAGCTTTCTACCATATCTGCCAAACTTTTCAAGTTCTTAACTGGCTTGTTGTTAAAAGAGATAACCTATATAAATCACAAGAAACATCAAACGAGTGAGGAACAAGATGGAAAATATTTATATCTTAAATCTTTGCTGTTTCAAACACCAAATTACTCAGGGTGATGTTTGGTTTAACCTGAGTATTCACTATTTCTTCATAACCAATATTGATATCTGCCACAAGCACCTGGAAAAAAAATAACCATTGTCACTTGTCAGCATCAAATTAATTGCCTTTGTTCAGATAGACATAAATAACAATGGAGGCAGGCTGCAGGCCACTTATGTAAAGAGATTATAAAAAGAGACCTAACCTGAGAAACTACAACAAGTTGCTCATCAATAGATTCTGCCATGGCATGTAGATGTTTGTCCAATAGTTTTACTGGAGCATCAAAATCATAATCTTTTCCATACTGAAAAATTAGAAAGTTCGAGTAAAAACAAAGCAAGGAGCCTAAACATATTTAATGATGAGAAAATGTAATAATAAATAAATCAAATTTAAGGATGTACCTCAGAACGCAAATAAGGCACAGAAACGGCAGTAAAAACAAATCCAGCAATAATGTAATAAGAAGGAGGCTTGCCCCCAATATGTGCTGGTATTAATCGCTTGTGGGTTGCAAGTTTTATATTGAACTCATGTATCTTTGAATTCCTAAGTATTTTAACAAGAGCCTTATCACCAGTATACTTTTGAGAAACAAGGTAACTGAAACCAATACGCTCTCCGTGCCTGAACGGAACTGCAACCAAGCATATGAAAAGCTTAGCAGAAAATTCAAAACGATAACACATAAATAAATTAATCAGTCAATAAACAGCTAATAAAAAAATAGCACCACACCTGTTCCATCATTAGCAACATTAACCCCATCAAAGCTAAGGATTATATCAGAAGGATTCAATACGTTAGATTCTGGAGCAGTAGGTTCAATTCTTTTAATACGTACACCTTTATGCTCGTTACCCATCCCCATTGACATGC
Source organism: Flaveria sonorensis (assembly GCA_025506505.1). Taxonomy (NCBI): domain Eukaryota; kingdom Viridiplantae; phylum Streptophyta; class Magnoliopsida; order Asterales; family Asteraceae; genus Flaveria; species Flaveria sonorensis. The sequence continues at coordinate 71,242,662 of CM046432.1, forward strand.
GTAGATCTGGATTCTCCATCTTTTGCCACTCAACTCCAAGAATTGGAAACCCTAAAAATTGGATCCAAAAAGCATATTAGTTCTGAAAAGAAATCACCATATACTTACTTATTTAAAACCCACCTGTATATTCTCCATTCTTCTCATAGTCCCGAATAAAATGAGTGATGACTGGGGTTGGTATGACATAACCAATATTCTCTGCGTCTTCGTGTTTAAGAGACTGAAACGCAATACCAACACACTCTCCTTTATCATTAAAGGCGGGCCCACCAGAATTTCCAGAGTTTATTGCAGCATCAATCTGCAAAGCAAGAACATAAACAATAAAGAACAATGCTAAGTCAACAAAAACAATTTTTAATTAAATAAAGAAGAGTGAAGTAGTTATACCTGCAAACCGAGGAGCTCGGTTGACCCATGAACATAGGATAATATCTCGATACGTGACACAACACCACTAGTCACTGAGATCGTATCTCCTCCAATGGGATAGCCAACAACAGTAACAGCGTCTTGTAATGCAGGCAAGTCTCCAAACTCCAAGGGTGAGATTCCTTCCCAGAATTCATCATCACTCACCGTCAACATTGCTGCAATGTCATGTATAAGTGCTTAGTTTATAACCAAGTTTATCAAATAAACAATTAGCTAGAGGATATACTTCCATTTCTAATACATAACATGAAGCGTATAAATATATAATTGTTCCCAGTTTCTGACAAAGACTTCTTTTTGTCTTGTATGTTACAAAGTCAACCAACTAATCCTTTAAAAACTAAAATAAAGAAACTTGTAATCCTTTGCTTAGAACTTAGAGAGGTACAAACAAGAACCTACGGATTGTTTGGATGATTAGAGAAACAAAATAACATCCTACCATAGCAATCAAATCATAGAAGCTCAATAACCTGTTTAACCTCCCATTAAAGCAACAGCTCAAAACACCTTCATTATCTCATCTCAAATTCATTCCTAGATATTTCAATATAAAACGCAAGAACTATAAAAGCATGCAGAATTAACTAAGATTTATAAAGGTTTACAACACAATTGCACTAACCAATATCACATTCAGTTCCAATAGCAAGCACAGTGGCCAAATACTTTGTATCAGACCCTCGTTTCTTAACTTTAACCTGAGTATGATGCTCAACCGAATGTGCATTCGTCAAAACCCTTCTACCACCAATAATAAACCCGCTGCTACTAGAACTATACTGCCTCTTCCTCTGCCACGGCAACGAGAAATTCGGTTCCGTATGAACACAAAACACCTTCACAACGGCATCCATCGACGGCACAACCTTCCCCACGCTCTCCCACCGCGGCGGAACCTCCGGAACAACCGCCGTGACGTCATAATCTCCGTTGTGCTCACTATACCGAGAAGCTCGTCGTTCAGGAGACGTAACGATCACCACATCGTCGTCTTTTCCTTTTCCGGCCTTCCGACGTCGTTTCGAACCACGGCGGTCGGTTGCGGTGGTGTCAGCGGCGGCGTTTAGGGATGCTACCACGTTGTCGGTGGTTTGGCCGGTGGACATGGTGGCGGTGGTGGTGGAGTTAGGGTTTGGCTCGGTTTCTGTTGCGTTTTTGGCTTTACGGCCGCGTTTTCTTGCAGGTTTTTCCATGTTTTAGGTTTGATTTGTGTGTAGATGTTAATGGTGGTGTAATTACGCCGGTGACTGTAGCGGTGGTGGTAGTGGTGGCGTGAAGAAATGAAGTTTTACGGTTTACGGTGATGGGGGACGAAGATGTGATGAAATGGGCCTGATGTTATAACCTAAGGGCTATTGAGATTGAGCTAAGGTATTGATTTTGTGAGTGGATCAGTGATTGTCTGATACTAATATTCTTAGCAGCCCAACTACGTAAGGACACAAAACGATGAACAAATGAACAATCAAATGTTCATAACGAACAACCAAATGATGAACATTCTAAACATTTTATGTTGTAAGAGGATGGAATGGAATGACAGTAATATTACTTTTAGAAAATCACTAGTAGAAAGGGTTTGATTAAGATTTATAATTTGAATTTTTAAAATCTGAACATTTTAAAGAGTTTAATTCTTCATTTTATTTGTTAAAGTTGTCAAACAGAGAAAATATGAGACTACTAATGAAAGTATATTATTTATTTATTGTACGTATCTAGTTTATTATTGCCAATAATAATCGCTGACAAATAAAGAGAGCTTTTATTTCGAATTATGACTTTGAAGAGGGACCCTTGATTTTTATTTCGTTTGGCCCTAAAACACTTAAGTCGTACTTAGACCTAAATTGGTTACATGTTAGTGATAAACCTAGATAAAGGGATGATTGATCTGCTAAATTTTTGTATATATAAACATATTTAGATTAGATTTTTTTAAGATGTAGAATAAGTTGAGTATAAATATAATATTCAATATAGAGATGTATCGTAAATGTTGGACTAAGTTAATCTACTTTTAATGTGAAGTGTTACAGTGTAGTGACTTTAAAACCGTTAAGTATGTAAAGTGAAGAGAAGCCTACAAAGTCGGTGGGGCGTTAAATCTTGATAAAGTTTAAAGTTCAAACATTAACACAAGTAAACACGTTGCGGGGGCAGGGACGTTTGAAACTTGGTGACAAATAAAACCTTAACCAATATATAAAAATCGTTACAAACTTCCTCCGCGTCACAAAGAAGCATATGTTAAAGGAATGAGGAGAAAACCCACAAACAATAGAAAAAGAAGAACAAAACGTCTATTCAACTTTACTAGTTTGTACATTCGTGTTTCTACAACAATCATCACCACATCCATTCTCACCACCACCTTCACCATCCTCTGCCCCCCCCCCCCCCCCACCACCACCACCACCACCACCCCCCATTGCCATGCCTCTACCGCCGAGACACAACGAGCAACATTGCCTGCACCGCCACCTCCCCTGTTGTCGGCACAACCGATGCCGCCATCACATATCGCCACTAATTAATTACCATAATATATTATAGTACGAGTGAACTTATGTTGACCTTATTTTTCTAAACTAACTCATTTAAACCTCTAATTTAAACTCGTTTCTATTCGAGACAAACTAGTACTTTTTAAGAACGACTCATGCTTGAACCTAATGTGCCTTAAATACGTTATATGTTGACTGATCAATCGGGCTGACCCATCATCATTCAAGAGTTAACATATAGTGTTTTCAACTTAAGGCCTTTTTCAAATATTTTGATGAACTTCTAGACTTCTAAATCGATACAGCATTTAGGAAAAACAAAAATAATTTATTATCTTCTAGAATTCTTTTAACTCTCTGTTATAATCATAAAATGATTACATTTTATATTCTTATCTTCTTTCTACTCGTATTCTCTTTTAACACGATAGACAAGTTAGAGGATATTTTTTTACCATCCTTCTAAATAATTAAGTAATTTTTATAAGCCTTAAACTCAAGCCAATGAGACATAAGTAATAATCATTAAACATTTGGGAACATTCATGGGCCACGTGCACAATTTCGTGAATGTCTTTTCATTTGGTACCCGTGTTTTCACATTTACCTCCGACAAGTCAATTTAAATATGGTGGTGATCTCACGTTTGTGAATAATGAAATGCTAAAAGATATATGTAAATGCATAAATGTGTATATATTGACAGACATTCATCTGTTTTAATTCTTTTGGTGTCATCAGGTTGGGATATGACACATCTAATATTTATTAAAAATCATGTTAACGATTTGATTGAGTGTCCTTTTCACAAATTTTAAAACCGTGGTTAGGGCTGTTTGGTAGCCTATCGATGGTCATTAAAATGCTACATTTTAATGGTTCATAACCTCTTAATATTAATACTGAATAGTTAAAAGGTACCATTAGGATTTAACCTCTTAAGCATTCAGTATTAGGGTTACCTTTTAACCATTAAAAGGTTATAAACCATTAAAAGGTAGCATCTTAATGACCATTAAAAAACTACCAAATAGCCTTTTAGTCTTGTCCAGTTGTCTAGTATAACAATAACTTGTTAAGACTGTCATACATCAGATCCTTAAACATACCATTAAGTTGGATATTATCACAAATTGCTTCCAAAACGTCAAGCTCTAGATCGAAGGTTGACACGTTGGTTGTGGGTGGCGAGTGAATATGATAGATGAGGGAGGAGAAACGTGGTTAATTAGATGTGGTTGTATTTAATGGAGATCTAATTGAATAATATGTTTTGACTTGATTGAAGGGCAAACAACAAAGGGGTTATGACCTTGAGAATTAAATGTGGGGGTTTGATCACATGGGAAGGGACCTTGGGCTCACATGTTGTCCCAACTCTAAAGCCAACTCATGAAATGTTTTCGAGCTCAATATCAACCACATCATTCACTCACCTGCTCAATTGTCGAGACGAGCTAACGTGTTTTATGTAATGAGACGTGTTTAAACGATATAGAGTGTATTAGTTAGAGATATCGATACATCATATATTAATATATGTATTAGTTTGTATTGAATAGAATATATTCGTTGGTTTTGATATAACGACCTTTGCTATGATTAGAATATATGATTTGATTGGTGTTTTCTTTTATAATTACTCTAGTTGTATTTTTATAAATGTTTTATCAATAATATGCAATATTTTAGGAGGGAGAGGGGCAACCCAATCATTTAAGGGTCTAAATTAGAGTATATATTCACAGCCTTTTCTAAATCTCATTGTTATAAACTCTCATCTTTTTATCTGGGTTTGAGACCATTAATAATAAACTAAAAAATTTATAGTTGAAGGAGTTAAAAAATATATCTTTTATATATTTTAATAGAAAACCAATGACACTTTTACACTATCAAAACATCAAATGCTAGAATACAACATTTTCTAAACACATAATTTGAGTTTATTGAGATACCCAACAGAGAAATATGAAGTTTACATGTTGCTTAAGATCATAAGGATCAACACACCTTTCTCCTTCATGGAGTAGCTTTGGCTGCTTCCCTCTTAACCTCTTCTCATAAGAATGTAGTTTCCTGACAATACATTTGTAGATGTTGTGACTGTTGTCTTGATTTATAGATTTTTAATAGGAGAAAGGTTCAAATAAAAAAACTCTTAAAACTAAAAAATATAAGAAGTTATCTCAACCATCAATCTCTTTAATCAATTGTTGAGATCAATTTGTAGGGTAAAATTTGTTAGAGGTATTTTAAGAATAGTCACTTTTGTTAACTTTTTGCAAGTTCTTTCAATTTTTTTAAACGTTCATAACTTTTATGTACGACATCATTTTTTTATAAAACGAACGTTTTTTAATCTTTAAAATGAGTACAGTATTGTTATATAAAAAAATAATTAATTTTTTTTATGTTTTTAAACACACGTCTCGTTATTATGTCTTTACTATAGCTCATTGTGTCTTTTTGTTAGTTATTTTGTTTTTTTGAATACTATTGTGTTTTTATACATTGATAAACTTTAAGAAAATATAATCATAAAATAATATATTGTATATCTCTAATATGTAAAATATAATAATAAAGTAACACCTAATTAATCTAATACACTAAAAACAATAACAAAATAATAAAATGTCTTATTGTATTTTTTTTATTATCATTGTGTTATCTTGAACACTATAAGTTATTAAAAATATATTGGTAAAATAATATCATTGTGTACTTTTAATTATAAAACATAATAATAGATAACAAGTTTAAATAACTATAAAGAACACTGACAAAACAACACATTGTGTTATTGTGTTATCTTTAACATCATGAGTTTTAAGCAAAAGTATATCATTATGTGTTTCTAATTGTAAAATACAATATAGATAATAAGTTTATATAATCTACAGAAACAATGATAAAAATAACATAAAATAATCTACAACATAAAACACAATGATAAATACTTATAACAAATGACGTAAAATATATGATATAATGAACTGATATTTGACACAATGAATGTATAAGATAAAATGAGCTGATATATTTGACACAATAATCAAATACCATCATCTTTAAAACAATAAAAGGACACGTGTCAACCCCACAATGCTTGTTATGCTTTTTAAATTAAACATATTTTTAGTATAACCATACCCTTTAATAGTATCTATATTTCCTTATAAATAATACTAGCTTTAGTTACCCGTGTATTACACGAAAGTGTGAAGAGTTAATTTTTAAATAACATAAAAATAAAATAAAATCAAGTGTGTTATATATTAAATAAGACATAACAATTTTTAATTATAAGGTCACAAATAAGCAAAAACATCATTGTAAACTACATTTGTAGTATCATTAGTAGGTTTACATTCATTATTTAAAGCTAAAAGTTTCAATCCATCTTTACTCTTAACTTGTGACAAGATGCCATAAAGTTGATCATGCGTAAAATAGGCTCTTTCAAGTATATCGACACTTGACAGAGATTGACCTAAACTTTTGTTTATTGTCATAGCGAAATATACAGTCAAATAAAACTGTCTTCTTTTAGACTTAAAAGAAAAACTTTTGAAGGGTCAAATCATGAGCTAAATATTGAGTGGGTGTGAGGATATTAGTATGAAGAAATTAAGATTGAATAATATACACTGAAAAGTTATGTGCAATAAGTAGATTAATTTCTAATTATTTTGACCTTGTAATCAAATATAAAGATATAGTATTGAATCTGGTTGGATCAGGTTATAAATGCTTATAATATCTCTGATTATTTGTTTATTATTATTATTTAATACTAACTTTAGTAAACCCGTGTGTTATACGGGTTGGAAAAATAAAATATTAAATATAATAAAATTTTATGAAGTATAAAATGATAATCTAAAATAAGATATGATTAAAATTACATACGAGTAATAACTATAAGTACTAAAATAACGATATCAATTTTTAAACTTTTATTTTAAACTTTATTTCCAAAAAAAGTTAAACATTTTTTTCAAACAAACCATATTAAAAATGTTATTTTTAAATTTTTTTAATTATAACTCCTAATTTTAATTATTTTTAGTTTATACAAAATTTACTTTTTAAAAATACCAATTTTAAATATTTTATATTTTAAAAAAAAGTTAGATGTTTTAGAAAAAAACTTTAATTGTATAAAAAAATGTTTTTAAAAATAATATTAATAAAAAGACATCTTTCTTAATTTATTAAAAATTAATCTAAAAAAGAATTAAAATTATTTAATATTTCTTATTTAGGTAATTATTTAAAAGGAGAGAGAGGCGGGAAAAATAAACTTAGGGCCTAGAAATATGTCAAGTGTCCCCCTAAATTACTCATTTAGTATTATATATAGATTCTGTAAATACAAAAACAGTTTAGGTTATAACAGTACATATTGATTAAAATATGTACTTAATGATTAAAATCAAAAACAAAATACAAATTATTCTAACTTAGTACTCATAATTGATTAAAATAAAAATAAATACAAATTCTAAGTCTCACCAATATTACTAGTTAACTCAAATGAGATGAAATGGACGATAAATCACGAAAACAAAATTAAACTTGAATGAGGTAAAATCACAAAACAGAAAATCGAATAAATAAAAATCATAAAGCAGAAATAAAACTAATCATTTAATCAATCAGAAATTGAGAATATAAATAAAAAAAACAAAGTGTTTAACATAATAAGTTTGACTGGCTGTGTTCGTAGTATGTGTTCATGAATTGTAACTTAAAAAAATCGAAATAAAAAACCAGCTAAATTGTTCATCTTCGAAGATCTTAACACTTCAAAGGCACATGAAAATGCCCTATAAATACAAAGGCAATAAGATTCATTGGAAACAGTTTAGAATTCACTTATACATTTGATCAAATAACTCATAAATCAAATAACTCACAAACAACGAACCGGGGGTACTAGTGTGAAAGAGAGCGTGAATCTGACTCACATGGTTTCATCACATGGAACGTCACCCCTATGGTGGGGGTGGGTGGGTGGATGGAGGGGGTCGTGAGTTCTTAAATGTGAGAAATCTTATGGTCGTGAGTCTTACATGTTGTCATCTTCAACCAACTATTATATAATATTGTATTTAATTTAATATAAAAGTGATTTCAAAAATAAAAACTCACACCACTCACACTCACACGTGTATATTCTCTCGTGTGAACATCTTGTGTGAGTGAGTTAGTTGTCATGTGACATGCACTTTATTTTTACACAATTATCACTCACACGGGTATACCACATGACCTAAATGTGAGAACTATTTAAAAAAATTTAGCGGGTCCATGGAATGTGGGGACTCAAAGCATCAACTTTTGTCTTTTATTTTTTCTTACCCGTCTATTCCTTTCCGTGACACAAAGTTTAGCTCGGTTGTCGGCTCTTTTCTCCTTATGTGACGTTATTTTTTTTCTTCCTCTCGTCCTATCTTGAGGATGGTTATACATATAAAAAGATTAGTTTTTGTTAAGAGTAAATTACTATTTGCATCCCTGATGTTTACCAATTTTAACTACTTGAATCTTTGATGTTTCAAATTCGTAATTTGTCCCCTAACGTTTCATTTTTGTCTTCATTTGAGTTCAAAAATCTAACATCGTTAGAATTCTCTGTTAAAGCATTTGTTAAAAGACTAAAATACCCTTAACAATTAAAAACTTAAAAAAATCTATGGGACCACCAATCATCTTCTTCACTTAAACTACTTTTTCTTTCTCTCTCTACACACACACACACTTCTCTCTCTCATTCTCCAACAACACCACATCCGCCATCACCACCACAACAACCGCCTGCCACCACCACCACTACAGTCGATTGCCTCCTGCCGGCCACCACCACCAAACACTTTCACATCACGCTCTATCTCTGTCACACACACACTCCCCCCCCCCCCTCTACTCTACATCACCACCACCACATCCTTATCTCCACCACCACAACCCCTACCACCATCCCAACAGCAACCTACCACCACCACAAAACACTCTCACAACATGTTCTTTCTCTCTCTTTCTCTCACTCACACACACACACACACTCTCTCTCTCTCTTTTCTTTACATCACCACCACCACAATCCCCATCTCCATTACCATAAAACAAAAATAATTACCTGTAGAAAAATGACCCCCTAGTTAGATTTCTAGAGATAGAAAGCTTTTTGGTTCAAGCATGGTTTAGGCATGGTTTAGGTGGTGGTGGTGATGAGCGGCGATGATGATGTTTTCATGGGTTAGTGTCATGGGCAGTAGATGTGGTGGGTGGAAGACGGTGGTGACTAGGTTTGGTGATGTTGTTGTTTTCGATTCATGCGATGGCGGTTCGGGTGGTGGTGGCGGGCGGTTCCGGTGGTGGTAGTGGGCAGTTCCGGTTCTGGTGCTAGTGGTAGGCGGTTCCGGTTCTGGTGCTAGTGGTGGGCGGTTCCGGTTCTGGTGGCTGGCGGTTCAGGTGCTGGTGGCGGGCGGTTCCAGTGCTGGTGGTGGTGGCGGTTTCGGTGGTGGCGGTTTTGGTGGTGGTGGTGGCGGTTCCAGTGGTGGTGGTTGACTGTGGTAGTGGTAATGATGGAGAAGAGACGAGAGAGAGAGAGAGAAAGAGAGAGAGAGAAGAGAGAGAGAGAGAGAGAGAGAGAGAGTGTGTGTGTGTGTGTGTGTGTTTGGTGAAAAATCAAGTGTGTTTATGGTTAAAAATGTGGGTGATTCCCACATTTTTTTAATTTTTTTAATTTAAAGGTAGTTTAGTCATTTTATAAAATATTTAATAGAAAAACTAATGTGTTAATATTCAGGATTCAAATATATGAAAAAAAAAAGTCAGGGGATATAGTGATGTTTTTAAACTTTAAGGATATAACTAGTTACTTTTGAGAAAAGTTAAGGATGCAAATAGTAATTTACTTCTTTTATTATTAGAAAAAATTAAGTATATTGTATTTTGGAAACAAATTATTAAAACTACAAAAATAATCTATCAAAGTGGACATAGTCAAACGATATCAAAGTATGTAATAAAAATATTTCTTATCAAGTGACTATAACCATACTAGACAAAATTGTATATTTAATCGTAAAGGGTATGAGTTAGTCGGTAAAAAGAAACTATTGTTTCTTAATTTGTTAAACTATTGCTATCGCAATTGTTACCCTGAGGTGTACACTTTCTTACTTATATCGGAATCGTAGCTGCTAATCAGAGTTTTCGGATTAATTGAGTCGATGTTTGAAACTGAGCTCTCAAACCCTCGAATATTCAGTAAAAGGTGAAACTCGTGCTGCTAATTCAAAATACAAAATTATTCATTTCTTTGCTCGTCAGAGTTTTCGTAGGCGGTGAAACAAACATATTGGTTGTAGCCCTGAATTTAAGTTCAATATTTTCACAAGATAGAGTCATTAGGTGGTAATATTACTCAAGTCGTCGACCCTAGTTTACACACAAAAAACTTTTGTTGTAATTCTTCTTTAAATAAAATTGCATAAATGGTCTCTGTAGTTTAACCAGATTTTATGTTTGGTCCCTAAACTTTAAAAATTATAAAGTTAGTTCAAACTTTTAAATACTCATTGTACATTTGGTCCCTGACATTAAATTTATTTAGTTTTTGTGCATTCTATAAAGTTTGGACTAACTTTTAAATTTACCTTTAAGCACCACATGTACAATACCCATATACAAGTTTGGACTAAATTTGTAACTTTTAACATTTAAGAACCAAACTTGTAATGATTACATAAAAATTTAGACTAACTTTGTAATTTTCAATGTATGAGGATCAAACATGCAATCTGGTCAAATCACAGCGACCATTTGAGTTTTAAGATTTCAAAAATAAGAATGATTCTCTTAAAGAGAAAATGAAAACTTTTCAGCATCATAAACTAACAAGTTCTTAACAAAAATAGTAAAATGTTTGATGATATAGTAAGATCACAAATAGCCATTGAGTGACAAAAGTGATTTAAGTTTAACAAATGAAAACGATAAACTTTCGTATGATATTTCTAAACCTATCATAGTATCACATTTGTTAAAACTAAAAAAAATCAAGGTAAATGAAACATATGAAAAGATAATATCACCTAAAATAAACACATTGATTTAATAAGTTTACAAGAATAGAAAAGCCTCATGTAATCACCAAATTCTATAATTCACATCGAACTCTTCATGACTTCACATATACAATTAAACCCGAACAATGCATATCTGCATGCTCTTCTTTCTTCATTGAAATTATCATCTTCCCCGTAAAATTGTCCTAGCTAAACTACGTAGAAATGATTACATGATTCTCATAATTATACTTAAAATGGATTTTGTATTAAATATATATCTCTCTGTTCACACACATACATATAAAGAGAGAACTTTTTCACAAAACTATATTTAAGTAAAAAAACTATGAGAATCACATAAACATTTTCTTTGCCTGTTTATATATCAAACACTACATTAAGATACATTATGTTGTTCTTACATTCTTTACTTAAAATTTAGATTTCAATATGCATTGTAATAGATTTATATAATAAACAACATGGGTTAATGCAGTTCTCAAAGCTTTTAGCATTCTATTATTACAAAAAAGAACACTCCACACTATATATAATATAATGTTTATAAGAAATGGATAAAACTTATACGACACATAATTTAATAAAAAACATACGACATAACTTAAATTAACAACGTGAAGTAACTTTAGTGAAATAATTATTCAGCCATCTCCATATAACAGCGTCTTTAATCAAGACAACCATAGCTTGGTAACTGATTTACCATTTTGGCAAGACTTTACACAATCCAACACAATCTCTTTCAGTTGTTTTTCAACATCTTCCACAGGTTGGCATGCATCTATTATCTGTAATGGGATCACAAAAATATGCATTAGATCAAATCAGAAACAAATAAGGACTCCAAATTTATTATTAAGGGGGTGTTTGGCATTCCCTTTAGAAAGTAAAAATGATATAATTAGTATCAGATTATCTGTTCTAACAAATAAATAAATAAATAAATAAATAAATAAATAAAAATATGGGTATAGTGCTTAGATCTGATTCTAATGTTTGAAGTTGTAACGATCAAATAATTGGTTGCTTGAGCGTTTTGCAGTCATTTAAGGATTAACATGTAAGATGAAAGCTATAAGTTTTGTTGCAGCTACTCCTACTCTCATTATACAAAATTGCTTATTTAAGCCGTGTATAATCATAACATCAAAATCAGTTTCACCATACCAAAACACTAGAAACTGTTTTTCATTAGTATTATTTTTTTTTGTCTTAAAATTCAACTTTAAAAACAATGCCAAACACCCCCTATTTTGTGGCAAAACAAAGGGTTTTCAAAACAAGTTAATTACCTTCCATGATGCATCACCAAGTTTCTTATAATACTGAGCAACATTCTTCTGAAACTCCAGCTTCTCATATCTCTCACCTCCATAACCACCTCTTTCAGCAGCTTCTACTAAAATTGTCAGTTGATGAAATAATAAGATAAAGAAGAGAGATATGTTATTGAAAAGTTTATATACAAGAACAAAGAATAATTACTTCTGGAGGTATGTCAAGTTACACCACCAAATCAGGTGCCAGCAGTCCCACCTCTGGAGCCTGCACCGTAATAACAAATGTGTTTTACAAATATCACTAGCTGATTAAAGTAAAAAGGTGATTAAAACATCATACTCGCCTTACACCATTCAATATCTAAACCTTTGGCGGATGAAAAAGCCACCCCTGAATAAGAATAACGGTCAACAATCAAGGAAGTGCCACTTTTTAGCTTATCCTCCATCAATGATCTGAATATAATGGGTAAAATGGTCTATAAGAACATGAACAAAACAAATAATCATATCTGTTCAAAAATTAAATAAAAAAATTTAAGGTTTTACATGTTTTTTAACATGCAAGCAGTATGCACATACATTGAAGTAGAAGTTGATGACAATAGTAACTTAGTAGAGTTGATAGATAACTTTGGATTTCAGGTACCGCACAATGAAACAGTTTTTGAATTCAGTTATCAGTTCAAGGCTTTTGTAAATATTGATTCTAAGTTCCAAACTGGAGCCAAGTTGGTTTAAGATGTATCATTGTGATGTTTAAGGTTTTTAGCTTCCCATTGTAAATAAATGGAAATATGTATTTGATTCATGCTTAGTATGAGCAAAACAGTTTTAGACAGACCAAAACCAAATCAATACCCATTGGTTCATTTTCTAATTTTGCGGTTTCATTTTGAATATGTTCTCATCCAGCGAACCATAACAATTATCTGAGATGCTTAGGCCTCATCTAGCTGAGCGCCTAGAGAAGCCTGGAGCTCTTTAAACTGACATAGTTTACATGTAAGAAGACATGAAGAGCAGGGCCTAACTAACCTTTTCTCCCAACGATTTGCACTAAAAAGAAGATGAATTGTGTGGTCATCCAACTGAGACTGATTGGAAAGATATGCTGAAATCATCTTTCCCACGGCAGTATCTCTATCAGGAAACCGCCATGTTTCTACTGGATACCCAAGATCATTTAAGTATGAGACAAGTCTACCAGACTGTGAGGTCTTCCCACTTCGATCCAAACCTTCAAGAACAATAAGAGCACCTCTTGCATCACTGTGGTGATTGTTTTCCATGTGAACTCTTCTGGAAGAACACTTGATTGAAAACCGGAGGTTTGATGATCTTTGTGCAGCTGCAGCTCCAAAATTTCTACATCAAGAGAGTTTTTTGTTTAGCTAAAGCTGCAAAAGTTGTGGCTACCATTTACTTTGAGTCGTTTGAGAACAAAATAAGGAGCCTTGATCAAGAAATTTGAAGAAGTACGAAAAACATAGGGTTTTTATGAGAAAGGCAAAAACTCAAAAAGCTCTCAATTAGGTGGGCTTTACTCTAAATAACTTAAAAAGTTTAAACCAAAAGTCTCTCATTTGTCTACCATTCAAGGGAATTACTAAGATTGCATTATTGGATGCAAAAAGAAAGTTTCACCATGTTGTTTAGTTTCCTGTGTCTTTCACACAAAAGTTCCATGAAAATGGTGTAAACAAGTTGAAAAATCAAAGTTGATTTGAGAGTTCTAGTGATTCCTCAGTTCAATTAAAATGTAATGTTAACCAAAACGACGCATAAAATGTAAACTAAAAGAAATATCAACTTACAAAAGCTTAGACAGAGTGAGATGGCAAGCATGCATGATCTCCAAACCCCACAACTGAATTTATATAAAAACATTTCATCTTCTGAAAACTGAAAACTTTTCTAAATACAGTTGTTGAACAAACATGAAGCGATCATACACGGTGCAAAACATACAGGGTAAATGACTTCCCACACTCAAAAGTTTTGTTCGAGCGGATTTACTGCTGATTAACTAAGTCCCCCTGAACTGGATGCGTTACTTAAAAAGGATATGTAGTAACATCTTAATTTCTAAACCCACCATGTAAATAACACCTAATTTTCGTTGTGACAATTGATCAAACACCAGGAGGGTACTATTTGTTTCATCAAATGGGACAACACACCAAGCCTTTGAACCTCACCGTGACAATATCAAAGAACAAGAGACAGATTCCGATGCTATAAGATGAACAAAACATTACAGAACAACCTAATTACAGATCGAACTAAAGAAATACTCTCATATCCAAAATCAACGAACATTAACAAGATGATAAAAACATTAAGCGAACTAGAAAAACAGTATCAAACACAAATTTCATATGATCCAACAGCAAACAATCAAATACACGATAATTATTGTTACTTAACGGGACAATTGAAATCAAAGATGAGAGCTTGAACCCTAGTTTGAATTAGAGAGAAAAAGCATACCACTTGTAAAAATTAACAATTGAAACGCTTTTGAAGCCCTTAATTTAGGGATTTGAATCTATTTTACCCAATTGGATTTGGCGCCAATTTCTTTTCTTTGGGTCAAGTTGTAGGGTTTAGGAGAAAGGGTGTGGCGGGAGAGTTCACTGTGAAGAGAAAAAAAAGATAGTATCATGTAGCGGAAGAGTTGGTATATTGATTGTTAAACATTCCAGGTAAATGAAAAAATATATGAATTTTAATAAATATGAGAAAATTTTCTAATTTTAATTACATCTGTTAATCAATCAAACAAGATTTTAAATGAAAATTTTTTTAATTTCAATTCTAATTCCAGAGAGTTCAGTAAACCAAACAGGACCTACAAGTATAAACACACTTTAAGTGAACATGTAATATAAGTCATTTTGATAAAACAATTACCACAATTGGATTATGTAGAACCTTGATGATAAAAATCACCTAACTAAACTAGTGTAACATGTAGGAGTGTACTTGAAGACTTTTAAATATGGGAACTTTACAAATTTCTTATTTCTAATGCCATAAATTAAATGTTTTTCCATACCAAAAAAATAATTACATTTTTTTCTTCTTAAAACACATATATTACATATTTATCTATTTTATTAAAATTAACCTATTAATGACTATTTTATATTGTTTTTACTAAGAAATGTTTACTTATTGATGTTTTGTTGTTATTTTTGTTTAAAACTTTAACAACTGTGTTTTGTATATAAAGATATAACTTTGATTATTGATGATTGTTGTTTTAAAATTAAATGTTAAACTTTTGTATTTAAAATCAAACTTAAGGAAAATTGAAGTTGACGGTCTTAGAAAGAAAAATGTATAAAAATAACATAGTAAAGATACGAATAAAATACTTTTTCAATAAGTAATTTTAACAAATAGGTAATATGTCATATATATATGTTTTAGAAAGAAAAAAAATACAATTGATTTTTTGACTCGAGTGAATATCTAATTGTCGACTTTAGGAATGGAAAATGTATAAATGCCCTTTAAAGAATATGTTACCAATGGTGGTTAGCTGGCACTCAGGTCGTCGGAGTAATAGATGACCGGCTTCCTCTCTGCACCAGTTTTATGAAGAAGCAAAGGGTCTTTTTGTAGAGAGAGAGAGGGCCTCCGGTTGGTATTATAAAGAGAGAAAGGGTTGCCGGTGGTGATTGGTGGCCGGCGTAACGGATGGTTGCGGATCTCCGGCAATTTTGGTTGTTTCGAGTTTTGATTTGGGGCTTTTGACTACAGTGGTCGTCCGTCGCAAGTCTTTGGTTAGTCGCCTGGTTCATCGTTGTCATGATGTTGTAGCCGTGCTAGCCACCGTCGCTTACCTCCCGCCTTGGGCGGTTTTACATGCCTTGGGATTTGTTCCCCCTCTGTCGCTCCGACCAACGCGGCCTATCCCAGACCTCACCACCGTGGTTCGGCGGGTGGCCTGCTCTGGCTTGCCACAGCCTCCGACGGGCCTGTTGCTCGATGCTGTAAGCCGTGGTGGTTCCTGCTTTGTTGGCACATGTGGGTTTGGGTTTGTGGAGTCTTGATTTGGGCACCGATTAAAAAACAATTTAATGACAAATTAATTAAATTAAAAACATGACTTATTTTTATTTAATTGCAGCCCATTATGATTTTCTGGAGATTAAGTTGTAAACCCTAATTTTTTCTATTTATATCATGTATTATATTTGAAATTCCTCACGAGTGAGGCAGAAAGCAATAAAAGTATTACCCTGGTTGCAGCCCGTGGGATAGGTCACGTCGACCGAACCGCGTTGAATCTCGTATGTTCATTTTTGTTTTTTTATAGTCTCTTGCAATTAGAATGTGTTTGTGTGTTGATCTACACCGAGATCCATTACAAGCCCAACCGATAATGATGATGTTCATATCATCTTAGATTTTTTGTCTACGATGTTAGGAGAGACACGATGTGTGACGATGGTGACAATGATGCTCTTGGTCGATGATGATGATTGTGCCCACATATGAGAGCACTCAATGCATCATTTTGCATCTGATTTTATCAACCTAGCAAGTTGACGGTCGCTCATGTTTGCTTTAATGTAAAACCGGTGTCGATGATGATGAACTGCCTCATCCGAGACCCGATTGTCGTTTGACGTATCATTGTTTTAGACTGTTAGTGTTATGGATGTTGATTTGCTCATCCAAAATGAAGGTTGTTCCATTGGGCATGTTGTTTCCATGTTTACATGATGGACTATGATGATATGACCATAGTAGCATAGGTTGCCTAGGCGTAGCTGCCATTTATCATTAGCAGCCGCAACCATACGCTGATTCTGAGCCCGTTGTGGCGGTTATTGTGATGCTCATCACACGTGATAGGTTCACACTAGTTCCACTTAACATGCATTGTTAGAAATTAACAACCATATAACTAAGGTTGAAAAAAACTTTGTAATAATAATCTATAAACTATATAAATGAATATATAAGAATAGACGTATCAAATATAGAATCTAATTTAACATTTACATAATACCAATACCAATATCAAAATGAATTGAAACTTATAAGTATAAAAATAACAATGTAAGCATAAATTAACCACAATAAAGTACAGAAAATAACAAATTGTCCGCAACAAAGTCAGATAAGAAGGTAAATAAGTAGCCCATTGCGCTACGTAATTGGGCAATTAGCTATAACAAACCAATATAATCTAACATCCAAAACAGTTCAAGAAATTCTGGTATATTTTTAATGTTGATGAATGTTTAATAAAAGTACGAATCACTCCACCAAAAACTATGTGTAGTTTGAAATTCTTAATAAAGAAGTACCATATAGTAGTTCAAATCCATTAACGAATCCAAACTAATTTGAAAGTATTTCAACTTAATGAAAGCAATATTAACACAAGCTAAGAAAACCAATACAACAACAAAATTACATAGAAAACCAATATGACAAGTAAACAAAAAAAGAACCCCCGAATGCATTTACATATACAATAATACTAAAAACAAAAGCCACAAAACTATACGAACAATCAACTATTAATACTAAGAAAAGAACTCTTCGACGATTCAAATAAAAATATAAATGGTTCCTAAACCATTAGACACCACAATTATACAAGTTTTTGCATGTGTCTAATTTGTAAAAAAGATGACAAATCCTAACCACTTACCATATAACAGTAAAAAAACGAAATAACAGAATGAAGCAAGCATGTATGCAGTTAAAGATAATACAATGAGAAAGAACTTTAAGACGTAAATACCAACACAACTTGGTCTTTTCTTGAACGTCCTTAGTACTGCTACGCCTACGTACACCTCCTAAGTACATCATTACCTGAGATTGAACCCAAAACCTCCACATTAAGAGGCATGTGCTTATGTCATGTGGGCTAGCCTCACAATAACCCGTACAAATTGGTAGCATCTAAGCAAGTAGCTTATGGAGTATTGCAAATGCAAAATTAATAACCCAATTAAATGTGGGCAAGGTACAAATGTCCCTCATTATAATTCATAATTCATCGGGCTTAACATATATAAAAAAGATGGTTTGCATGAATTGGACTCCCAAAGGAGACGGTATCTAATTTGACATGACACAAAAATAATCAAATCAATTGCAACTACGGAGCATAACAAAGCAATGTGAAGATAACGAGTTAGAAACATATGACAACAATTCAGCAACAAAATCCAACCGCAATATGCAAGTATTCTTCAACCGTGTTTAAGCTATATTAATATAATGATATTTTTGCAACGAAAATAACATATAACCATGTTCACATAAACTTAAACAGGAGTTAACGCACAGGAAGGGTTATGAATTAATTGAGCACAGTGAACGAAGATTTCACAAAAACATGATTACATCACAATTATAAATCATAGCATTTGCTCATTTGCCAAATAGGTTTAA
This sequence comes from Flaveria sonorensis, assembly GCA_025506505.1. NCBI lineage: Eukaryota > Viridiplantae > Streptophyta > Magnoliopsida > Asterales > Asteraceae > Flaveria > Flaveria sonorensis. The sequence continues at coordinate 71,261,430 of CM046432.1, forward strand.
AACTAGAGCAATGTCTTACTAGCAACATAATAACATCAGACTTTTGTGATGATCACAATGGGCAACTTAAGCATGACTTAAAACTTTGTAAAAGGGTTCAACACGATGCAAAGTTTTTTTACAAAGTTTTGAGCAAGATGCTGAAATGTGCTGATCATAATCAATTCCCTTACACTACATGGACATAGAAGGCATGTCACAACTAAAGCTATGTTAACATAGCAGATTAAAAATATGACATTCCAAATAAGATGCAAATGATAAAATCCAAATATAAAAATATTATGGTCATAGTTAATAACCAACCTAATCAGACGCATCCATTGTTCAACATAACATGTGTTGTTACAAACCCACAACCATATAACAAAGGATGAGCATATTTATAATAATTATAAATCTATAACTGTATGCATGAATATATAAGAAATCAAATAGACTCATAAAATAGACAATCTAATTTAACATTTACGTAATACCAACAATCAATTCCTAAATGAAGTGTAACTTATAAGCATCATTTACAGCAATGTAAAGATAAGACAATTATAAATTAACCCAAAGTCAACAACAAAGTCACAAAAGAAGGTATATAAGCAGGCAGAAAGGAACACAGACTTTATTTTATATATTTACATCATAGAGAGGGTATGTATTTATAGAGGGAACCATAAACAAACAAACAAAACATATCCACGAGATCCACGCATAATAATTACTATTTGTAGGGTCTACGAAGGGTGGGATAGGGGAAACCATATCCAGTCTTTCCTCTTTTCTAAGAAAAAGAGAGGCTGCTTCCATAGAAGAGGAAACCATCTCAAAGCTAGACACTAAGGCCCATTGACCTACACAATTGACTATAACAAAGTGATTTAATCTATAATCCAAAAGAGTTCAACAAATTCTAGTGTATACCTGAAAAGGGTTAATGGAAGTACAGATCACTGCACAATAAACCATGTGTATCTTGACAACAATAAACCATGTGTATCTTGACAAATTTTAATCAACAAGTACTATATATTAGTCCATCCATTAACCAATATAAACTAATCCAAAAACATGGCAGCTTAACGAAAGCAATGTCAGCACAAGCTAAGAAAACCAATACAACAGCCAAGTAACAAAAAAGCCAATATGACAAGAAGTAAACAAAGAAAATACGAAAGTAGACATCACTATGCGATTATATTTTATTTTTGAATGGCTAATAGGATCACAAACGGGCCACTGGCCTACCCGATTATCTCCATTACTCGAGTACAAAACCTTAGAGCACTAGGTTGGCATGTCCCCATCAGTCCCAAACTTAAAACCACCCTCAAAAGGAAATCCCCCTTAAGTGAGAACACCCCCGACACTATGCAATTATATATACAATACAAAAGCCACATAAAACTATATGAACAATCAACGATTAACAACTAAAAAAAAACCCTTTCCAAATTCAAATAAACATATAAATGGTTCCTAAATCATTAGACACCATGTTTATACAAGTTCTTACATGTGTCTAATTTGAAACAAAAAGGACAAATCCTGACCAACTTACCAGTATAAAAAAAAGAAAAGAAAAAATAGAATGAAGCAAACATGCATACTAGTATTTAGGTTAATACAATAAGAAGGACCCCTAAGACAAAAATAAAAACAAATTATAACATCACAAATTTGTTTTCATCTAAGAAAGTGGCTTATGGAGTATTGCAGAAGCAAAATTAATTGCCCACATTTACAAAGATCCCCCCTTAAAATTTAGGGTTCATCAGGCTGAACATACATAAATAAATAAATAAGAAAAAGATTTGAATTAATTAGACTCCCAAAGAAGACAGGATCTAATCTTACATGACACAAAAATAATGCAAAAATCAATTGCAAATTCAGAGCATAAACAAAGCAATGTGACATATGAGTTAGATATATAACTATGGCTGAACATATATGAATATATAAGAAATCAATTAGACTCCTAAACTAGAGAAACAAATTTAACATTTAAATAATACCAATACCAAAATGAATTGCAACTTCTAAGTTATAAGCATCAAAATAGCAATGAAAACAAAATACACTTATAAATTAACAAAAGTACAACCAATTAACAAATGGTCAGCTACAAAGTCAAATAAGAAGGTAAAGAAATAGCCAAAAAGGAACAGAGACTGTATTTATATTTCTTGTCTATATTTGCGTCATTGAAAGGGTATGCATCTATAGAGGAGGGAACCAACCCTAAGCTAAACCCTATGACCCATTAAACTACATAATTGACTATACCAAGCTGACATAATCAAACATCCAAAACAATTCAACGAATTCTGGTGTATCTTTGAGAAAGGTTTAATAATACTACAAATCACTACACAAAAAACCATGTGCATTTTAAATTTTCTAACAAACAAGTACTGTATATTAGTTCGGATCCATTATTGAATTCAAACTAATCCTGAAAGAATTGCAACTTATTTAAAGCAATGTTAACACAAGTTAAGAAAACAATACAACAGTAACGTAACAAAAAAAAAAACAATATGACAGCAAGTAAACGAGAAAATAAAAATAATACAGAAGTAGACATCACTATGCAATTACATAATAGAGTCATTCTAAAAACAAAAGCCACATAAAACTATATGAACAATCAACAATTCATACTTAAACATAACCCTTTCCAAATTCCAATAAATATATAATTTGTTCCTAAATCATTAGACACCAAGTTTATACAAGTTAGAAAAATCCTAATCACTTACCCGTATAACAAAACAAATGGAAAAACAAAACGAAGCAAACATAAATTTTAATAGTTAGGTTAATACAATGAGAAAGACCCTTTAAGACAAAATACTAACACAAACTGTAACGGTACAAATTGGTAGCATCTAAGAAATGGCTTAGGGAGTATTGCAAATTCAAAATCAAATGCCCAGTTAAATGTCCTCCTTACAATTCAGGGTATATTAGCTGAACATACACAATTAAACAAATAGGAAAGATATGGTTTATACTAATTGGAATCCCAAAGGAGAGAGGATCTAATTAAGTATGACACAAAAAAAGCAATGTGAACAAAATGAATTAAAAATATGACAACATTCCAGCAACAAAATCCAACAGCAATATGCAAGTATTCAACCATGGTGAAGCATAATATAATGATATGTTTGCCAAGTGTTGTAACGGATCTACGAATATTTTGCTAGCAGACTAAACATATGAATATAGAAACAAATCTACAAGCCATATAAATAAACTCAAAAAAAAACATTTTGTATTTGTTGAACTCCTAAAGAATATGAATTCCCAAAAAAATTACCGTCACTTTGTAGATTTTACTTCTAAAATGTATAAATGTTTGCCAAGTGTTGTAACGGATCTACGAATATTTTGCTAGCAGACTAAACATATGTATATAGAAACAAATCTACAAGCCATATAAATAAACACAAAAAAAAACATTTTGTATTTGTTGAACTCCTAAAGGATATGAATTCCCAGAAAAATTACCGTCACTTTATATTTTTACTTCTAAAAATGTATAAAGTTTTCAAACACCAAAACGAATAATATAGAACGATCTCAAATCCAGAAGGGTGTTAAAGAAAATCATTTATTTAGAAGCTTGCAAAACAATATGAATTATTCACCCCACTTGGCGGCTAATCGGGGAAATGAGTCAAATCTAAATAACCCAACCGGGTATCAAAAGATGATCTCAAATCCAAAAGGGTGGTTAAGTAATCCCACTGTTGTGAAGCTTGCAAAATAAAATGAACTCTTAACCCCGCTTGGCGGATGCTAGTCGTGGAAATGAGTCGAAATTTTGGTGAGTCAAATCGTGTATGTAAAGGTGATCTTATATCCAAAATTGTATTCAATAAATCCATGAAATCAAATTGAAAAATGTACAAAACTAATAAAAAGTGGTATTCAAGAAATATATAAGTAAAAAGCTATCAATATATCTAAAACAATTTACCTTTACTTTATATATTTTAAATCTAAATATATGTAAAGCTTTAAAGACAAAAACGAACATCAAAAGACGATCTCAGATCCAGAAGGGTGTTACAGAAATTCATTATTTAGAAGCTTGCAAAACAATATGAATTCTTCACCCCACTTGGCGGATGTTAAACGGGGAAATGAGTCGAACCTAAATAACCCAAACCGGGTATCAAAAGATGATCTCAAATCCAAAAGGGTGGTTAAGTAATCCAATGTTGTGAAGCTTGCAAAAGAAAATGAACTCTTGACCCCGCTTGGCGGATGCTAGTCATGGAAATGAGTCGAAATTTTGGTGAGTCAAATCGGGTATGTAAAGGTATTTAGGGGATTCAATAAATACAAGAAATCAAGTTCAAAAAATACAAAAGAAATGGAAAGTGGTATTCAAGAAATATATAAGTAAAATGCTATCAATATATCTAAAATAATTTATCCTTACTTTATATATTTTAAATCTAAATATATGTAAAGTTTTGAAAACAAAAATGAACATCAAAATACGATCTCAGATCCAAAAGGGCGTTAAAGAAATCCATTATTTAGAAGCTTGCAAAACAATATGAATTCTTCACCCCGCTTGGCGGATGCTAATCAAGGAAATGAGTCGAATCTTAATAACCCAAACGGGTATTAAAAGATGATCTCAAATCCAAAAGGGTGGTTAAGTAATCCAATGTTGTGAAGCTTGCAAAATAAAATGAACTCTTGACCCCGCTTGGCGGATGCTAGTCGTGGAAATGAGTCGAAATTTTGGTGATTCAAATTGGGTATGTAAAGGTGATCTTATATCCAAAAGCGTGCTCAATAAATCTAAGAAATCAAATTGAAAAATGCACAAAACTAATGAAAAGCTTTATTCAAGAAATCTACAATTAAAAAGCAAACAATATATCTAAAAAGTTAGTAATCCTTATTTGGAAGATTTTATTTTAAATAAAATGTCAAATTTCCAAAAACCAAAACGGATGGGACTTTATTTAGTTTTTAACTTCAGTAATCCATTGAGAAACAAAAGAAGTGAACATAGAATCAGATATTTTCATAAAAACATTATTGAATGTTGTGATGCGTAAACCAAACATTGCTATCTAAACTTCGGCTGCTCATGGGCTGCTCGGAAGCAAACAAAAACCAAGATACATCAAACGGTAGAAATTTAGAGAATAGACAGGTTGATGATAGTACGCAAATTAGTAATTCAAATTGTAATTCAAGCCAACACCTAAAATTGACTGCAGTTATCTACACAAATAAATGGGCTTTGTTAAGCTTTTTTACTTCAATAATGATCTATTGAGAAACAAACTATGTTCACATAAAATCAGTACTAACATAGCCAAATTATTCAATAGAATATCCAGCAAAACCAACAAAAACTTGATATCTTCTTTACTGGTTCAATCACCCAAGCACTCAAGAACTTCCAAAATCAAATAACACTACTATCGAAGCCAGATAAATCCAAACATGCCCTCAAAGAGAAAACGAGTACACACGTATTGAACAAAATGTTAAACTCTGTGTAAGCCAAGCATGATAACACTACTATCGAAGCCAGATAAATCCAAACATGCCCTCAAAGAGAAAACCGAGTACACAAGTACTGTATATTAGTTCGGATCCATTATTGAATTCAAACTAATCCTGAAAGAATTGCAACTTATTTAAAGCATGTTAACACAAGTTAAGAAAACAATACAACAGTAACGTAACAAAAAAAAAAAAAAACAATATGACAGCAAGTAAACAAGAAAATAAAAATAATACAGAAGTAGACATCACTATGCAATTACATAATAGAATCATTCTAAAAACAAAAGCCACATAAAACTATATGAACAATCAACGATTCATACTTAAACATAACCCTTTCCAAATTCCAATAAATATATAATTTGTTCCTAAATCATTAGACACCAAGTTTATACAAGTTAGAAAAATCCTAATCACTTACCCGTATAACAAAACAAATGGAAAAACAAAACGAAGCAAACATAAATTCTAATAGTTAGGTTAATACAATGAGAAAGACCCTTTAAGACAAAAATACTAACACAAACTGTAACGGCACAAATTGGTAGCATCTAAGAAATGGCTTAGGGAGTATTGCAAATTCAAAATCAAATGCCCAGTTAAATGTCCTCCTTACAATTCAGGGTATATTAGCTGAACATACACAATTAAACAATAGGAAAGATATGGTTTATACTAATTGGAATCCCAAAGGAGAGAGGATCTAATTAAGTATGACAAAAAAGCAATGTGAACAAAATGAATTAAAAATATGACAACATTCCAGCAACAAAATCCAACAGCAATATGCAAGTATTCAACCATGGTGAAGCATAATATAATGATATGTTTGCCAAGTGTTGTAACGGATCTACGAATATTTTGCTAGCAGACTAAACATATGAATATAGAAACAAATCTACAAGCCATATAAATAAACACAAAAAAAAACATTTTGTATTTGTTGAACTCCTAAAGAATATGAATTCCCAAAAAAATTACCGTCACTTTGTAGATTTTACTTCTAAAAATGTATAAATGTTGCCAAGTGTTGTAACTGATCTACGAATATTTTGCTAGCAGACTAAACATATGTATATAGAAACAAATCTACAAGCCATATAAATAAACACACAAAAAAAAACATTTTGTATTTATTGAACTCCTAAAGGATATGAATTCCCAGAAAATTACCGTCACTTTATATATTTTACTTCTAAAAATGTATAAAGTTTTCAAACACCAAAACGAATAATATAGAACAATCTCAAATCCAGAAGGGTGTTAAAGAAAATCATTTATTTAGAAGCTTGCAAAACAATATGAATTATTCACCCCACTTGGCGGATGCTAATCGGGGAAATGAGTCAAATCTAAATAACCCAACCGGGTATCAAAAGATGATCTCAAATCCAAAAGGGTGGTTAAGTAATCCCACTGTTGTGAAGCTTGCAAAATAAAATGAACTCTTAACCCCGCTTGGCGGATGCTAGTCGTGGAAATGAGTCGAAATTTTGGTGAGTCAAATCGTGTATGTAAAGGTGATCTTATATCCAAAATTGTATTCAATAAATCCATGAAATCAAATTGAAAAATGTACAAAACTAATAAAAAGTGGTATTCAAGAAATATATAAGTAAAAAGCTATCAATATATCTAAAACAATTTACCTTTACTTTATATATTTTAAATCTAAATATATGTAAAGCTTTAAAGACAAAAACGAACATCAAAAGACGATCTCAGATCCAGAAGGGTGTTACGGAAATTCATTATTTAGAAGCTTGCAAAACAATATGAATTCTTCACCCCACTTGGCGGATGCTAATCGGGGGGGGAAATGAGTCGAACCTAAATAACCCAAACCGGGTATCAAAAGATAATCTCAAATCCAAAAGGGTGGTTAAGTAATCCAATGTTGTGAAGCTTGCAAAATAAAATGAACTCTTGACCCCGCTTGGCGGATGCTAGTCATGGAAATGAGTCGAAATTTTGGTGAGTCAAATCGGGTATGTAAAGGTATTTAGGGGATTCAATAAATACAAGAAATCAAGTTCAAAAAATACAAAAGAAATGGAAAGTGGTATTCAAGAAATATATAAGTAAAATGCTATCAATATATCTAAAATAATTTATCCTTACTTTACATATTTTAAATCTAAATATATGTAAAGTTTTGAAAACAAAATGAACATCAAAATACGATCTCAGATCCAAAAGGGCGTTAAAGAAATCCATTATTTAGAAGCTTGCAAAACAATATGAATTCTTCACCCGCTTGGCGGATGCTAATCAAGGAAATGAGTCGAATCTAAATAACCCAAACGGGAATTAAAAGATGATCTCAAATCCAAAAGGGTGGTTAAGTAATCCAATGTTGTGAAGCTTGCAAAATAAAATGAACTCTTGACCCCGCTTGGCGGATGCTAGTCGTGGAAATGAGTCGAAATTTTGGTGATTCAAATTGGGTGTGTAAAGGTGATCTTATTTCCAAAAGCGTGCTCAATAAATCTAAGAAATCAAATTGAAAAATGTACAAAACTAATGAAAAGCTTTATTCAAGAAATCTACAATTAAAAAGCAAACAATATATCTAAAAAGTTAGTAATCCTTATTTGGAAGATTGTATTTTAAATAAAATGTCAAATTTCCAAAAACCATAACGGATGGGACTTTATTTAGTTTTTAACTTCAGTAATGATCCATTGAGAAACAAAAGAAGTGAACATAGAATCAGATATTTTCATAAAAACATTATTGAATGTTGTGATGCGTAAACCAAACATTGCTATCTAAACTTCAGCTGCTCATGGGCTGCTCGGAAGCAAACAAAAACCAATATACAACAAATGGTAGAAATTTAGAGAATAGACAGGTTGATGATAGTACGCAAATTAGTAATTCAAATTGTAATTCAAGCCAACACCTAAAATTGACTGCAGTTATCTACACAAATAAATGGGCTTTGTTAAGCTTTTTTACTTCAATAATGATCTATTGAGAAACAAACTATGTTCACATAAAATCAGTACTAACATAGACAAATTATTCAACAGAATATCCAGCAAAACCAACAAAAACTTGATATCTTCTTTACTCGTTCAATCACCCAAGCACTCAAGAACTTCCAAAATCAAATAACGCTACTATCAAAGCCAGATAAATCCAAACATGCCCTCAAAGAGAAAACCGAGTACACACGTATTGAACTAAATGTTAAACTCTGTGTAAGCCAAGCTGTATCCAGTACTCGAGGAATTTACAAGCAAGATTACAAAATTACTAGAACACGTCAATGACAATTATTCTAAGATATAATCAAACTTCAATTACTCAGTGACATTACAATCATGTTGATCTAAGAAGTAACCCTAACTAAGCAGACATTCATCACACAAAGAACTATGAAATCAAATAAAGAAAATAGAGGCAAAACGAAGTTAACCCTAATCGGTGTCTAACAACACCGCTACAATCACAGAAGAACATGAAACAATCAAACTTTGTCAAACAATTTCCAAGAAGCAACAGTAGATATCGAAAAGAATGATCGCAATTAGGGCATTCACAAACATTGAATTAGAGGGTCGAGAAACCCACACCTTACCACCGACAGCGGTTTTCATATCAACTGCAATTGAATCGCATGAATCCTCCATGATCGTCGTCTTCCTCCAACCCTAGCAACAGTAGGTATCGAAAGAATATTATCAAATTGGGTGTTTACAGACAATCAATTGGAAAGTCAAGAAAACTACAGCATGATTAATTGCTTCTGTAACAACCCTAATGAAATTGCTTGAATCCACCATTGTTGTCTCGTTAATGGCTTGTATAAGAAGGGTATTTCTCTCGCTAACGGTAGAAAATATTATAATAGGAATGCGAGATATACGCACAAAAGATATGAAAAGATCGATTTGAGATTTTGTTCAAATCTTTGACCACTGGTTAACAATTTATTTATGATATAACGTTTACAAGTGTGTTAAAATTTATTTACCATTCATCATGCATAGGGTACATGTTTAGATATCACGTGTTACTACGATGTTAATCAAGTATGTATTACTGGTATGTAGTCAATCTTTTGACGTAAACATCATCGTCTTGTTGTATTTAGTTGACCGGACTTGTTTTCATGTAAATATAATTGTAGTTGACGGTTGTAACCAAGACACAATATGTTATCTCATTAATAAACCCGATAACTAACACGTCTCGGCTGCATAGCACGAACATCAAATACCAAAGGGAAAATAGTTCCGAAACGAGTAGGGCCGTTTGTAATATATACTTTCTCATGCTACATACGACACCGCTGAACATGTTTTTTATATACATTTTAAGTTGGTCTACGTTTACACATAAATTTGTTTCGAAAAAAAGTTGTGTCAAATATATAAGTTTTTATTCAATGATATAAATTCGAGTTACTCTACGTTTCGACGTAAATTTAGTCAGGAAACAATACTAGTCGACTGTATTCTACACTTAGGGTAATTATACTATCTAGTTCTTAGTAAAAGGGTAAGAGTTTCTTCAAAGTGATGAAGAGCAATTTTTGTAGATATTTTGGAGAGTTAATGAACGTTGATAATTAGAATTTTCCTAAATCACGATTATTTTCAATTTATTACTTAATTTGGTCACTTATTTCATACGAGTAGTGTTGTAAAAATCGTTAGGCGATAATGAGACGGTGAAGTACTAACTAGTGATTAATAGGGAGTAAGATTAATTGGTATGGATTTCTATATATAATTTTCATAAATACACACATATTTTTATAAATAATTTTTATAAAAAATATTTAGTTATAGGCGGCGGCGTTCGGTAAATGTTTTGACGGTTTTGCCTGGGTAATCGACTTTTCAGCCATCATCATCTTCATTTCTCTGTGGTTAATTCATTGATTCTTCTGTTTTAAATTTTGCTTGAGATTCAGAACGGTATTTCATAATTTCGTTCTTTACAGCACTTAATATCTTTAATAATTAGATGTTACATAAATTTAGTTTAAAAATATCTGGAAAAATGACATCTGAGCATGACTTCAGTCATTTGGTTGCATAATTTAAATATCATGTTAACATTCATTTTTATCCTCATAGAGTTGTCCTTAATTTCATTCTGCAACTTGCTGTTTAGGTAGGGGTGTGATGGGTTAGTTAATCGGGTTTCGGGTTATTCGGGTTATTCAAATTGAAAGTATACCCGAAACCCGACCGAATAACAATCTGTTTCGGGTTGTTCGGTCGGGTTCGGGTATTAAACAATGACTTAATTTAATAGATTTTAGTGAGTTTTCATTTGAAATCTTATAAACTAGTGAACTTAAATTAGTTTACTTCTATAATTTATAAAATGTGCTTAAATATATATTTATATACAAACAATTTGATCAATTTGGACAAGCTAAATAAGTTTATACATATAATTTACTTAATTATAATATGGGTTGATCGGGTAATCGAATCGGTTCGGGTTATTCGGGGTTTTTGAGGTTTGAAAGTTGAATCCGAAACCCGACCCGAATATGAGTCGGTTAATCGGTTTTGGGTTGTTCGGGTAACGGGTCGTTCGGGTCGGGTTTCTTCGGGTAGGGTGAGATCAGGTCGGACGGGTTAATCGGGTACGGATAAAATCGACTGCCTAGTTTAAGGTAGTTGTTGTTCCTTTTTAAATTGAATGATTGCGTCATCATTATGTTTTGGTTGAATGATGTTTTTATTTTTCTGATTATAAACTTGGTTAAATTTTCTTCGAAGTATACAATTTTGATGGGGATTTTTGGTCTAAATCGGCATTTACATTCTTCTTTCATTTATTAAATAGAATTTAACTCAATTGAGTAATGGCGGAGGTTGTTGAATTAATGAAAAATATGATTTCTTTATATACGCGAGTAGTAAGAATTTGTTCAAGTTTCCTTACATGAATTTTCAACATAAAAACAATTATCTGTGGATGCGTATGTTGAGGATGGAATTATTGTTGTTTTAAACAAAATATTAAGGTACTTTTAATTAAGCATTGTATCTTGGGTTTATAGCCTTTTTATACGAAGTATGGTTATGGTTTATCTTGGGTCTATATTTTACAAAAGTGGTTATCTGTTATTAGTTTATGACAATCTGCTGACGTATAGGTAAATTTACCTGTATGAATTGTTGGATACAATGGTATTGAATATTCATGCAATTTGAAGCATACTGATTTCATGCGACAAAAAAGAACACTAACATCCTATTCCAAAGTCCAAACTTAATCACTCAGAATAGTTTTTTTATGTGGAACATAGTTTTGTATTTTGGTTTCCTATATAAACAGTTAATCTATGTTGCAAGGGTGAAGGGTATAGATTA
>CM046432.1:71273423-71383528 GCA_025506505.1 Flaveria sonorensis
TAGTTAGATTTCTAGAAGCATTTTGCACTGCTATTATATGGTTCTCTTGATTAAAAAGGAACATGTAAAAATATGGTATTTCTAATTAATTAGACTATACTATAAAATACGACTTTAAATAGGAAAATTAGAGTTACCAAAATTTAACTTACTTAATATAACAGAAAGAATAACACTTCTGTATATAGACTAAAAAATACATAAATTGTATCTAATATTCAAATTAAAAGGTAGATAATTTTGTAAAAGTTATTATAGAACAACTATAATTTCATACGACATTTTAATAAAAGATATAATAGTAAATAAAAATTGAATATGGATTTAACAAATACGCATGTCAAAACAGTAAGAATATGTTACTAGTTGTATAAAAATTTATAAAAAATTTTTAAATTATACAGTCATTAAAGCATGTATCAAAATTTGTATAAAAAAAAAAAAAATCATATTGGAACCGTCATGTATAGATATTATATGCTTGAATGAAAACCAAAATATAAAAATATGGTATTTCAAAACAATTTTAAGTCGTTAGGTATTATCTAAGATGAAAACGCATGTAAATGCCAAACTACTTACGAGCAAAAATTCATTCCACATAAGAATGTGTTAGACATCATTCAACAATAGTCGTTAGCTATAATATAAGATGAAAACACTTGTAAATGTTGTAACATTTGCCTCATTTTGAAAATGTAAACTGGAACCTGTTGGGCTAATTATAAAAAGAAACACATATTTGAACCATTTTATTAATTTTGTTTCTTAAACACAATAATATACATTATTCAATTCAAATATTTTATAATTTATAAAATGAATTTTTATAAATTTACAAAATTTCATTAATAATTATTTGTTTTAATTATTAAATTAAACTAAATAATTAATTTAATAATCAATTATAAGGTTTTACAAGAATTATAAAATTAATAAAGCTATTAAGTTTTGTAAAATATAACTTGATTAATTATTGTTTTTTTCTTTTTGGTTTTAATAAGTTAAAGGGCTAAATGGTATTTTCCAAAACTTGATTTAAAAAGTTCATTACACAAAATATAAACTTTATGAAACTCAAGGGGACCAAGGTGTAAATATTTTAAACCCAAACCATTCCCACCCGTCACCTTGTAATCCGCAGCTCTCCGGCGAGCTCTGGCGAGTACCCGAAACACAATTCAATCGATTTAAACCAAATTGAACCACCACCCCTGTGTCCCGATCTAGTTTCTAACTCGTGACCGGTTCTAATTCAAATACCATAGCATTCATATAGTCAATCCATAACCAGAACTTTTATCTTAAATCTCATATGTTTCAACACGAATCTTAATCAAATAGTTAAATTTTCTGACCTGCAACGTCTCCGTGATCGTTGTGATCATAATCCGCCCCCATCAATTTAGTCAAATAATGCCCGTATCATTCAAAACCCAACTCGAAACCCTCGATTCAAAACCTTAACTCATTTAAGTCGAAATAGACCAAATCTAGACTATATAATTGAGGTAAAACCTTCCTCTTGATTTCCTTAAACTATCGGTTCTCGAAATTTCTCTAAAACACACACACACATACACGCATTCGATCTCATCCCTGTCGCGACCTCATTTCATCATTCTACCATCGATTCTATCTCAATCTAGGTAAATTAAACACGCTTACACACTCGGTTTCACATGGAGAATCAAAGCCCCATGTTAATTTTGTTAACACCATCGATTGGTGGTTTAGTTTGGATCTACTCAGAATCAAGCATTCTATGAAATTGGAGATTTTTCGATTAATGTTTTGATAAACTGTTTCTAGTTCTTAATCAGATTCAGGCTTTGGCCCAACTTGTAACTCGCATCACCTTTAACCTTGAGGTCTAGGGTTCGCACCGGGCCTTTGCCACTTTGCTTTTTAATTAGTTTCTTTTAACATTTTAAAATTCAAAAATTATTATTATATACTAAATTAATATTTAATATGAAATTATTTTGTTAACTAAAACCATCTCATAAATTATTAATTAATTTTGAAAATTGAAAAGATATTATTTTTACATTTAATTATCTTTTAACGAATATAAATGTTATAAAAACATTATTGATTCATTTATAAGTTTTAAATTTTATAAAAATTGTTTTTAATCAAACTTAAATGATTCTAAATCATTTCAAATATCTACTATGCAAATACTTAAATTAATATTTATTTATAATTAATTATTAAATTATTTATTTATTTATTATTTTTTTTCTTTTATACTCAACCTTTATTTAATCAAACATTATAGATTAAATATTTAAGTAATACTTTATTAACCAATTTCACTAATGATTCATTATCATCTTCAATCTTAGTTATATAAAATTTTTTTCTATTTTAATCTGGTTATATAAATATAATATTTTATTTAAACTATTTTGTTAAACTCAAATCCCAATTAAAACCCTAATTCATATCTAGTCTTTAATCATTGTATTGTTTTAATCTAAAACACCTTTCCTTAAGTTAAAACCGTGAGAAAAACCGTTGGTGTCTAATCTAGCATGTTATTCAAACCATATTACTATACCAAGTGATATTCATAGCCCATTTTTATATTTTTTTATATTTTGGGGAAATCATGTGTTTCAATATTCAATCATTGTTACTCTATTTCATTCTAAATTCAATTCAAGACCCACTCTGTTATTACTTGAAATTATATGTTCATAGATAGATAAATTTGATGATAACATAATCATTAATTCATGCAATCATAGTAACAATGATGGATCTATTGGTTTGCAAACCTACCCCATTTGTCTAGTCGCGTGGTGATTGGAATCGAAACTTCATTCTATAAGGATTCGTCTGCAGACCGGTCAATTAAGTCATTAGGTTTGATTGTGTTGATTTGTCTTTATGTTACACTATTGCATTATAAGTCTTGACATTGTCATGTGAATTATTTTGTTTTCAATCAATTTAATCAATCTATATATTATTCGAACAAGTTTTACTTACCGGCTAATTTGTTAGCTGACTCGTTACTTTCTCACATGATTTCAGGAATGCAAATTAATGGACTTATTCGTGCTCATTTAGGACTTGGACCTAGTTTAATAAAGGCCTCTTGTGATATTTATTTGGATTATTGAATAAATGTAATGTACCATTTGATTAGTATCTTCAATAAAAATGGCATTTAATATTATTTTAACGTATTTACTACCATGTGCTATGAGCAATCGATTCACATTCGTCCACCCCGATGATTCCACCGTCTGTCGGGGTGTGACAAATGCCAAACTACTTACGTGCATAAAATTAATTCCACGTAACAATATGTTAAACATTATTCAACAATATTGTCTAATGTGACTTTTCTACGATGAGGACAGATTTAATATGTTTTAACTATTTACCACTTAATATTTCATTTCATTTCATCTTTTAAAACAAAGAACAACCAACAGCATACCTTTCACACATATTCATATTTCATTCTATTTATCAACTCAAAACATCATTCAACATATAGTCTAACCCAAAAGTAGTGTTTATATTACCAAAAGATTGACACCTACAAGCTAATATATGCTTAAAAAACATCCACCATCCATACTATTCATAGTTTTGATCAAAGATAGTGTCGAAATTCATACCTTGCTTACATCCACTAGAACCAAAAGCCTCTCGTTGAAAAGGTAACGAAAGATACAAATATCACCACTTGATATCTGGTTTTGCTTTATGAAATGATTCCATCCGGTTAAGATGTATCTTTTGTACACGCGTCTCCGTCACCAATCCTTTGATTTTTTGGAGTGCAAGAATTGGATTGCCATCAAAGTCTACAAAATTATAAACGTTGCTTAATCAAAAATATAAAATTTAAGTTAACGTAGAGTAAAATATACAGTACAAAATCAATATGCAAATCAGTTTTAACATTTATACCAAACCATTTCGGACTGTCCTTGTAAAGGTCACCTCGAAAACCTCCTCAACATTCTCTTCCTCATCGACCATCTCATTCTGCACATCGTCCAATTGCTTCCCCTTTTCCCTGTCCACCATTTCATCCTTATCTTCATTAACCTCTTCCTCGATATCCTGCTCCAAATCGGGAACATTATCACCTACACCATCGCCAACGTCATCTTCAAGATTTATGACATGAACAGAACTTGTATCACCTAAATCATAATTACAAAACAATTACATGTGATTAGTATGAAAAAAATTTGATAACTATCATGTAAGCAAAACAATAGCTAAATTACATGAAGATGATGTAGAGATTTTAACATAAACATAGATTTTCCAAAACAAAAATAATCACAACCTTGAAATCCAACATCATCATCAACATCTTCTTGAACACCTTCTCCTTTCCTTTGGTGGTATTGACATGTGTATCCTTAAACCATTCCATTTCATCCAAATAATCATGAGGATGTTTACCTGAATTATGAAATATGTTAAAAATAAATTAAATATTTGAACAGATGAACAAATCTCATTATGTACCTTCATTTACATGCATCTCAGCATCTGCAATTGTTGACTCAATTTTGGGTTTATAACCTTAATGCAGTTTGGTTGGTATACAGACATGTGGAGTGAATCTTCGTTAAGGAGGATAAACACCAACACATCGCGACCAATAAGTGGATAATCCATAAGAACCTTTGTGAGAGTTTTCTGCTGAAGAAGCTTCACCCGCCACGTATGACCAAACCTGGATGTTATAGTGATGAAGGAGCCAATGACCTTTTTGTTCAAATATTTTTCCACAAAATTTGAATCTATAAACTGTTAAATAAATAAGAAAAATAATAAAAAGTATATAAATACCAATCTATCTAAAAAAGCTGAAAGTTAATGACTATAGATAAAATTACAAACCACAAAAGGTTTTAAGGGATCACACATGACACGGTAAAACAGTGGAGTGTCCTGTAGTGTGAAGTCTTGACAAATACAGGAAATGAACCATGTTTGATGATCAATGGGATTAAAGGTTACAAAATCTCTAGATGATAGGTTATTGTGAGATATAACCCTTTTCCAACCTTCTGTAAGACACATCTGATTATCTTTAAACTACATCCGGACTTTAAAGATGGTATTGTCTTCACATCTGATTTAAAAATGATCAAAAGGTTGCTGTTTATTGAAAATTTAATTCTCCACATAGGCAATCATATGAAAGAAATCGGTTATAACAGGTTTGTAATGAATGCAGAAATTGGTATACAATTAAAGCAATTATCTCACCACATATGCTGGCTTCATGTACTAGAGGACGACAAAGAATCCGGAAGGTAAATCAATTGCAGGAAAACAACTATGCTGTATGGAAGACATAAAAAAAGGTGTTATAGACAATGTATGAGATAATATAAACTTATGAAAACAGGATGTTTTAGATTCGTCAAACATTTAAGACTGAGAATTTCCATTATGAAATTACAAACCTAAACATCAGTAACAAATTACAAATTATAAACTTAAACACCTGTAAAACATTTAAGACTAGAATTTCCATTATGAAATTTCAACATAAACATACAGTACAAAACTAATTTCATCGTAACAAATTACAAACCTAAACATCAATCTTATACATAATCAAGCATCCATTAATCCACAGAACATCAGATAATGAACAAATTATAAACCTAAACACCTGTAAAATATTTAAAACATCAAAACGATTACAATAAACTGGATTTGGGATGAAATACATAGAAAACCTAAAAACATTTACAATAAAGTCGATTGTGATGAAATACATACAAAAACCAAAGAACGATTCAAACAATTAAAAAACCTAAAACTTCGGTTATATAAAACCACATTTTGTTGAAATAGGTTGAAGAGGATACTTGCCTTTGAAGACGAAGAGGAAGATCGTTGCATATTCGTTAGTCGTCTACTTCCGCGGAAGAATTAGGGTTCAGAACATCAGAGGATTAGGAACTAAAAAGGGGGGTAAACACTTAAATAGGATCCATTTTTTCCAAATGGATAAACGGGTCTGTGAATGATCCGCGTGAGTTTTTAAAGAGTAGGAAAAAGGAAGATTAATAGGATGACACATGGCAAGTAGTGGCCTTTATAGGTGCCATATGACACATTAAAAGTTTGTATATTAATATAGATAGATCGTTAACCAGTGGTCAAAGATTTGAACAAAATATCAAATCGATCTTTTTATATCTTTGAGTTAATTACATGAAAGGTCCCTGTGGTTAGGTCTGTTTTCACTTTCGGTCCACAGGTTTGAAAAACTACAAGGTCGGTCCACAAGTTTGACAAAACGTAACACAAAAGGTCCTTATCATGGATGGTAGGTTAACTTTTCTGTTAATTTTTTTAAATGACCAGATTGCCCTGATTATAAATACCACTACCACTAACTCCTAACCCAACCCCTTTGACATTTTTCAAACTTCTTCCAGGGGTAACCTACACCAACCACCACCCCACCACCACCACCGTGTACCACACTCACCAACACCAAACCGGTCTTTGGCCACACCACCACCGCCAACCTCCCATTACACCACCGCCGCCTCCATCTTTTTTCTTTTTCACCTTTGTAAATCCCACCCCCCTCCGACAACACCACCACCGCCTCCATATTTCCTCAATTTCATCATATTCCGCAATTAGTAGAAGAATCATCAACAATTGTTGTCGGAAACCTAACCTTAAATCATAATTTCTCACAATTTTATAGAAATTGAATAAAAGACGATGAAGATCACAACGTTACTTGTGCTGAATGCCACCCTATTCCCGACGGTACCGATCCGGTGATACTAGCGAATGCGACGGACGTTTCGCATTTTGGATACTTCAAGAGGGTCACCGTCCGACAGTTCATCGTGTTCGTCGGTAGAACCGTCGCTAAACAAACGCCACCGGATCAACGCGACACCATCCAACATGAAGATTTCAATCTCAAGAAAGAAGATGGAGGCGCCGGAGATGGAAGCTATCGAAGGGGGTAGAATTTACAAAGGTGAAAAAGAAAGAAGATGGAGGCGATGGTGGTGTTGTCAGAGATTGGCGGTGGTGGTGTAGTCAGAGGTTGGCGGTGGTGGTGTTGTCAGAGGTTGGCGGTGGTGGTGTGACCAAAGACCGGTGTTGGTGAGTGTGGTACATGGTGGTGGTGGTGGTTGGTGTAGGTTACCCCCAGAAGAAGTTGAAAAATGTAAAAGGGTTGGGTTGGGAGTTAGTGGTAGTGGTATTTATAATCAGGGGCATCTGGTCATTTAATAAAAATTAACATGCCATCCATGATAGAGACTTTTTGTTTTACGTTTTTTTAAACTTGTGAACTGATCTTGTAGTTTTTTAAACCTGAGCACCAAAAATGAAAACAAACCTCACCAGATCATGTAATTAACTCCATATCTTTTGTGCGTATGTCTCGCATTCCTATTATAATATTTTCTACCGTTAGCGAGAGAAATACCCTACTTATACAAGCCATTAACCAGACAACTATGGTGGATTCAAGCAATTTCATTAGGGTTGTTACAGAATCAATTAATCATGCTATAGTTTTCTTGACTTTCCAATTGATTGTCTGTAAACACCCAATTTGATAATATTCTTTCGATACTTGCTGTTGCTAGGGTTGGAGGAAGACGACGATCATGGAGGATACATGCGATTCATTTGCAGTTGATATGAAAACCGTTGTCGGTGGTAAGGTGTGGGTTTCTCGACCCTCTAATTCTATGTTTGTGAATGCCCTAATTGAGATCATTCTTTTTGATATCTATTGTTTCTTCTTGAAATATTGATTTGATAAAGTTTGATTGTTACATGTTCTTATGTGATTGTAGCAGTGTTGTTAGACACCGACTAAATTTACGTCGAAACGTAAAATATCTCGAATTTATATCGTTAAATGAAAACTTATTGTATTTGACACGACTTTTTAATAAACAAAATTACTTGTAGACGTAGACCGACTCTAAACGTACATAAAAAACATGTGCAGCGATGTCGTATGCACATGATAAAATATAGATTACAAACAGCCCTACTCGTTTCGAAGCTATTTTCCCTTTAGTATTTGATGCTTGCGCTACGCCTAGGACGTGTTAGTTACCGGGTTTGTTAATGAGATAACAAATCGTGTCCTGATTACAACCGCTACCATTATATTTACATAAAAACTAGTCCGGTCAACTATTTACAACAAGTGAGTGGTGTTTACGTCAAAAGATTGACAACATACCGGTAATGTCATACTTGATTAACATCATAATAACATGTGATATTTAAACTTGTACCCTATGTATGATGAATGTTAAATTACTTTTAACACACTTGTAAATATTATATTTATAATAAATAAATTGTTAACCAGTGGTCAAAGATTTGACAAAATCTCAAATCGATCTTTTCATATCTTTTGTGCGTATATCGCATTCCTATTATAATATTTTCTACCGTTAGCGAGAGAAATACCCTACTTATACAAGCCATTAACCCGACAACTATGGTGGATTCAAGCAATTTCATTAGGTTGTTACAGAATCAATTAATCATGCTATAGTTTTCTTGACTTTCCAATTGATTGTCTGTAAACACCCAATTTGATAATAATTCTTTCGATACTTACTGTTGCTAGGGTTGGAGGAAGACGACGATCATGGAGATTCATGCGATTCAATTGCAGTTGATATGAAACCGCTGTCGGTGGTAAGGTGTGGGTTTCTCGACCCTCTAATTCAGTGTTTGTGAATGCCCTTCTTGCGATCATTCTTTTCGCTATCTACTGTTGCTTCTTGGAATATTGATTTGACAAACTTTGATTGTTTCATGTTCTTATGTGGTTGTAGCGGTGTGTTAGACACCAATTATGGTTAACTTCGTTTTGCCTCTATTTTCTTTATTTGATTTCATAGTTCTTTGAGTGATTGAACGTCTGCTTAGTTAGGGTTACTTCTTAGATCAACATGATTGTAATGTCGCTGAGTAGAGATTATATCTCTATACCTACTTTACTTCTTAGAATAATTGTTGTTGACATGTTTCTACTGTTGATCTGGCTTCATTAGTAGTGTTATTTGATTTTGGAAGTTCTTGAGTGCTTGGGTGATTGAACGAGTAAAGAACATATCAAGTTTTGTTGGGTTTGCTGGGTATCCTAGTGAATAATGTCTCTATGTTAGTATCTGATTCTTTGTCAACATAATTTGTTTCTCAATAGATCATTTTTGAAGTAAAAAAGCTGAACAAAGCCCATTTGTTTGTGGAGATTAGTGCAGTCAATTTTAGTGTTGGCTTGAATTACAATTTGAATTACTTGTTTTGTGTACTATTATCAACCTGTCTATACTCATTTGCTATGTCTTTCTAAATTTTCTACCATTTGTTGTATCTTGGTTTTTGTTTGCTTCCAACCAGCCCCTAGCAGCTAAAGTTTAGATAGCAATGTTTGGTTTACGCATCACAACTTTCAATAAAATTTTTATGATTCTATATGCACTTATTTTGTTTCTCAATGGATCATTACTATCAAAACTGAATAAAGCCCATCCATTTTTGGAACTCTGACATATTTTCAGAATAAAATCTTCCGACTAAGGGCTAAAAGCTTTTTTGATATATTGTTAGATATTTAATTGTATATTAATTGAATTCCCCTTTTCATTAGTTTTGTACATTTTTCATTAGATTTGAATCATCAAAATTTCTACTCATTTCCACGAATAGCATCCGCCAAGCGGGGTCAAGAGTTCATTTTATTTTGCAAGCTTCACAACAGTGGATTACTTCACCACCCTTTTGGATTTGAGATCATCTTTTGATACCCGGTTAGGGGTTATTTAGATAGGACTCATTTTCCCGATTAGCATCCGCCAAGTGGGGTGAAGAATTCATATTGTTTTGCAAGCTTCTAAATAATGGATTTCTTAAACACCCTTCTGGATCTGAAATCGTCTTTTGATGTTCGTTTTTGTTTTCAAAACTTTACATATATTTAGATTTAAAATATATAAAGTAAGGATAAATTTTTTTAGATATATTGATAACTTCTTAGTTCTTACTTATATATCTCTTGAATACCACTTTCCATTTCTTTTCTATGTTTTTCAACTTGATTTCTTGTATTTATTGAATCCCCTAATCACCTTTACATAACCAATTTGAATCATCAAAATTTCGACTCATTTCCACGACTAGCATCTGCCAAGCGGGGTCAAGAGTTCATTTTATTTTGCAAGCTTCAGAACAGTGATCACTTAACCACCCTTATGGATTTGAGATCATCTTTTGATACCCGGTTTGGGTTATTTATATTTGACTCATTTCCTCGATTAGCATCCGCCAAGTGGGGTGAAGAATTCATATTTTTTTGCAAGCTTCTAAATAATGGATTTCTTAAACGCCCTCCTAGATCTGAGATCGCCTTTTGGTGTTCGTTTTTGTTATTAAAACTTTACATATATTTAGATTTAAAATATATAAAGTAAGGGTAATTTTTTTTTTAGATATATTGATAGCTTTTTACTTATATATTTCTTGAATACCACTTTTCATTTCTTTTATATGTTTTTCAACTTGATTTCTTGTATTTATTTAATCCCCCAATCACCTTTATATACCCAATGTGAATCACCAAAGTTTCGACTCATTTCCACGACTAGCATCCGCCAAGCGGGGTCAAGAGTTCATTTTATTTTGCAAGCTTCACAATAGTGGATTACTTGACCACCCTTTTGGATTTGAGATCATCTTTTAATACCCGGTTTGGGTTATTTAGATTCGACTCATTTCCCCGATTAGCATCCGCCAAGTGGGGTGAAGAATTCATATTGTTTTGCAGGCTTATAAATAATGGATTTCTTAGACACCCTTCTGGATATGAGATCGTTCTTTAATATTCATTTTGGTTTTTGAAAACTGTACACGTTTTTAGAAAAAATATCTATAAAGTGAGGGTAAATTTTTTGGGAATTCAACAAATACAAAATGGTTTTTTCGTGTTTATTTATATGGCTTGTAGATTTTTTACTATATACATATGTTTAGTCTTCTAGCTAAATATTTGTAGATCCGTTACAACACTTGGCAAAAATATTATTATATTATGCTTCACCATGGTTGAAGAATACTTGCATATTGCTGTTGGATTATGTTGCTGAACTGTTGTCATATTTTAAACCCATTTTGTTCACATTGCTTTTTTTTTTTTTTCTATTTTTGTGTCATGTTTAATTAGATTCTCTCTCCTTTGGGATTCCAATTAGTACAAACCATCTCTTTCCTATTTGTTTATTTATGTATGTTCAGCTAATATATCCTGAATTGTAAGGAGGACATTTAACTAGGCAATTGATTTTGCATTTGCAATACTGCATAAGCCACTTTCTTAGATGCTACCAATTTGTAATGTTACAGTTTGTGTTGGTATTTTTGTCTTAAAGGATCTTTGTTGGTATTTTTGTCTTAAAGGATCTTTCTTATTGTATTAACCTAATTATTAGAATTTATGTTTGCTTTGTTCTGTTTTACCAGTTGTTTTGTTATATGGGTAAGGGGTCAGGATTTTTCGAACTTGTATAAACCTGGTGTCCAATGATTAAGGAACAAATTATATATTTATTGGAATTTGGAAAGAGTTATGTTTAGGTATGAATTGTTGATTGTTAATATTGTTTTACGTGACTTGTGTTTTTAGAATTACTCTATATGCAATTGCATAGTGATGTCTACTTCTGCATTGTTTTTTTTCTTTTTTCGTTTACTTGCTGTCATGTTGGGTTTTTTTTTACTCTACTCTTGTATTTGTTTTCTTAGCCTGTGTTTTTAGTAAGTAGCAATTCTTTTAGGGTTAGTTGAATTCATTAATGGATTCGAACTAATATATAGTACTTGTGTGTAAGTAACTTTAAACTGCACATATTTTTTGTGAAGTGATTTGTCGTTTTATTAAACCATCCTCAAACATGCACCAGATTTCGTTGAATTGTTTTGGATGTTTATTATATCAGCTTGGTATAGTCAATTATGTAGCTCAATGGGATTTAGCTTAGAGATGGTTCCCTCCTCTATAGATACATACCCTTAATATGACGTAAATCTAGACAAGAAATATAAGTGCACTCTCTGTTCTTTTCTGGCTACTTCTTTACCTTCTTATTTGACTTTGTTGCTGATCATTTGTTAATTGGTTGTACTTTTTGTTGACTTTTTGTTAATTTATAAATGTATTTAGTTTTCATTGCTATTTTTGATGCTTATAACTTATAAGTTGCAATTCATTTTGGTATTGGTATTATGTAGATGTTAAATTTGATTCTCTAGTTTATGAGTCTAATTGGTTTCTTGTATATTCATCTATGTTCAGCCATAGTTATATTTTTAATTCATATGTCACATTGCTTCGTTTATGCTCTGAATTTGCAATTGAGTGATTCAGTGATTGAATGTCTGCTTAGTTAGGGTTAACTTCGTTTTGCCTCTATTTCTTTATTTGATTTCAAAGTTCTTTGAGTGATTGAATGTCTGCTTAGTTAGGGTTAATTCTTAGATCAACATGATTGTAATGTCGCTGAGTAGAGATTATATCTCTATACCTACTGTTGATTCATGGAATTTTGATTTGACATGATCGTTTCATGTTCTTATGTGATTGTAGCGGAGTTGTTAGACACGAATTAGGGTTAACTTAGTTTTGCCTCTTTTCTTGATTTGATTTCAAAGTTCTTTGAGCATTTGAATGTCTGCTTAGTTAGGGTTACTTCTTAGATCAAGATGATTGTAATGTCACTGAGTAGAGATTATATCTTAGAATAATTGTTGTGGACATGTTTCTACATTGTTTCTACTAATTTTTGTAAACTGGCTTGTAAATTCCTCGAGTAATTGGATATGGGTTGGATTACACAGATTTTAACTTTTAGTTCAATATGTGTGTACTTGGTTTTCTCTTTGAGCCGTGAGGGGCATGTTTGTATTTATCTGGCTTCAATAGTAGTGTTATTTGATTTTGAAAGTTCTTGAGTGCTTGGGTAATTGAACTAGTAAAGAACATATCAAGTTTTTGTTGGGTTTGCTGGATATCCTATTGAATAATTTGTCTATGTTAGTATCTGATTCTCTGTGAACATAGTTTATTTCTCAAGATCATTATTGAAGTAAAAAAGCTAAACAAAGCCCATTTATTTGTGTAGATAACTGCAGTCAATTTTAGCCTTTTAGGTGTTGGCTTGAATTACAATTTGAATTACTGGTTTGCGTACTATTATCAACCTGTCTATTCTTTAAATTTTCTACCATTTGTTGTATCTTGGTTTTTGTTTGCATCCAAGCAGCCCCTGAAAGTTTAGATAGCAATGTTTGGTTTACGCATTACAACTTTCAATAATCTTTTTATGAAAATATCTGATTCTATGTGCACTTTTTTTTGTTTCTCAATGGATCATTACTGAAGTTAAAAACTGAATAAAGCCCATCCGTTTTGGTTTTTGGAAATATCTGATTCTATGTGCGCTTCCTTAGATATATTGATAGCGTTTTACTTATATATATCTTAATACCACTTTTCATTTCTTTTGTATGTTTTTCAACTTGATTTTTTGTATTTATTGAATCCCCTAATCACCTTTACATACCCAATTTGAATCACCAAAATTTCAACTCATTTCCACGACTAGCATCCATCAAGCGGGGTCAAGAGTTCATTTTATTTTGCAAGCTTCACAACAGTGGATTACTTAACCACCCTTATGGATTTGAGATCATCTTTTGATACCCAGTTTGGGTTATTTAGATTCGGCTCATTTCCCAAGATTAGCATCCGCCAAGTGGGGTGAAGAATTCATATTGTTTTGCAAGCTTCTAAATAATGGATTTTTTAAACACCCTTCTGGATCTGAGATCGTCTTTTGATGTTCGTTTTTGTTTTTAAACTTAACATGTATTTTGATTTAAAATATATAAAGTAAGGATAATTTTTTTTAGATATATTGATAGCTTTTTTACTTATATATTTCTTGAATATCACTTTCCATTTCTTTTTTTATGTTTTTCAACTTGATTTCTTGTATTTATTGAATCCGTTAATCACCTTTACATACCCAGTTTGAATCACCAAAATTTCCACTCATTTCCACGACTAGCATCCGCCAAGCGGGTTGCAAGCCTCACAACAGTGGATTACTTAACCACCCTTATGGATTTGAGATCATATTTTGATACCCAGTTTGGGTTATTTAGATTCGACTGATTTCCCCGATTAGCATCCGCCAAGTGGGGTGAAGAATTCATATTGTTTTGCAAGCTTCTAGATAATGGATTTCTTAAATGCCCTTCTGGATCTGAGATCGTCTTTTGATGTTCATTTTGGTTTTTAAAACTTTACATATATTTAGATTCAATATATATTAAGTAAGGCTAATTTTTTTAGATATATTGATAGCTTTTTACTTGTATATTTCTTGAATACCACTTTCTGTTTCTTTTTTATGTTTTTCAACTTGATTTCTTGTATTTATTGAATCCCCTAATCACCTTTACATACCCAATTTGTTTCACCAAAAATTCGACTCATTTTCACGACTAGCATCCGCCAAGTGGGGTCAAGAGTTCATTTTATTTTGCAAGCTTCACAACAGTGGATTACTTAACCACCCTTATGGATTTGAGATCATCTTTTGATACCCGGTTTGGGTTATTTAGATTCGACTCATTTACCCGATTAGCATCCGCCAAGTTGGGTGAAGAATTCATATTGTTTTGAAAGCTTCAAAATAAAGGATTTCTTAAATGCCCTCCTGGATCTGAGATCGTCTTTTGGTGTTCGTTTTTGTTTTTAAAACTTTACATATAGTTAGATTTAAAATATATAAAGTAAGGGTAAATTTTTTTAGATATATTGATAGCTTTTTACTTATATATTTCTTGTATACCACATTCCATTTCTTTTATATGTTTTTCAACTTGATTTCTTGTATTTATTGAATCCCCCAATCACCTTTACATACCCGATTTAAATCACCAAAATTTCGACTCATTTCCACGACTAGCATCAGCCAAGCGGGGTCAAGAGTTCATTTTATTTTGCAAGCTTCACAACAGTGGATTACTTAACCACCCTTTTGGATTTGAGAACATCTTTTAATACCCGGTTTGGGTTATTTAGATTCGACTCATTTTCTCGATTAGCATCCGCCAAGTGGGGTGAAGAATTCATATTGTTTTGCAAGCTTCTAAATCATGGAGTTCTTACATACCCTTTTGGATATGAGATCGTTCTTTAATATTCATTTTGGTATTTAATATTCATGAGGGTAAATTTTTTGGGAAGTCAACAAATACAAAACGGTTTTTTCGTGTTTATTTATATGGCTTGTAGATGTTTTACTATATACATATGTTTAGTCTGCTAGCTAAATATTCGTAGATCCGTTACAACACTTGGCAAAAATTTTATTATATTATGCTTCACCATGGTTGAAGAATACTTGCATATTGCTGTTGGATTTTGTTGCTGAACTATTGTCATACTTTTAACCCATTTTGTTAACATTGCTTTTTTTTTTCTTTCTATTTTTGAGTCATGTTTAATTAGATCCTCTCTCCTTTGGGATTCCAATTAGTACAAACCATCTCTTTCCTATTTGTTTATTTATGTATATTCAGCTAATATATCCAGACTTGTAAGGAGGACATTTAACTAGGCAATTGATTTTGCATTTGCAATACTCCAGAAGCCACTTTCTTATATGCTACCAATTTGTACTGTTACAGTTTGTGTTGGTACTTTTATCTTAAAGGATCTTTCTCATTGTATTAACCTAACTATTAGAATTTATGTTTGCTTTGTTCTGTTCTTCCATTTGTTTTGTTATATGGGTAAGTGGTCATGATTTTTCAAACTTGTATAAACCTGGTGTCCAATGATTTAGGAACAAATTATATATTTATTGGAATTTGGAAAGAGTTATGTTTAAGTATGAATTGTTGATTGTTCATATAGTTATATTTATTGGAATTTGCAATTGCATAGTGATGTCTACTTCTGCATTGTTTTTTCTTTTCGTTTACTTGCTGTCTTGTTGGGTTTTTTTTGTTACTCTACTCTTGTATTTGTTTTCTTAGCTTGTGTTTTTAGTAAGTAGCAATTCTTTCAGGATTACTTGAATTCATTAATTGATTCGAACCAATATATAGTACTTGTGTGTACGAAACTTTAAATTGCACATGTTTTTTTTGTGTATTGATTTGTAGTTTTATTAAACAATCCTCAAACACACACCAGTTTTCATTGAATTGTTTTGGATGTTTGATTATATTAGCTTGGTATTATCAATCATGTAGCTCAATGGGTCATAGGGTTTAGTTTAGAGAGGTTCCCTCCTATATAAATACATACCCTTTTTATGACGTAAATATAGACAAGAAATATAAATACAGTCCCTGTTCCTTTCTGGCTACTTCTTTACCTTCTATTTGACTTTGTTGCTGATCATTTGTTAATTGGTTGTACTTTTTGTTGACTTTTTGTTAATTTATAAACGTATTTAGTTTTCATTGCTATTTTTGATGCTTATAACGTATAAGTTGCAATTCATTTGGTATTGGTATTATGTAAATGTTAAATTTGATTCTCTAGTTTATGAGTCTAATTGGTTTCTTATATATTCATCTATGTTCAGACATAGTTATAATTCTAACTCATGTCGCAGTGCTTCGTTTATCCTCTGAATTTGCAATTGATTTTGCATTATTTTTGTGTCATGTAAGATTAGATCCTGTCTCCTATTGGAGTCTAATTAATTCAAATCTTTTTCTTATTTATTAATTTATGTATGATCAGCATGATGAACCCTAAATTTTAAGGGGGGATCTTTGTAAATGTGGGCAATTAATTTTGCTTTCGCAATACTCCATAAGCCACTTCTTAGATGAAAACAAATTTATGATGTTACAATTTGTGTTGGTATTTTTGTCTTAAGGGTCCTTATTATATTAACCTAAGTACTAATATGCATGTTTGCTTCATTCTATTTTTTCATTTCTTTTTTTATACCTGTAAGTGGTCAGGATTTGTCTTTTTTATTTCAATTTAGACACATGTAAAAACTTATATAAACATGGTGTCTAATGATTTAGGAACCATTTATATATTTAGTTGAATTTGGAAAGGGTTCTTTTTTTAGGTGTTAATCGTTGATTGTTCATATAGTTTTATGTGGCTTTTTTATTGTAAACATAATTGCATAGTGTCGGGGGTGTTCTCACTTAAGGTGGGTTTGCTCCGTAGAGTGGTCTTATGTTTGAACTGATGGAGACGTGCCAACTTGGTGCCCTAAGGTTTCGTACTTGAGTAATGGAGATGATCAGGTGGGCAGTGACCCGTGTGTGATCCTATTAGCCATTCAAAAAATAAAATATGGTCGCATAGTGATGTCTACTTTCGTATATATATGTTTTTTTGTTTACTTGCTGTCATATTGTTTTTTTTGTTACTTGGCTGTTGTATTTGTTTTCTTAGCTTGTGTTAAATTGCTTTCATTACGTTGCAATGCTTTCGGATTAGTTTATGTTGGTTAATGGATGGACTAATATGTAGTACTTGTTGATTAAAATTTGTCAAAATACACATGGTTTATTGTGTAGCGATCAGACACACACTAATTTGTTGAACTCTTTTGTATTATATAATTATATCACTGTATTATAGTCAATTGTGTAGCTCAATGGGCCTGAGGGTCTAGCTTTGAGATGGTATCCTCTTCTATGGAAGCGCCTCTCTTTTCCTTAGATAAAAGGAAAGACTTCCCCCCATCCCACCATTCCTAGACCCTACAAATAGTAATTATTATGCGTGGGATCTACCGGATATGTTTGTTGGTTTGTTTATGGTTCCCTCTATAAATACATACCCTCTCTATGATGTAAATATGTAAAATATAGTCTTTGTTTCTTTCTGGCTACTTATATACCTTCTTTATGACTTTGTTGTTGACTTTGGTTAAATTTTAATTGTGTTATCTTTACATTGCTATAAATGATGCTTATAAGTTACAATTCATTTAGAATAGATTGTTGGTATTATGTAAATGTTAAATTAGATTATCTATTTTATGAGTCTATTCGATTCGATATCTTATATATTCATGTATGTAGTTATAGATTTATAATTATTATAAGATTTGGTCATCCGTATTTATATGGTTGTGGATTTGTAACCACACATGTTAAGTTGAATAATGGATGTGTCTGATTAGGTTGGTTATTAACTATGACCATAGTATTTTTTAAATTTTGAATAGATTTTATCCTTTGCATCTTATTTGGAATATGTCATATTTGATGCTTAGAAATTGCTATCGTTTTTGGGTTAGTTTAGTGTTGATGTTAAAAAGATGCCATGTCTTTTGGAAATCCAATTATTTCGAAATGGTTTTTTCCTGTTTATTTATTTATATGGATGTATTGTAGATTTGTTAATACATCCATATTTATTTATGTCAATCCGACACATGTTAACCATGAGTTGTTTTGCCTGAACTACGCCTCGCTTGAGCGCCTAGGAGCACGCTAGGTCGCGTTTGACAACTATGGTGTCATTTATTATGAATGAATGTAGGTAGGGGTAGCAGTAGCTAGTGCTGTTCAAAAAAAGACCAATTTGTGATGGTATTTCCCTCTTAAAGTTGTTTCTCATTGTATTATCTTAACTATATACATGTTTGCTTCATTCTGTTATTTCCATTTTATTGTTATATAGGTAAGTGGTTTTGATTTTGTCATCTTTTGTTCAAATCAGACACATGTAAAAACTTGTATAATTGTGGTGTCTAATGGTTTAGGAACCATTTATATTTTTATTTGAATTGGGGAAGAGTTCTTTTTTTAGCGTTAATCGTTGATTGTTCGTATAGTTCTATGTGTCTTCTGTTTCTAGTATCATTGTATATGTAAATGCATAGTGATGTCTACTTCCGATTGTTCTTTTTTTTTATTGCTGTCATATTGGTTTTTTTATGTTACTTTGTTGTTGTATTGGTTTTCTTAGCTTGTGTTAATATTGCTTTCATTAAGTTGCAATACTTATAGATTTGTTTGGATTCGTTAATGGATTTGAACTACTATATGGTACTTGTTGATTAAGAATTTCAAACTACGCATGGTTTTTGTGTAATCATTCATACTTTCATTAAACCTTTCTCAAACATACACCGAATTTGTTGACTGTTTTAGATGTTAGATTATATCAGTTTGTTATAGTCAATTATGTTATATGATATCAATTTATTAATGCAATAATGTAGCTTAAGCAAGCATGACATTCTGATTTGTTTGTATACGTTAATGGATTCAAACTAATATATAGTACTTGTTTGTTTGAAATTTCAAACTACACATGATTTTTTGTGTAGTGATTCGTACTTTTATTAAACCTTCCTCAAACATATACCGGAATTCATTGAATTGTTTCGGACGTTAGATTATATTAGTTTGATATAGCCAAATACGTAGAGCAATGGGCTATTTATTTACCTTCTTATTTGACTTTGTTTCGGACAATTTGTTAATTTTTGTACTTTGTTGTTGACTTGTGGTTAATTTATATTAATTTGTTTTGTTATTGACTAGGTTAGTACCGCGTGTATTACTGATAAGAACCGAATTAGTCAGCTATAGATTACTAATCAAACATAGGAAATACAGACAGGGAAGTCCTTCTCAAGATGGACTGATCTCCAAATATAAAATAGGAATTCAAATATTAATTTCTCCTTACCCTAAACTAGAACATCAAATACATTTATATAAAAACTAATCAGCTACTAACTACCCACTAACTCACCCACTTTCCCTGAATAACTTGGTTAACCCCCACCTCCTGGATCAGGTCCTCTTTTCACGTCATTCCACAGTGACTGGTTCTTCCTCGACCCGGATTGACCCATTAGGTTCGTATCACTACTGCCCGCCCGCAGAACCGACTTGTCCTAAAGTCGAGATGAAGCTATGCGGTTAAGACTTGACTGCTCATCTCCTAAAAGAATGATCTGGTCATTCTCGTCCCCAGCAGCCTCTAAAAGCTTAAAAATCCTTGTGTTTGCAATGGTACCTGGGACCATATTTTCCCCCACACGATAACCATTCCCCCGTGCATACCGGCCTTGTTTCTCTGCATCAGTTAGGCGTGATTCAGCAGCCTTCTTGGTGGTCACTTTCGGGTAAACGAATTTTGACTTCGTGTTGGTGTTAGAACTAGTAGCCTTTTCAGGTTGAGACGCAATAAACTTGGACTTGAACTCGAGCGCAAGACTCATAGCCTTGTAGATAGTCCTGGTTTGTGGATTCTTACATCTACCCTTAGTTCTTCTTTGAGTCCATTTAAGAACACCCCGAGAAGGCAGTGATCTGGCCCGTTAGAAAACCACGCTAATCTTCTAGCAAACTCTTGATGGTACTCTTGCACGGAACCGTTTTGCCGAATGCTACAGAGAAACTCATCTGGATTCTAGAACTCCCTTGGCCTGAAATGCTTCTGCGGGGCATGAGAAATTCTTCCCAGAATGAGATAGGCTGCTCGGTTGATAACCGGGAGTACAAATCCAAGGCATCGCCTTCGAGATGCATTGAGGCGACATCCACCTTTTCCTCATCTGGAATGCTGTACTATCGAAAGTATTTTTCAGCCTTTAAGATACAGCCTTAGGATCTCCTCCACCGAAGGCAGGGAACACGATCTTGGTAATTGGTCGGTACTGCTGGTTGCGCCTCCTTGAGCTCTCCCCGTCTTTAAACCGTCCTGCAAACCCACTTGATTTATCTCGCTCAGATTTCAGTGATGCAACATCTTCTTTAAGGGACTCAAATGACTCTACTTTGGCTGCAATTGCTGCTAATTGAGCAGCGATTGAATTTGATTGACCCACTCCACTATCGCCAGAACTGTTCCGAGTTTGCACCATGATTTCCTGGTAATGGCACCAATTGATAAGAACCAAACTAGTCGGCTATAGATTACTGATCAAACAAGGTAATACAAGTAGGGAGTTCTCTTCGAGATGGACTTATCTCCAAACATAAACATGAATTCAAATACTAATTTCTCTCTACCCTAAACTAAAACATCAAATATATTTATATAAAACTAATTAGCTACTAACTGTCCACTAAGTCATCCACTTTCCCTGAATAACTGTTGTAACCCCCACCTCCTGGACCAGGTCCCCCTTTTTCCACCATTCCATAGTGATTGGGTCCCCCCGATCCTGGATTGACCCACTAGGTTCGTATCATTTACATAGGTTGAATAAATAAATATTAAATAGTTAGTTACAAAAATTATTGAATTATATCTTGAGATATGCTATTATTGAAATTACGTACGAGTAAAGACCTTAAGTAATAAAAGAACGATGTTATTTTTTAAACTCTATTTTTCATTTTCTTGTTCTTTTTATAAAAGTTGTTTTTTTAAACATTTTGTTTCAAAATAAACCGTTTTTTTTAAAAAATGTCATTTTTTTAAAAATTTTGTTATTTTAACTTTTGAATTTTAATTATTTTTGTTCATAAAAAATTATTATTTTAAAAACACTAATTTTTAAATATTTTGTATTTTTTAAAAAGTTTGATGTTTTAAAAAAGTTTCTTATTTTATAAATTTGTTTATTTAGAATTTGCATTTATAGAAATATATCTTTCTTAATTTTAAAAAAATATTTTTAATCTTAAAAAGATTTAAATAAATCATTAGTAGTTAATGTAATTATTTATTAAGAGAGAATCGTAAAAGAAGATTTAGAAGGTTTATAATTGCACCATGTATAACCAAAAACTTTATGCTTACATTGTTGTTTATTTTTTTTTTTGAATGACTAATTGGATCAGTGGCGGGCCACTGATATAATCGGTTATTTCCATTACTCATGCACGAATTTTAAGACAACCATAAGGAGAAAACTAATATTAGGTGGGAAACCGATGGCCCCCCTGAACCCCCCCCCCCCCCCCCCCCCCTCTTATTTTGTCATAGGTGGAATTTGAATTCAAGATTTTCATCTATTTTTATGAGATCTTGAGTTAACTCACCTTAACCACTTAAGCTAATAATCATTGGTATATTGTTATTTGTTATGCTTATTAGTTTCAGTTCATTTTTGATATTGGTATTGGTATTATGTAAATGTTAAATTAGATTCTCTATTTTTATGTGTTTATTCGTATATATATATTTATATAGTTATAAATTTATTAATAAAAATTTGTTTAACATTATATATGGTTGTTAATTTCTAACATTGTTGAATAAGGGATGTGGCTGATTAGGTTGGTTATTAACTAGCAAATCATACTTTACTAGATAGTTGCTTGTTCTGAATATTCATATTATTTGAATTTTCATATGTATAAAAGTTTCTATTTCTGCGCGAAAGTCACGAGACTCAAATCAGGGTGCGGACTCGATATGGATAAAAATTTTCGGCGAAATATGTATAAATTTTCATTTCTGCGAAAAAAACAGGTTGGCTCGGGGTCCCTTGGGCCCTTTAAAACATTTGTCATTGCACATGGTTGATTTTGAGCTTTTTATCCTAATTCTTGACCCGACCAACTTATGTGGGTTCATATACTTTAAAGGGGCATTGATACATTTTCCCTTCTAAAATCATGAATTACATATTCATTTAAGTCAAAAAACCAATTACATATATATCCTCTCTAAAACATATACATGACATATATTTATTGAATAATTATTTTACCGTATCTTTACTACGTTATTTTTACATTTGTTTCTTCCTAAAACCATTAATTACAAATCT
Organism: Flaveria sonorensis; assembly: GCA_025506505.1. Taxonomy (NCBI): domain Eukaryota; kingdom Viridiplantae; phylum Streptophyta; class Magnoliopsida; order Asterales; family Asteraceae; genus Flaveria; species Flaveria sonorensis. The sequence continues at coordinate 71,296,238 of CM046432.1, forward strand.
ACTCAAAGTTTGAGTATTTTATATAAATAAAAATATTAAAATTATATCTTTAAATACAAAAGTTTAAAATTTTATTTCAAAACAACAATCACCTATAATCAAAGTTATATTTTTAGATAAAAAAACATTTTGTAAAGTTTTAAACAAGTATAATAACAAAACCTTAATATGTAAACATCTATCTATCCTAATAAAATTTTACACTTTTTGACACATAACATTTTCATATCCACTATTCTACTTATTTTCCTGCCTAAAGTATTTATTATATTTTAAAAAGTCAAATAACAAATTTCAAGTATTTATCTTTCTCTCACTATATTATAAATTAAGTCTTTTTTTAATCAATAAATTTTAAAAGTCCATTTTTCATTAAATTAAAACTAAGTATTTTGATTATAAATGCACTTTTTCAAAAACAAATTTTCTAAAACTATGATTTTTTTCTAAAACAGTGAAACTTTTTTAAATTATAATATATTTTAAAATCAATCTTTTAAAAAAAATAAAACAAATCGGAGTTTTTTTAACATGAGATATTAATAAAAAAATGAATTTTTTAAAGCAATAATTTTTCAAAACAAAAGTTTTTAAACCAATAAAATATTTTATCAACTAATCAAAATACTTATCTATACGTAATTTTAACCATATCTAATATAAAAATAACAACATACAGTTCTTAACTCTTCAATTGTATATATTTAGTTTTTTTCTTATTGAACCCGTGTAACGCACTAAGTTATAGCCTAGTATGTTTATATATGTATATATATATATATATACGAGTTGTATACCCGTGCCTTGCGGCGGGAACCATGTGAACCTAATGCTAAAACGATCCAAAATAAAAACAAAAACCAAAGAGAGCAAGTCGCACCGGATTGTTTTTAACATATTTTGAACTTAATCTATACCCTTCGCCCTTGCAACAAAGATTAACTGTTTATATAGGAAACCAAAATACAAAACTATGTTCCACATAAAAAACTATTCTGAGTGATTAAGTTTGGACTTTGGAATAGGATGTTAGTGTTCTTTTTTTGTGGCATGAAATCGGTATGCTTCAAATTGCATGAATATTCAATACCATTGTATCCAACAATTCATACAGGTAAATTTACCTATACGTCAACAGATTGTCATAAACTAATAACAGACTTTTGTAAAATATAGACCCGAGGTAAACTATAACCATACTTCATATAAAAGGTTATAAACCCAAGATACAAAGCTTAATTAAAAGTACCTTAATATTTTGTTTAAAAACAACAATAATTCCATCCTCAACATACGCATCCACAGATAATTGTTTTTATGTTGAAAATTCATGTAAGGAAACTTGAAACAAATTCTTACTACTCGCGTATATAAAAGAAATCATATTTTTCATTAATTCAACAACCTCCGCCATTACTCAATTGAGGTTAAATTCTATTTAATAAATGAAAGAAGAATGTAAATGCCGATTTAGACCAAAAATCCCCATCAAAATTGTATACTTCGAAGAAAATTTAACCAAGGTTATAATCAGAAAATTAAAAACATCAATTCAAACCAAAACATAAAGAGTGACGCGATCATTGTCAATTTAAAAAGGAGAACAATCTACCTTAAACAGCAAGTTGCAGAATGAAATTAAGGACAACTCTATGAGGATAAAAATGAATGTTAACATGATATTTAAATTATGCAACCAAAATGACGGAAGTTATGCTCAGATGTCATTTTTCCAGATATTTTTAAACTAAATTTATGTAACATCTAATAATTAACAGATATTAAGTGCTGTAAACAACGAAATTATGAAATACCGTTCTGAATCTCAAGCAAAATTTTAAACAGAAGAATCAATGAATTAACCACAGAGAAATGAAGATGATGATGGCTGAAAAGTCGATTACCCAGGCAAAACCTTCAAAACCTTTACCGAACGCCGCCGCCTATAACTAAATATTTTTTATAAAAATTATATATAAAATATGTGTGTATTTATGAAAATTATATATAGAAATCCAATACCAATTAATCTTACTCCCTATTAATCACTAATTGGTACCTCACTGTCTGATTATCGCCTAGCGATTTTTACAACACTACTCGTATGAAATAAGTGACCAAATTAAGTAATAAATTGTAAATAATCGTGATTTAGGAAAATTCTAATTATCAACGTTCATTAACTCTCCCAAATATCTACAAAAATTGCTCTTCATCACTATGAAGAAACTCTTACCCTTTTACTAAGAACTAGATAGTATAATTACCCTAAGTGTAGAATAGACTAGTATTGTTTCCTGACTAAATGTACGTCGAAACGTAGAGTAACTCGAATTTATATCGTTGAATAAAAACTTATATATTTGACACGACTTTTTTTCGAAACAAATTTATGTGTAAACGTAGACCAGCTTAAAATGTACATAAAAAGCATGTTCAGCGGTGTCGTATGTAGCATGAGAAAGTATAGATTACAAACGGCCCTACTCGTTTTGGAACTATTTTCCCTTTGGTATTTGATGTTCGTTCTATGCAACCGAGACATGTTAGTTATCGGGTTTATTAATGAGATAACATATTGTGTCTTGGTTATAACCGTCAACTACAATTATATTTACATGAAAACAAGTACCGTCAACTAAAAACAACAAGACAATAATGTTTACGTCAAAAGATTGACTACATACCAGTAATACATACTTGATTACATCGTAATAACACTGATATCTAAACATGTACCCTATACATGATGAATGGTAAATAAATTTTAAAACACTTGTAAACGTTATATGATAAATAAATTGTTAACCAGAGGTCAAAGATTTGAACAAAATCTCAAATCGATCTTTTCATATCTTTTGTGCGTACATCTCGCATTCCTATTATAATATTTTCTACCGTTAGCGATAGAAATACCCTTCTTATACAAGCCATTAACGAGACAACAATGGTGATTCAAGCAATTTCATTAGGGTTGTTACAGAATCAATTAATCATGCTATAGTTTTCTTGACTTTCCAATTGATTGTCTGTAAACACCCAATTTGATAATATTCTTTCGATACTTACTGTTGCTAGGGTTGGAGGAAGACGACGATCATGGAGGATTCATGCGATTCAATTGCAGTTGATATGAAAACCGCTGTCGGTGGTAAGGTGTGGGTTTCTCGACCCTCTAATTCAGTGTTTGTGAATGCCCTTATTGCGATCATTCTTTTCGATATCTACTGTTGCATCTTGGAATATTGATTTGACAAAGTTTGATTGTTTCATGTTCTTCTGTGATTGTAGCGGTGTTGTTAGACACCGATTAGGGTTAACTTCGTTTTGCCTCTATTTTCTTTATTTGATTTCATAGTTCTTTGAGTGATTGAATGTCTCCTTAGTTAGGGTTACTTCTTAGATCAACATGATTGTAATGTCACTGAGTAATTGAATGTTTGATTATATCTTAGAATAATTGTCATTGACGTGTTTTTACTGTTGTTTCTAGTAATTTTTGTAATCTTGCTTGTAAATTCCTCGAGTAACTGGATACAGCTTGGCTTAACAGAGTTTAACATTTAGTTCAATACGTGTGTACTTGGTTTTCTCTTTGAGGGCATGTTTGGATTTATCTGGCTTTGATAGTAGTGTTATTTGATTTTGGAAGTTCCTGAGTGCTTGGTGATTGAACGAGTAAAGAAGATATCAAGTTTTTGTTGGTTTTGCTGGATATTCTATTGAATAATTTGTCTATGTTAGTACTGATTTTATGTGAACATAGTTTGTTTCTCAATAGATCATTATTGAAGTAAAAAAGCTTAACAAAGCCCATTTATTTGTGTAGATAACTGCAGTCAATTTTAGGTGTTGGCTTGAATTACAATTTGAATTACTAATTTGCGTACTATCATCAACCTGTCTATTCTCTAAATTTTCTACCATTTGTTGTATCTTGGTTTTTGTTTGCTTCCGAGCAGCCCATGAGCAGCTGAAGTTTAGATAGCAATGTTTGGTTTACGCATCACAACATTCAATAATGTTTTTATGAAAATATCTGATTCTATGTTCACTTCTTTTGTTTCTCAATGGATCATTACTGAAGTTAAAAACTAAATAAAATCCCATCCGTTTTGGTTTTTGGAAATTTGACATTTTATTTAAAATAAAATCTTCCAACTAAGGATTACTAACTTTTTAGATATATTGTTTGCTTTTTAATTGTAGATTTCTTGAATAAAGCTTTTCATTAGTTTTGTACATTTTTCAATTTGATTTCTTAGATTTATTGAGCACGCTTTTGGATATAAGATCACCTTTACATACCCAATTTGAATCACCAAAATTTCGACTCATTTCCACGACTAGCATCCGCCAAGCGGGGTCAAGAGTTCATTTTATTTTGCAAGCTTCACAACATTGGATTACTTAACCACCCTTTTGGATTTGAGATCATCTTTTAATACCCGGTTTGGGTTATTTAGATTCGACTCATTTCCTTGATTAGCATCCGCCAAGCGGGGTGAAGAATTCATATTGTTTTGCAAGCTTCTAAATAATGGATTTCTTTAACGCCCTTTTGGATCTGAGATCGTATTTTGATGTTCATTTTTGTTTTCAAAACTTTACATATATTTAGATTTAAAATATATAAAGTAAGGATAAATTATTTTAGATATATTGATAGCATTTTACTTATATATTTCTTGAATACCACTTTCCATTTCTTTTGTATTTTTTGAACTTGATTTCTTGTATTTATTGAATCCCCTAAATACCTTTACATACCCGATTTGACTCACCAAAATTTCGACTCATTTCCATGACTAGCATCAGCCAAGCGGGGTCAAGAGTTCATTTTATTTTGCTAGCTTCACAACATTGGATTACTTAACCACCTTTTTGGATTTGAGATCATCTTTTGATACCTGGTTTGGGTTATTTAGGTTCGACTCATTTCCCCGATTAGCATCCGCCAAGTGGGGTGAAGAATTTATATTGTTTTGCAAGCTTCTAAATAATGAATTTCTGTAACACCCTTCTGGATCTGAGATTGTCTTTTGATGTTCGTTTTTGTCTTTAAAGCTTTACATATATTTAGATTTAAAAATATATAAAGTAAAGGTAAATTGTTTTAGATATATTGATAGCTTTTTACTTATATATTTCTTGAATACCACTTTTTATTAGTTTTGTACATTTTTCAATTTGATTTCATGGATTTATTGAATACAATTTTGGATATAAGATCACCTTTACATACACGATTTGACTCACCAAATTTCGACTCATTTCCACGACTAGCATCCGCCAAGCGGGTTAAGAGTTCATTTTATTTTGCAAGCTTCACAACAGTGGGATTACTTAACCACCCTTTTGGATTTGAGATCATCTTTTGATACCCGGTTGGGTTATTTAGATTTGACTCATTTCCCCGATTAGCATCCGCCAAGTGGGGTGAATAATTCATATTGTTTTGCAAGCTTCTAAATAAATGATTTTCTTTAACACCCTTCTGGATTTGAGATCGTTCTATATTATTCGTTTTGGTGTTTGAAAACTTTATACATTTTTAGAAGTAAAATATATAAAGTGACGGTAATTTTTTTGGGAATTCATATCCTTTAGGAGTTCAACAAATACAAAATGTTTTTTTTTTCGTGTTTATTTATATGGCTTGTAGATTTGTTTCTATATACATATGTTTAGTCTGCTAGCAAAATATTCGTAGATCCGTTACAACACTTGGCAAACATTTATACATTTTTAGAAGTAAAATCTACAAAGTGACGGTAATGTTTTTGGGAATTCATATTCTTTAGGAGTTCAACAAATACAAAATGTTTTTTTTTTGTGTTTATTTATATGGCTTGTAGATTTGTTTCTATATTCATATGTTTAGTCTGCTAGCAAAATATTCGTAGATCCGTTACAACACTTGGCAAACATATCATTATATTATGCTTCACCATGGTTGAATACTTGCATATTGCTGTTGGATTTTGTTGCTGGAATGTTGTCATATTTTTAATTCATTTTGTTCACATTGCTTTTTTGTGTCATACTTAATTAGATCCTCTCTCCTTTGGGATTCCAATTAGTATAAACCATATCTTTCCTATTTGTTTAATTGTGTATGTTCAGCTAATATACCCTGAATTGTAAGGAGGACATTTAACTGGGCATTTGATTTTGAATTTGCAATACTCCCTAAGCCATTTCTTAGATGCTACCAATTTGTACCGTTACAGTTTGTGTTAGTATTTTTGTCTTAAAGGATCTTTCTCATTGTATTAACCTAACTATTAGAATTTATGTTTGCTTCGTTTTGTTTTTCCATTTGTTTTGTTATACGGGTAAGTGATTAGGATTTTTCTAACTTGTATAAACTTGGTGTCTAATGATTTAGGAACAAATTATATATTTATTGGAATTTGGAAAGGGTTATGTTTAAGTATGAGTTGTTGATTGTTCATGTAGTTTTATGTGGCTTTTGTTTTTAGAATGATTCTATTATGTAATTGCATAGTGATGTCTACTTCTGTATTATTTTTATTTTCTCGTTTACTTGCTGTCATATTGTTTTTTTTTTTTTTTTTGTTACGTTACTGTTGTATTGTTTTCTTAACTTGTGTTAACATTGCTTTAAATAAGTTGCAATTCTTTCAGGATTAGTTTGAATTCAATAATGGATCCGAACTAATATACAGTACTTGTTTGTTAGAAAATTTAAAATGCACATGGTTTTTTGTGTAGTGATTTGTAGTATTATTAAACCTTTCTCAAACATACACCAGAATTCGTTGAATTGTTTTGGATGTTTGATTATGTCAGCTTGGTATAGTCAATTATGTAGTTTAATGGGTCATAGGGTTTAGCTTAGGGTTGGTTCCCTCCTCTATAGATGCATACCCTTTCAATGACGCAAATATAGACAAGAAATATAAATACAGTCTCTGTTCCTTTTTGGCTATTTCTTTGCCTTCTTATTTGACTTTGTTGCTGACCATTTGTTAATTGGTTGTACTTTTTGTTAATTTATAAGTGTATTTTGTTTTCATTGCTATTTTGATGCTTATAACTTAGAAGTTGCAATTCATTTTGGTATTGGTATTATGTAAATGTTAAATTTGTTTCTCTAGTTTAGGAGTCTAATTGATTTCTTATATATTCATATATGTTCAGCCATAGTTATATATCTAACTCATATGTCACATTGCTTTGTTTATGCTCTGAATTTGCAATTGATTTTTGCATTATTTTTGTGTCATGTAAGATTAGATCCTGTCTTCTTTGGGAGTCTAATTAATTCAAATCTTTTTCTTATTTATTTATTTATGTATGTTCAGCCTGATGAACCCTAAATTTTAAGGGGGGATCTTTGTAAATGTGGGCAATTAATTTTGCTTCTGCAATACTCCATAAGCCACTTTCTTAGATGAAAACAAATTTGTGATGTTATAATTTGTTTTTATTTTTGTCTTAGGGGTCCTTCTTATTGTATTAACCTAAATACTAGTATGCATGTTTGCTTCATTCTATTTTTTCATTTCTTTTTTTTATACGGGTAAGTGGTCAGGATTTGTCCATTTTGTTTCAAATTAGACACATGTAAAAACTTGTATAAACATGGTGTCTAATGATTTAGGAACCATTTATATGTTTATTTGAATTTGGAAAGGGTTTTTTTTTTAGGTGTTAATCGTTGATTGTTCATATAGTTTTATGTGGCTTTTGTATTGTATATATAATTGCATAGTGTCGGGGGTGTTCTCACTTAAGGGGGATTTCTTTTTGAGGGTGGTTTTAAGTTTGGGACTGATGGGGACGTGCCAACCTAGTGCTCTAAGGTTTTGTACTCGAGTAATGGAGATAATCGGGTGGGCAGTGACCCGTGTGTGATCCTATTAGCCATTCAAAAAATAAAATATGGTCGCATAGTGATGTCTACTTTCGTATATATATGTTTTTTTGTTTACTTGCTGTCATATTGTTTTTTTTTGTTACTTGGCTGTTGTATTTGTTTTCTTAGCTTGTGTTAACATTGCTTTCATTAAGTTGCAATGCTTTCGGATTAGTTTATGTTGGTTAATGGATGGACTAATATATAGTACTTGTTGATTAAAATTTGTCAAGATACACATGGTTTATTGTTGTCAAGATACACATGGTTTATTGTGCAGTGATCTGTACTTCCATTAACCCTTTTCAGGTATACACTAGAATTTGGTGAACTCTTTTGGATTATAGATTAAATCACTTTGTTATAGTCAATTGTGTAGGTCAATGGGCCTTAGGGTCTAGCTTTGAGATGGTTTCCTCTTCAATGGAAGCAGCCTCTCTTTTTCTTAGAAAGAGGAAAGACTGGATATGGTTTCCCCTATCCCACCCTTCGTAGACCCTACAAATAGTAATTATTATGCGTGGGATCCCGTGGATATGTTTGTTTGTTTGTTTATGGTTCCCTCTATAAATACATACCCTCTCTATGATGTAAATATATAAAATAAAGTCTGTGTTCCTTTCTGCCTGCTTATATACCTTCTTTTGTGACTTTGTTGTTGACTTTGGGTTAATTTATAATTGTATTATCTTTACATTGCTGTAAATGATGCTTATAAGTTACACTTCATTTAGGAATTGATTGTTGGTATTACGTAAATGTTAAATTAGATTATCTATTTTATGAGTCTATTTGATTTCTTATATATTCATGTATACAGTTATAGATTTATAATTATTATAAAATATGCTCATCCTTTGTTATATGGTTGTGGGTTTGTAACAACACATGTTATGTTGAACAATGGAGGCGTCTGATTAGGTTGGTTATTAACTATGACCATAATATTTTTATATTTGAATTTTATCATTTGCATCTTATTTGGAATGTCATATTTTTAATCTGCTATGTTAACATAGCTTTAGTTGTGACATGCCTTCTATGTCCATGTAGTGTAAGGGAATTGATTATGATCAGCACATTTCAGCATCTTGCTCAAAACTTTGTAAAAAAACTTTGCATCGTGTTGAACCCTTTTACAAAGTTTTAAGTCATGCTTAAGTTGCCCGTTGTGATCATCACAAAAGTCTGATGTTATTATGTTGCTAGTAAGACATTGCTCTAGTTTTAAACCTATTTGGCAAATGAGCAAATGCTATGATTTATAATTGTGATGTAATCATGTTTTTGTGAAATCTTCGTTCACTGTGCTCAATTAATTCATAACCCTTCCTGTGCGTTAACTCCTGTTTAAGTTTATGTGAACATGGTTATATGTTATTTTCGTTGCAAAAATATCATTATATTAATATAGCTTAAACATGGTTGAAGAATACTTGCATATTGCGGTTGGATTTTGTTGCTGAATTGTTTTCATATGTTTCTAACTCGTTATCTTCACATTGCTTTGTTATGCTCCGTAGTTGCATTGATTTGATTAATTTTGTGTCATGTCAAATTAGATACTGTCTCCTTTGGGAGTCCAATTAATGCAAACCATCTTTTTTATGTATGTTAAGCCCGATGAATTATGAATTATAATGAAGGACATTTGTACCTTGCCCACATTTAATTGGGTTATTAATTTTGCATTTGCAATACTCCATAAGCTACTTGCTTAGATGCTACCAATTTGTACGGGTTATTGTGAGGCTAGCCCACATGACAGAAGCACATGCCTCTTAATGTGGAGATTTTGGGTTCAATCTCAGGTAATGGTGTACTTAGGAGGTGTACGTAGGGGTAGCAATACTAAGAAAGTTCAAGAAAAGACCAAGTTGTGTTGGTATTTACGTGTTAAAGTTCTTTCTCATTGTATTATCTTTAACTGTATACATGTTTGCTTCATTCTGTTATTTCGTTTTTTACTGTTATATGGGTAAGTGGTTAGGTTTTCTATGTAATTTTGTTGTTGTATTGGTTTTCTTAGCTTGTGTTAATATTGCTTTCATTAAGTTGAAATACTTTCAAATTAGTTTGGATTCGTTACTGGATTTGAACTACTATATGGTACTTCTTTATTAAGAATTTCAAACTACACATGGTTTTTGGTGGAGTGATTCGTACTTTTATTAAACCTTCCTCAACATTAAACATATACCAGAATTTCTTGAACTGTTTTGGATGTTAGATTATATTGGTTTGTTATAGCTAATTGCCCAATTAAGTAGCGCAATGGGCTACTTATTTACCTTCTTATCTGACTTTGTTGCGGACAATTTGTTATTTTTTGTACTTTATTGTGGTTAATTTATGCTTACATTGTTATTTTTATGCTTATAAGTTTCAATTCATTTTGATATTGGTATTGGTATTATGTAAATGTTAAATTAGATTCTATATTTGATGCGTCTATTCTTATATATTCATTTATATAGTTTATAGATTATTATTACAAAAATTTTTCAACCTAAGTTATATGGTTGTTAATTTCTAACAATGCATGTTAAGTGGAACTAGTGTGAACCTATCACCCATGTTGCACGTGTGATGAGCATCACAATAATCGCCACAACGGAGCTCAGAATCAGCGTATGGTTGCGGCTGCTAATGATAAATGGCAGTTACGCCTAGGCAACCTATGCTACTTTGGTCATATCATCATAGCCCATCATGTAAACATGGAAACAACATGCCCAATGGAACAACCTTCATTTTGGATGAGCAAATCAACATCCATAACACTAAGTCTAAAACAATGATACGTCAAACGACAATTGGGTCTCGGATGAGGGGCAGTTCCATCATCATCGACACCGGTTTACATTAAAGCAAACATGAGCGACCGTCAACTTGCTAGGTTGATAAAATCAGATGCAAATGATACATTGAGTGCTCTCATATGTGGGCACAATCATCATCATCGACCAAGAGCATCATTGTCACCATCGTCACACATCGTGTCTCTCCTAACATCGTAGACAAAAAATCTAAGATGATATGAACATCATCATTATCGGTTGGGCTTGTAATGGATCTCGGTTTAGATCAACACACAAACACAATTTAACTGCAAGAGACAATATATAAAAAAAAAGATGAACACGCGAGATTCAACGGTTCGGTCAACATGACCTATGTCCACGGGCTGCGACCAGGGTAATACTTTTATTGCTTTCTGCCTCACTCGTGAGGAATTACAAGTACAATACACGGTATAAATAGTGAAAATTAAGGTTTGTAACTTAATTTCCAGAAAACCATAATGGGCTACAATTAAATAAAATGATTCATGTCTTTAATTTAATTAATCTGCCATTGAATTGTTTTCTAACCGAAGCCCAAATCAAGACTCACAAACCCGGCCAACAAAGCAGGAACCACCACGGCTTACAGCATCGAGCAACAGGCCCGTCGGAGGCTGTGGCAAGCCAGAGCAGGCCACCATCCAGCCACCCGCTGAACCACGGTGGTGAGGGTCTGGGATAGGCCGCGTTGGTCGGAGGCGTGTAAAAACCGCCCAAGGCGGGAGGTAAGCGACGGTGGCTACAACATCATGACAACGATGAACATGGACAGAAGTCAAGGCGGCGACTAACCAAAGACTTGCGACCGACGACCACTGTAGTCAAAAGCCCCAAATCAAAACTCGAAACAACCAGTGCTAAAACGGAGCAACCAAAATTGCCGGAGATCCGCAACCATCTGTTACGCCGGCCACCAATCACCACCGGCAACCCTTTCTCTCTTTATAATACCAACCGGAGGCCCTCTCTCTCTCTACAAAGAAAATAACCGTTTATCAATAGATGAATTAATATAGGTATAATAAGGGATGTGGCTGATTAGGTTGGTTATTAACTACCAAGATAATTAGCAAATCATACTTTACTAGATGGTTGCTTGTTCTTAATATTCATATTTTTAAAATTTCTATATGTATAAAACTTTCCATTTCTACGCGATCATCACGAGACTTAAATCAGGAGGCGGATTCAATACATATAAATTTTTTTGGTGAAATACGCATAAATTTTTATTTCTGCTAAAAAAAACAGGGGCAGGCCCTCCTTTTGCCTTTTAAAAGCTTCAACATTGCACCTATGGTTGGTTTTGAGCTTTTTATCCTAATTCTTGACCGGTTGACTCGTTTGATGGCCAACTTATGTGGGTTCATATACTTTAAAGGGCATTTACACATTTTCTATTCCTAAAATCAATGATTAGATATTCACTCAAGTCAAAAAATCAATTGCATGTTTTTTCTTTCTAAAACATATATATGATATATTACCTATTTATTAAAATTACTTATTGAAAAAGTATTTTATTCGTATCTTTACTATGTTATTTTTACACATTTTCCTTCCTAAGACCGTCAACTTCAATTTTCCTTAAGTTTGATTTTAATCACAAAAGTTTAACATTTAATTTTAAAACAACAATCATCAATAATCAAAGTTATATCTTCATATACAAAACACAGTTGTTAAAGTTTTAAACAAGAATAACAACAAAACATCAATAAGTAAACATTCCTTAGTAAAAACAATACAAAATAGTTATTAATAGGTTAATTTTAATAAAATAGATAATATTTAATATATGTGTTTTAAGAAGAAAAAATATGTAATTATTTTTTTGGTATGGAAAAACATGTAATTTATGATATTAGAAATAAGAAATTTGTAAAATTCCCATATTTAAAAGTCTTCAAGTACACTCCTACATGTTACACTAGTTTAGTTAGGTGATTTTTATCATCAAGGTTCTACATAATCCAATTGTGGTAATTGTTTTATCAAATGACTTATATTACGTGTTCACTTAAAGTGTGTTCATACTTATAGGCCCTGTTTGGTTTACTGAACTCTCAGGAATTAAAATTAAAATTAAAAAATTTTTATTTAAAATCTTGTTTAGTTGGTTAACAGATGTAATTAAAATTAAAAAATTTTCTTATATTTATTGAAATTCATATTTTTTTTCATTTACTCTTAGAAAATATACCAACTCTTCCGCTACATGATACTATCTTTTTTTCTCTTCACAGTGAACTCTCCCGCACACCCTTTCTCCTAAACCCTACAACATGACCCAAAGAAAAGAAATTGACGCCAAATCCAATTGGGTAAAATAGATTCAAATCCCTAAAATAAGGGCTTCAAATTTTTTACAAGTGGTATGCTTTTTTCTCTCTAATTCAAACTAGGGTTCAAGCTCTCGTCTTTTGATTTCAATTGTCCCGTTAAGTAACAATAATTATCGTGTATTTGATTGTTTGCTGTCGGATCATATGAAATTTGTGTTTGATACTGTTTTTCTAGTTCGCTTAATGTTTTTATCATCTTGTTAATGTTCGTTGATTTTGGATATGAGAGTATTTCTGTAGTTCGATCTGTAATTAGGTTGTTCTGTAATGTTTTGTTCATCTTATAGCATCGGAATCTGTCTCTTGTTCTTTGATATTGTCACTGTGAGGTTCAAAGGCTTGGTGTGTTGTCCCATTTGATGAAACAAATAGCACCCACCTGGTGTTTGATCATTTGTCACAAAGAAAATTAGGTGTTATTTACATGGTGGGTTTAGAAATTAAGATGTTACTACATATCCTTTTTAAGTAACGCATCCAGTTCTGGGGGACTTAGTTAATCAGCAGTAAATCCGCTCGAACGAAACTTTTGAGTGTGGGAAGTCATTTACCCTGTATGTTTTGCACCGTGTATTTGTTCAACAACTGTAATTAGAAAAGTTTCAGTTTTCAGAAGATGAAATGTTTTTATATAAATTCAGTTGTGGGGTTTGGAGATCATGCATGCTTGTCATCTCACTCTGTCTAAGCTTTTGTAAGTTGATATTTCTTTTAGTTTACATTTTATGCGTCGTTTTGGTTAACATTACATTTTAATTGAACTGAGGAATCACTAGAACTCTCAAGTCAACTTTGATTTTTCAACTTGTTTGCACCATTTTCATGGAACTTTTGTGTGAAAGACATAGGAAACTAAACAACATGGTGAAACTTTCTTTTTGCATCCAATAATGCAATCTTAGTAATGCCCTTGAATGGTAGACAAATGAGAGACTTTTGGTTTAAACTTTTTAAGTTATTTAGAGTAAAGCCCACCTAATTGAGAGCTTTTTGAGTTTTTGCCTTTCTCATAAAAACCCTATGTTTTTCGTACTTCTTCAAATTTCTTGATCAAGGCTCCTTATGTTGTTCTCAAACGACTCAAAGTAAATGGTAGCCACAACTTTTGCAGCTTTAGCTAAACAAAAAACTCTCTTGATGTAGAAATTTTGGAGCTGCAGTGGCACAAAGATCATCAAACCTCCGGTTTTCAATCGAGTGCTCTTCCAGAAGAGTTCACATGGAAAACAATCTCCACAGTGATGCAAGAGGTGCTCTTATTGTTCTTGAAGGTTTGGATTGAAGTGGGAAGACCTCACAGTCTGGTAGACTTGTCTCATACTTAAATGATCTTGGGTATCCAGTAGAATCATGGCGGTTTCCTGATAAAGATACTGCCGTGGGAAAGATGATTTCAGCATATCTTTCCAATCAATCTCAGTTGGATGACCACACAATTCATCTTCTTTTTAGTGCAAATTGTTGGGAGAAAAGGTTAGTTAGGCCCTGCTCTTCATGTCTTCTTACATGTAAACTATTTAAGTTTAAAGAGCTCCAGGCCTCTATAGGCGCTCAGCGAGATGAGGCCTAAGCGTCTCAGATAATTGTTATGGTTCGCTGGATGAGAACATATTCAAAATGAAACCGCAAAATTAGAAAATGAACCAATGGGTATTGATTTGGTTTTGGTCTGTCTAAAACTGTTTTGCTCGTACTAAGCATGAATCAAATACATATTTCCATTATTTACAATTGGAAGCTAAAAACCTTAAACATCACAATGATACATTCTTAAACCAACTTGGCTCCAGTTTGGAACTTGAAACAAATATTCACAAAAGCCTTGAACTGATAACTGAATTCAAAAACTGTTTCATTGTGCGGTACCTGAAATCCAAAGTTATCTATCAACTCTACTAAGTTACTATTGTCATCAACTTCTACTTCAATGTATGTGCATACTGCTTGCATGTTAAAAACATGTAAAACCTTAATTTTTTTATTTTAATTTTTGAAGATATGATTATTTGTTTTGTTCATGTTCTTATAGACCATTTTACCCAATTATATTCAGATCATTCATGGAGGCTAAGCTAAAAAGTGGCACTTCCTTGATTGTTGACCGTTATTATTATTCAGGGGTGGCTTTTTCATCCGCCAAGGGTTTAGATATTGAATGGTGTAAGGTGAGTATCATGTTTTAATCCCCTTTTTACTTTAATCAGCTAGTGATATTTGTAAAACACATTTGTTATTACGGTGCAGGCTCCAGAGGTGGGACTGCTGGCACCTGATTTGGTGGTTTACCTTGACTTACCTCCAGAAGTAATTATTCTTTGTTCTTGTATATAAACTTTTCAATAACATATCTCTCTTCTTTATCTTATTATTTCATCAACTGACAATTTTTGTAGAAAGCTGCTGAAAGAGGTGGTTATGGAGGTGAGAGATATGAGAAGCTGGAGTTTCAGAAGAATGTTGCTCAGTATTTTAAGAAACTTAGTGATGCATCATGGAAGGTAATTAACTTGTTTTGAAAACCCTTTGTTTTGCCACAAAATAGGGGTGTGTTGGCATTGTGTTTTTAAAGTTAAATTTTAAGACAAAAATAATAATGAAAAACAGTTTCTAGCGTTTTGGTATGGTGAAACTGATTTTGATGTTATGATTATATACTGCTTAAATAAGCAATTTTGTATAATGCGAGTAGGAGTAGCTGCAACAAACTTATAGCTTTCATCTTACATGTTAATCCTTAAATGACTGCAAAACGCTCAAGCAACCATTATTTGATCGTTACAACTTCAAACATTAGAATCAGATCTAAGCACTATCCCCATAGTTTTTTTTTTGTTAGAACAGATAATCTGATTCTAATTTTATCATTTTTACTTTCTAAAGGCAATGCCAAACACCCCCTTAATAATAAATTTGGAGTCCTTTTTGTTTCTGATTTGTATCTAATGCATATTTTTGTGATCCCATTACAGATAATAGATGCATACCAACCTGTGGAAGATGTTGAAAAACAACTTAAAGAGATTGTGTTGGATTGTGTAAAGTCTTGCCAAAATGGTAAATCAGTTACCGAGCTATGGTTGTCTTGATTAAAGACGCTGTTATATGGAGATGGCTGAATAATTATGTCACTAAAGTTGCTTCACGTTGTTAATTTAAGTTATGTCGTATGCTTTTTATTAAATTATGTGTCGTATGCGTTTTATCCATTTCTTATAAACATTACATTATATATAGTGTGGAGTGTTCTTTTTTGTAATAATAGAATGTTGAAAGTTGAGAACCGCATTAACCCATGTTGTTTATTATATAAATCTATTACAATGCATATTGAAATCTAATTTTAAGTAAAGAATGTAAGAACAACATAATGTATCTTAATGTAGTGTTTGATATATAAATAAGCAAAGAAAATGTTTATGTGATTCTCATAGTTTTTTTACTTAAATATAGTTTTGTGAAAAAGTTCTCTCTTTATATGTATGTGTGTGAACAGAGAGATATATATTTAATACAAAATCCATTTTAAGTATAATTAAGAAAATCATGTAATCATTTCTACGTAGTTTAGCTAGGACAATTTTACGGGGAAGATGATAATTTCAATGAAGAAAGAAGAGCATGTAGATGTTGTTTGAATATGCATTGTTTGGGTTTATTGTAAATGTGAAGTCATGAAGAGTTCGATGTGAATTATCGAATTTGGTGATTACATGAGGCTTTTCTATTCTTGTAAACTTATTAAATCAAGGTGTTTATTTTAGGTGATATTATATTTTCATATGTTTCATTTACCTTGATTTTTTTAGTTTTGATAGATGTGATACTGTGATATGTTTAAAAAGATCATACGAAAGTTTATCGTTTTCATTTGTTAAACTTAAATCAGTTTTGTCACTCAATGGCTTTTTGTGATCTTACTATATCATCTAACATTTTATTGTTTTTGTTAAGAACTTGTTAGTTTATGATGTTGAAAAGTTTTCATTTTCTCTTTAGAGAATAATTCTTATTTTTGAAATCTTAAAACTCTTAAAAGAAGAGAGAAAATTACATAAATGGTTCATGTGGTTTGACCAGATTGCATATTTGATCCTCAGACATTAAAAATTGTAAAATTAGTCTAAATTTTTATGTAATCATTACAAGTTTGGTCTTTAAATTTTAAAAGTTACAAATTAGTCCAAACTTGTATATGGGTATTGTACCTGTGGTGCTTAAAGGTAAATTTAAAAGTTAGTCCAAACTTTATAGAATGCACAAAAACTAAATAAATTTAATGTCAGGGACCAAATGTACAATGAGTATTTAAAAGTTTGGACTAACTTTATAACTTTTAAAGTTTAGGATCAAACATAAAATCTGGTTAAACTACAGGGACCATTTATGCAATTTTATTTAAAGAAGAATTACAACAAAAGTTTTTTGTGTGTAAACTAGGGTCGACAACTTGAGTAATATTACCACCTAATGACTCTATCTTGTGAAAATATTGAACTTAAATTCAGGGCTACAACCAATATGTTTGTTTCACCGCCTACGAAAACTCTGACGAGCAAAGAAATGAATAATTTTGTATTTTGAATTAGCAGCACGAGTTTCACCTTTTTACTGAATATTCGAGGGTTTGAGAGCTCAGTTTCAAACATCGACTCAATTAATCCGAAACTCTGATTAGCAGCTACGATTCCGATATAAGTAAGAAAGTGTATACCTCAGGGTAACAATTGCGATAGCAAAAGTTTAAAAAATTAAGAAACAATAGTTTCTTTTTACCGACTAACTCATACCCTTTACAATTAAATATAAAATTTTGTCTAGTATGGTTCTTAAACCCATAGTCACTTGATAAGAAATATTTTTATTACATACTTTGATATCGTTTGACTGTGTCGATTTTGATAGATTATTTTTATAGTTTTAATAATTTGTTTCCAAAATATAATATACTTAATTTTTCAAATAATAAAAGAAGTAAATTACTATTTGCATCCCTAACTTTTTCAAAATTAACTAGTTACATCCTTAAAGTTTAAAAACATCTATGTCCCCTGACTTCTTATTTTTCATATATTTGAATCCTGAACATTAAAACCGTTAGTTTTTCTATTAAATATTTTATAAAATACCTAAACTACCATTTAAATTAAAAAACAAAAAAAAAAACATGTGGGAATCACCCACATTTTTGACCATAAACACACTTGATTTTTCAACACACACACACACACTCTCTCTCTCTCACACACACACACACACTCTCTCTCTCCTCTCTCTCTCTCTCTCATCTCTTCTCATCATCACCACTACCACAGTCAACCACCACCACCGAACCGCTACCACCACCATCGAAACCACCAGCACCGGAACCGCCCGCCACCAGAACTGGAACCGCCCGCCACTAGCACCAGAACCGAAACCGCCCACCACTAGCACCAGAACCGGAACTGCCCACTACCACCACCCGAACCGCCCGCCACCACCACCTGAACCGCCATCACCGCCATCGCATGAATCTAAAACAACAACATCACCAAACCTAGTCACCACCGTCTTCCACCCACCACATCTACTGCCCATGACACTAACCCATGAAAACATCATCATCGCCGCTTATCACCACCACCACCTGAACCATGCCTAAACCATGCTTGAACCAAAAAGCTTTCTCTCTATAGAAATCTAACTAGGTGGTCATTTTTCTACAGGTAATTATTTTTGTTTTATGGTGGTGGAGATGGGGATTGTGGTGGTGGTGATGTAAAGAAGAGTGTGTGTGTGTGTGGTGTGAGTGAGAGAAGAGAGAGAGAGAGAAGAGAGAAAGAACATGTTGTGAGAGTGTTTTGTGGTGGTGGTTGTCACACCCCGATCGACGGCGGAATCATCGGGGCGGACGAATGTGAAACGATTGTTCATAGCTCATGAAATTTAATAAGTTGAAATAATATTAATGCCATTTTTCGTTGAATAATACTAAACAAATAAATCATTACAATACACTAAAGATTCAAACAACAACATAAAATCTTTAATTAAACTAAGTCCAAGTCCTATATGAGCATGAAGAAATCCTCAAAGTAGCAATCCTGAAACATGTTAAAAATAAGGTCAACATAATGTTGGTGAGTTCCCATGAATTTGTACATACGTATGAAAACAACGTTTAAGAGGCAATTCATGTCATAGGTTAAGAAATATTGCAAGAATATAGATAGCATAATGTTACAATCAAACCTTGACAAAGATATCCATTACAAGTTATAACGATTAGCTAAGTGTACTTGGTTCTCATAGTGCTCAAGAATACGACACTAGAGCCGGCAATAACCTAGGCTTTAGCACCAATAGGCTTGTCAGGCCCATAGATCTATGACGTCGCTAGGCTAGCAATAGTTAATGATTGTTTTTACAAGATGACTATCATATAAGACTCACAAGCATCTCAAATAACCATGACAAAGTTTATAAATGAATTGCTCGTGTATTTACAAGTATCAAGATGTTTACAAGTGCAAGTTCATAAAGTTAACATGTTTCACCCAAAAGGTGTGAAATAAGTAAAAAGGGGCATATAAAACTCACATGGAAAACTCACATTGTATAATGATGGATGTAGAGTACATAAGAAGCTTGGATGTTCAGAGTCAAAGGTGATGTCCTAAAGGGTAAAAAAAACTAACTTGAGGTCGGAATTCATTACAAGAAGTTAGGATATTTAGAGAATGCCAAAAGCGAAAGGTAGATTGAAAAAGGATTATTGTACCAATTTTAGATTCTGGACAGAATGTTTGGTACGTGTTTGAACAGGTTTTAAAAATAGTAAACGGTTTCATAAAATTATAAAAATTTACAGTAACTAGTTCAGAGTCTTCCGGACAACTTTCGTTCAGAAACATTTTTATGAAAATATCCGTAAATAGGTCAAAACAGCAGCACAAGACAAAAGGTGCTGAAATGCGCACTTATCTTGTGAAGGCTATTGTTGAGTCGTCCGATTGAGTTTGAAGACGTATAAACTATCGTTAAAAAGTAATTCAATGAACTTAATGTTGGAGTTGGATTTTACTCAAATTTAGTTTGTTATGACCAAGTTATTGTTAGTTGGAGTCAGACTATATTCTGCCAAATATGTAATAAGGCACTTTTGTGCACTTTTAAAATTGCTAAAGCATAAAACGGGTTAGAACAAATTTATTATGTCGATATATGGTATATTAGACTTCGTTTGAGTTATAAAAAAAATATTTCAAGACTTTTGCATAGCCATCATTTAGAGAAATAATCTTGTGGAATACCGAATGCGGCGGCATAGCCGTCCATATGCAAACGGAATTCTTTGTTTACGTTAGTGTGTTGTTAGCTTGATTTAGGATGTTAGTGATTGTTATAAGGTTAGTGAATATTAGAAGGTTAATGATCAAATGGTAATGATTAAAATTAAATAGATTTAGTAGAAAAAAATAAAAGTAAGAACATGAAAACAATTTGATGTTAGGATGATTGAAAGAATATAGAAATGCATAATATATAAGCAATATAAAATTACCTTAGTATTAGAAAATTCTTGAAACTACTTGTAAAAAAAAATTCTTGAAATTGATCATAAACAAAGAATGATGAAAGGTTTGTGTGTGAGAATTTTAGAGAATGAGCATAAAAAGTGAGGCCTAACCTTGCTTTTATAGTTGAGGTTAGGAGGAGGTTATGAATGATGTTAACGATGAGTTACAAGTCTTTAAAATAGAGTTATGATTAGAATTGAAATAAATATAAAATTAAATAAATAAAAGAATAATTACAATTTAAACTCTAAATTTATGAAGACTCTAATTATAACTTTTTTTTATTAGATCTTTATAAACTTTATAAATCTCACAAGAACTTGTAATTTGATTATTTATTTTAGTTGAATATTTTAAAATATTATACATATTATAACCTTTTAACATTTATAAAATTTATTTTATAAATTATAAAATTTATTTTATAAATTATAGAATTTAAGTTAAATTAATTAAGTGACACAT
Source organism: Flaveria sonorensis (assembly GCA_025506505.1). Taxonomy (NCBI): domain Eukaryota; kingdom Viridiplantae; phylum Streptophyta; class Magnoliopsida; order Asterales; family Asteraceae; genus Flaveria; species Flaveria sonorensis. The sequence continues at coordinate 71,317,338 of CM046432.1, forward strand.
TTATTGTTTTTGGAACACAAAATAAATAAAATGACTAAATAATGAATTTGATTTACAAGATTGACTCAAACGGGTTCGGGTTTGGGTTTCTACTTTGAAAAAGGGCCGGATGTTACAGTGGTGGGCTGTTATAGTGATAGTGGTAGGGGCTATGGTGGCGGAGATGGGGATGTGGTGGTGGTGATGTATAGTAGAGATGGGGGGGGGGGAGTGTGTGTGTGATAGAGATAGAACGTGATGTGAAAGTGTTTGGTGGTGATGTCCGGCATGTCCGGCAGGAGGCAATCGACTGTATTGGTGGTGATGGGTGGATGTGGTTTGTTGGAGAATGAGAGAGAGAGAAGTGTGTGTGTGTGTGTGTCACACCCCAACCTTAACGACGGAAACGTCGAGATGTGAGGGTTAAGATTGTTCATGCCACACAACGCTAATTTAAAATGACAATATTATTAAAAATCAATATCATGACATACATTTAGAAATAGAGCACGTTCAAACATCCAACAATACATAGAAAATTCAAAGTCACAAAATGATCAATGTCTTTTATTTAGTCTAGGTCCAATCTAGATGTATGTAAGTCTTCAAGGCATGCTAAACAGTATCATTTTCTGAAACATGTTAAAAATAAAAGGTCAACATAATGTTGGTGAGTTTTTCATAGTTTTCATACATAATATATATAAAAGATGGCAGTTCATATCATAGGTTATTGAATAAAGTAACTAGGGATGGATGAACAAATGTAACAATCAAAACCTTGACAGATTACAAGATTAAAAGATTAACGATTAGCTAAGTGTACTTGGTTTAACACCAAGTAGGCTTGTCAGGCCCATAGATCTTTGACGTCGTCAGGCTAGCAAAGTTAATGATTGTACATATTATAGTCATCACATGGTAATTACAAAAGTTCAACTAACCACGACAAATAAGAAGAATTGCACAAGTGTTTACAAGATTCAACTAGTTTACAAGTGTATTTATCATAAGGTTAAGATGTTTCACCCCAAAGTTGTGAAATATATAAAAAAGGTATGTAAAACTCACTTGATAATAAAGGTGAACAAATACTAAGTCTTGTATATAAATGCCGAGGATACGATAATCAACCTAAATGAAACGTCGTATTAAGTTAATCATGATGATTTGGTAGTACATTTATAAATCATTTGTCCATGGTTTTCATGTTACTAAAATAGTATAAGTTATTATTATTTTGGTAATTAAATAATTTAAAAAAGAATTTTAATGTTTTAGCACTAATAATAAAAATTAACTTTTATTATCAAATGGTCGTATTTACTATTAATAAAATAGTATTTTATAGATTTAAAGATTAAACTAATCATCACAATAAGTGCTCATTCTAAATATGTTACATATATATTTATCTTCTTAAAATATCTACAAATTTTGTAACTAATTTTATAACAATAAGAATTCATTAAATTAAAATTATTTAAAAATTAAATGAGATTTATTACAATTTCAAGTTGATAATATATGGTATTTTATAACACTTTTCGTTTGTTTTATAATTTTTAAAATATAAAAATAAAATTTCTAGGGTGAATTTCAAATAAAATTAAAAAAAATAATTTTATTTCATTTCTGATTAAAAATGATTTTTATATAGTTAATAATAATATTTAGAATTTTCCTGAAATTTATAAGTTAAATAAACCTTTTAAAAAATATGGCAGGGGGCCGGGGTCGAACCCGGGACCTCCTGCCTAACCTCCTTGTTTTAAACCGGTTGGGCTAAGCCTAGTTTTGTGATAAACTGGAAAATAAAATTTAAAACTCTTTTAGCAAAATCCCCAAATTGGGTTAAGAACCCTAATCTTGAAATTGATCAAATTGCACAATCAATCGTTGATTAAACCCAAATTAATCATGGGCTTTTATTCCCCATGTAAAATCGAATCAGTTAACATCTTTAATTACCTGATTTGATGTTGTTCTGGTGATCTTATGTTCGAACGAGCCGCGACTATTCTTGATTGAGTAATTCGATGTGTGTGTGTGTTTTGTATCAAATTGAGAGTTCAGAGAGTTTAGGAAACCCATTCGAGCAAAAGCCCTCTAATTTATAGGTTCAATTCGATCCCGAACACGTCCAACGCTACAACATTACTGTCGGCCGGTTTCAGGTCGATTTGTTTGAATTTAAGTTGTTTCAGGTGGAATTAATCATTCCACTAAGTCGTATTTGATTAACTGAATGTTTGTAACGATTAATTGCGTTATTAAAGTGATTTAAGGGTTGAAGGGTTATCAATTCGAGATAGTTCGGTTCGGTTCTCAGACTCTTTAAACCGAGTTTAAATCCAATTAATACCCATGTACGGGTTCGAAATGGTTTGGCGACTCGAATGGTGCGGTTTGGGACGTTAAAATGATGTTTTGTGGTGTTTGTGAGGATGGCCGGAGCCGCGCCGGAGTCGGCCGACCGATCACCGGGAAAACCGGGGGGGGGGGGGGTTGGTGTTTAAAATAATTGCACTTAGGTCCTACGGTTTTTTAATGTTTACAAATTAATTCCACAGTTTGAATTTGTGTTCTAAACAAACTTTCAGTTTGGTCGCTAAAGTTTTAAATGTTATTATTTTATGTAAAAACGATTTAATTACAAGTTTTAAAGATCAAACTTATTTTGTTTTTATTTATTTCAAGATTAAACATTAGTCAAGCTTATTATTCCTATTACTATTATTATGTTATTATGTTTATTAATTAAGCATTTATTTACAACAATAATTTACAAAATGAATCCTCGTATTTGCGTTAATAACGAAACAAGCCTTTACAAGAGATAACGACGTCTAAAAAACGTTAAATAAAAAAATACGAGAGGTCACAGTGTGTGTGTAGAGAGAGAAAAACAGTAGTTTAAGTGAAGAAGATGATTGGTGGTCCCATAGATTTTTTTAAGTTTTTAATTGTTAAGGGTATTTTAGTCTTTTAACAAATGCTTTAACAGAGAATTCTAACGATGTTAGATTTTGAACTCAAATGAAGACAAATAAAACGTTAGGGGGCAAATTACGAATTTGAAACATCAAGGATTCAAGTAGTTAAATTGTTAAACGTCAGGGATGCAAATAGTAATTTACTCTTAACAAAAACTAATCTTTTTATATGTATAACCATCCTAAAGATAGGACGAGAGGAAGAAAAAAATAACGTCACATAAGGAGAAAAGAGCCTACAACCGAGCTAAACTTTGTGTCACGGAAAGGAATAAACGGGTGAGAAAAAATAAAAGACAAAAGTTGATGCTTTGAGTCCCCACATTTCATGGCCCCACTAAAATCTTTTAAATAGTTCTCACATTTAGGTCATGTGGTATACCCGTGTGAGTGATAATTGTGTAAAAATAAAGTGCATGTCACATGACCACCAACTCACTCACACAAGATGTTCACACGAGAGATATATACACGTGTGAGTGTGAGTGTGAGTGGTGTGAGTTTTTTTTTGAAATCACTTTTACATTAAATTAAATACAATATTATATATAGTTGGTTAAAGAGGCAACATGTAAGACTCACGACCATAAGATTTCTCACATTTAAGAACTCACGACCCCCCTCCATCCACCCACCCCTACCATAGGGGTGGCGTTCCATGTGATGAAACCATGTGAGTCAGAGATATTATGAATATTTATAGCCTGATCCACCAGATTCAATACTATATCTCTATTTTGATTACAATGTCAAAATAATTAGAAATTAATCTAATTATTGCACATAACTTTTCAGTGTATATTATTTAAATCTTAATTTCTTCATACTAATATCCTCACACCCACTCAATATCTAGCTCGTGATTTGACCGTTCAAAAGTTTTTCTTTTAAGTCTAAAAGAAGACAGTTTTATTTGACTGTATATTTCGCTATGACAATAAACAAAAGTTTAGATCAATCTCTGTCAAGTGTCGATTTATACTTGAAAGAGACTATTTTACGCATGACCAGCTTTATGGCATTTTGTCACAGTTAAGAGTAAAGATGGATTGAAACTTATAGCTTTAAATAATGAATGTAAACCTACTAATGTTACTACAAATTTAGTTTACAATGATGTTTTTGCTTATTTGTGACCTTATAATAAAAGTTGTTATGTCTTATTTAATATATAACACACTTGATTTTATTTTTATTTTATATTATTTAATAATTAACTCTTCACACTTCCGTGTAATACACGGGTAACTAAAGCTAGTATTATTTATAAGGAAATATAGATACTATTAAAAGGGTATGGTTATACTAAAAGTATGTTTAATTTAAAAAGCCTAAAAAGCATTGTGGGATTGACACGTGTCCTTCTATTGTCTTAAAGAGGATGGTATTTTGGTTATTGTGTCAAATATATCAGCTCATTCTATCTTATACATTCATTGTGTCAAATATCAGTTCATTATATCATATATTTTACGTCATTTGTTATATGTATTTATCATTGTGTTTTACGTTGTAGATCATTTTATGTTATTTTTATTATTGTTTCTGTAGATTATATAAACTTATTATCTACATTGTATTTTACAATTAGAAACACACAATGATATACTTTCGCTTAAAACTCATGATGTTAAAGATAACACAATAACACAATGTGTTGTTTTGTCAGTGTTCTTTATAGTTATATAAACTTGTTATCCATTATTATGTTTTATAATTAAAAATACATAATGATATTATTTTACCAATATATTTTTAATAACTTATAGTGTTCAAGATAACACAATGATAATAAAAAAACATAATGAGACATTGTGTTACTTTGTTATTGTTTTTAGTGTATTAGATTAATTAGTGTTACTTTATTATTATATTTTACATATTAGAGATACACAATAATATTATTTTATGATTATATTTTCTTAAGTTTATCAATGCATAAAAACACAATAGTATTCAAAAAAATAAAATAACTAACAAAAAGACACAATGAGCTATAGTAAAGACATAATGACGAAATGTGTGTTTAAAAACATAAAAAATTAATTAATTTTTTATATAACAATACTGTACTCATTTTAAAGATTAAAAAACGTTCGTTTTATAAAAAAAATGATGTCGTACATAAAAGTTACGAACGTTTAAAAAATTGAAAGAACTTGCAAAAAGTTAACAAAAGTGACTATTCTTAAAATATCTCTCTAACAAATTTTTCCCTACAAATTAATCTCAACAATTGATTAAAGAGATTGATGGTTGAGATAACTTCTTACACTTTTTACTTTTAAGAGTTTTTTTATTTGAACCTTTCTCCTATTAAAATCTATAAATCAAGACAACAGTCACAACATCTACAAATGTATTGTCAGGAAACTACATCTTATGAGAAGAGGTTAAGAGGGAAGCAGCCAAAGCTACTCCATGAAGGAGCAAGGTGTGTTGATCCTTATGATCTTAAGCAACATGTAAACTTCATATCTCTCTGTTGGGTATCTCAATAAACTCAAATTATGTGTTTAGAAAATGTTGTATTCTAGCATTTGATGTTTTGATAGTGTAAAAGTGTCATTGGTTTTCTATTAAAATATATAAAAGATATATTTTCTAACTCCCTCAACTATAAATTTTTTAGTTTATTATTAATGGTCTCAAACCCAGATAAAAAGATGAGAGTTTATAACAATAAAATTTAGAAAAGACTGTGAATATATTCTCTACTTTAGACCCTTAAATGATTGAGTTGCCCCTCTCCCTCCTTAACTATTGCATATTATTGATAAAATATTTATAAATATACAACTAGAATAATTATAAAAGAAAAACCAATCAAATCATATATTCTAATCATAGCAAAGGTCGTTATATCAAAACTAACGAATATATTCTATTCAATACAAAGTAATACATATATTAATATATGATGTATCGATATCTCTAATTAATACACTATATATCGTTTAAACACGTCTCATTACATAAAACACGTCAGCTCGTCTCGACAATTGAGTAGGTGAGTGAATGATGCGGTTGTTTGCCCTTCAATCCAAGTCAAAACATATTATTCAATTAGATGTCCATTAAATACAACCACATCTAATTAACCACGTTTCTCCTCCCTCATCTATCATATTCACTCGCCACCCGCAACCAACGTGTCAACCTTCGATCTAGAGCTTGACGTTTTGGAAGCAATTTGTGATAATATCCAACTTAATGGTATGTTTAAGGATATGATGTATGACAGTCTTAACATGTTATTTGTTATACCAGACAACTGGACAAGACTAAAAGGCTATTTGGTAGTTTTTTAATGGTCATTAAGAGGCTACCTCTTATGGTTTATAACTTTTTAACTGTTAAAAGGTAACCCTAATGCTGAATGCTTAAGAGGTTAAATCCTAATGGTACCTTTTAACTATTCAGTATTAGTATTAAGAGGTTATGAACCATTAAGATGTAGCATTTTAATAACCATCGATAGGCTACCAAACAGCCCTAACCACGGTTTTAAAATTTGTGAAAAGGGCACTCAATCAAATCGTTAACATGGTTTTTTAATAAATATTGGATGTGTCATATTCCAACCTGATGACACCAAAAGAATTAAAACAGATGAATGTCTGTCAATATGTACACATTTATGCATTTACATATATCTTTTAGCATTTCATTATTCACAAACGTGAGATCACCACCATATTAAATTGACTTGTCGGAGGTAAATGTGAAAACACGGGTACCAAATGAAAAGACATTCACGAAATTGTGCACGTGGCCCATGAATGTTCCCAAATGTTTAATGATTATTACTTATGTCTCATGGCTTGAGTTTAAGGCTTATAAACATTACTTAATTGTTTAGAAGGATGGTAAAAAAAATCCTCTAACTTGTCTATCGTGTTAAAAGAGAATACGAGTAGAAAGAAAATAAGAATACAAAATGTAATCATTTTATGATTATAACAGTGAGTTAAAAGAATTCTAGAAGATAATAAATTATTTTTGTTTTTCCTAAATGCTGTATCGATTTAGAAGTCTAGAAGTTCATCAAAATATTTGAAAAAGGCCTTAAGCTGAAAACACTATATGTTAACTCTTGAATGATGATGGGTCAGCCCGATTGATCAGTCAACATATAACGTATTTAAGGCACATTAGGTTCAAGCACGAGTCGTTCTTAAAAAGTACTAGTTTGTCTCGAATAGAAACGAGTTTAAATTAGAGTTTAAATGAGTTAGTTTAGAAAAATAAGTTCTACATAAGTTCACTCGTACTATAATATATTATGGTAATTAATTAGTGGCGATATGTGATGGCGGCATCGGTTGTGCCGAAAACAGGGGAGGTGGCGGTGCAGGCATGTTGCTCGTTGTGTCTCGGCGGCAAAGGCATGGCAATGGGTGGTGGTGGTGGGGGGGGGGGGGGCAGAGGATGGTGAAGGTGGTGGTGAGAATGGATGTGGTGATGATTGTTGTAGAAACACGAATGTACAAACAAGTAAAGTTGAATAGACGTTTTTGTTCGTCTTTTTCTATTGTTTGTGGGTTTTCTCCTCATTCCATTAACATATGCTTCTTTGTGACGCGGAGGAAGTTTGTAACGATTTTTTATATATTGGTCAAGGTTTTATTTGTCACCAAGTTTCAAACGTCCCTGCCCCCGCAACGTGTTTGCTTGTGTTAATGTTTGAACTTTAAACTTTATCATGATTTAAAGCCCCACCGACTTTGTAGGCTTCTCTTCACTTTACATACTTAACGGTTTTAAAGTCACTACACTGTAACACTTCATATTAAAAGTAGACTAACTTAGTCCAATATTTACGGTACATCTCTATATTGAATATTATATTTATACTCAACTTATTCTACATCTTAAAAAAATCTAATCTAAATATGTTTATATATACAAAAATTTAGCAGATCAATCATCCCTTTATCTAGGTTTATCACTAACATGTAACCAATCTAGGTCTAAGTACGACTTAAGTGTTTTAGGGCCAAACGAAATAAAAATCAAGGGTCCCTCTTCAAAGTCATAATTCGAAATAAAAGCTCTCTTTATTTGTCAGCGATTATGATTGGCAATAATAAACTACATACGTACAATAAATAAATAATACACTTTCATTAGTAGTCTCATATTTTTCTCCGTTTGACAACTTTAACAAATAAAATGAAGAATTAAACTCTAAAATGTTCAGATTTTAAAAATTCAAATTATAAATCTTAATCGAACCCTTTCTACTAGGGATTTTCTAAAAGTAATATTACTGTCATTCCATTCCATCCTCTTACAACATAAAATGTTTAGAAGTCCATTGTGTGTTCATCATTTGGTTGTTCGTTATGAACATTTGATTGTTCCTAACTTGTTCATCGTTTTTGTGTCCGTTACGTAGTTGGGCTGTTAAGAATATTAGTATCAGACAATCACTGATCCACTCACAAAATCAATACCTTAGCCCAATAGCCCTTAGGTTATAACATCAGGCCCATTTCATCACATCTTCGTCCCCCATCACCGTAAACCGTAAAACTTCATTTCTTCACGCCACCACCACCACCACCGCTACAGTCACCGGCGTAATTACACCACCATTAACATCCAAACACAAATCAAACCTAAAACATGGAAAAACCTGCAAGAAAACGCGGCCGTAAAGCCAAAAACGCAACAGAAACCGAGCCAAACCCTAACTCCACCACCACCGCCACCACGTCCACTGGCCAAACCACCGACAACGTGGTAGCATCCCTAAACGCCGCCGCTGACACCACCGCAACCGACCGCCGTGGTTCGAAACGACGTCGGAAGGCCGGAAAAGGAAAAGACGACGATATGGTGATCGTTACGTCTCCTGAACGACGAGCTTCTCGGTATAGTGAGCACAACGGAGATTATGACGTCACGGCGGTTGTTCCGGAGGTTCCGCCGCGGTGGGAGAGCGTGGGGAAGGTTGTGCCGTCGATGGATGCCGTTGTGAAGGTGTTTTGTGTTCATACGGAGCCGAATTTCTCGTTGCCGTGGCAGAGGAAGAGGCAGTATAGTTCTAGTAGCAGCGGGTTTATTATTGGTGGTAGAAGGGTTTTGACGAATGCACATTCGGTTGAGCATCATACTCAGGTTAAAGTTAAGAAACGAGGGTCTGATACAAAGTATTTGGCCACTGTGCTTGCTATTGGAACTGAATGTGATATTGGTTAGTGCAATTGTGTTGTAACCTTTATAAATCTTAGTTAATTCTGCATGCTTTTATAGTTCTTGCGTTTTATATTGAAATATTTAGGAATGAATTTGAGATGAGATAATGAAGGTGTTTTGAGCTGTTGCTTTAATGGGAGGTTAAACAGGTTATTGAGCTTCTATGATTTGATTGCTTTGGTAGGATGTTATTTTGTTTCTCTAATCATCCAAACAATCCGTAGGTTCTTGTTTGTACCTCTCTAAGTTCTAAGCAAAGGATTACAAGTTTCTTTATTTTAGTTTTTAAAGGATTAGTTGGTTGACTTTGTAACATGCAAGACAAAAAGAAGTCTTTGTCAGAAACTGGGAACAATTATATATTTATACGCTTCATGTTATGTATTAGAAATGGAAGTACATCCTTTGGCTTATTGTTTATTTGACAAACTTAGTTATAAACTAAGCAATTTTACATGACATGGCAGCAATGTTGACTGTGAGTGATGATGAATTCTGGGAAGGAATCTCACCCTTGGAGTTTGGAGACTTGCCTGCATTACAAGACGCTGTTACTGTTGTTGGCTATCCCATTGGAGGAGATACGATCTCAGTGACTAGTGGTGTTGTGTCACGTATCGAGATATTATCTTATGTTCACGGGTCAACTGAGCTCCTCGGTTTGCAGGTATAACTACTTCAGTCTTCTTTATTTAATTAAAAAATCTTTTTTTTGACTTAGCAGTGCTATTTATTGTTTATGTTCTTGCATTGCAGATTGATGCTGCAATAAACTCTGGAAATTCTGGTGGGCCCGCCTTTAATGATAAAGGAGAGTGTGTTGGTATTGCGTTTCAGTCTCTTAAACATGAAGACGCAGAGAATATTGGTTATGTCATACCAACCCCGGTTATCACTCATTTTATTCGGGACTATGAGAAGAATGGAGAATATACTGGTGGGTGTTAAATAAGTAAGTATATGGTGATTTCTTTTCAGAACTAATATGCTTTTTGGATCCGATTTTTAGGGTTTCCAATTCTTGGAGTTGAGTGGCAAAAGATGGAGAATCCAGATCTCCGCATGTCAATGGGGATGGGTAACGAGCATAAAGGTGTACGTATTAAAAGAATTGAACCTACCGCTCCAGAATCTAACGTATTGAATCCTTCTGATATAATCCTTAGCTTTGATGGGGTTAATGTTGCTAATGATGGAACAGGTGTGGTGCTATTTTTTTATTAGCTGTTTATTGACTGATTAATTTATTTATGTATTATCGTTTGAATTTTCTGCTAAGCTTTTCATATGCTTGGTTGCAGTTCCGTTCAGGCACGGAGAGCGTATTGGTTTCAGTTACCTTGTTTCTCAAAAGTATACTGGCGATAAGGCTGTTGTTAAAATACTTAGGAATTCAAAGATACATGAGTTCAACATAAAACTTGCAACCCACAAGCGATTAATACCAGCACATATTGGGGGCAAGCCTCCTTCTTATTACATTATTGCTGGATTTGTTTTTACTGCTGTTTCTGTGCCTTATTTGCGTTCTGAGGTACATTCTTAAATTTGAGTTATTTATTAGTACATTTTCTCATCATTAATATGTTTAGGCTCCTTGCTTTGTTTTTACTCGAACTTTCTAATTTTTCAGTATGGAAAAGATTATGATTTTGATGCTCCAGTAAAACTATTGGACAAACATCTACATGCCATGGCAGAATCTGTTGATGAGCAACTTGTTGTAGTTTCTCAGGTTAGGTCTCTTTTATAATCTCTTTACATAAGTGGCCTGCAGCCTGCCTCCATTGTTATTTATGTCTATCTGAACAAAGGCAATTAATTATATGCTGACAAGTGACAATGGTTATTTTATTTTTCAGGTGCTTGTGGCAGATATCAATATTGGTTATGAAGAAATAGTGAATACTCAGGTTAAACCAAACATCACCCTGAGTAATTTGGTGTTTGAACAGAAAAGATCTAAGATATAAATATTTTCCATCTTGTTCCTCACTCGTTTGATGTTTCTTGTGATTTATATAGGTTATCTCTTTTAACAACAAGCCAGTTAAGAACTTGAAAAGTTTGGCAGATATGGTAGAAAGCTGTAACGAAGAATTTCTGAAGTTTGACCTCGAATATGAACAGGTTCTCCTTGCCCCCCTTCTCTTTACACTAGGTGTGCAATATTAAACCATTTATGTGAGAATGTGTTATGTTTTGATGTTAATGGGTGAAAGGAATGAGTTTTAAGAAGTTTGGTAAGTGGGTTAAATGGGTGTGGGCGGTTACACCTTCTTAACAGTTTAATTTTAAAAGTTGGATAATTTAGGTTTAATACCATACAAACCTAATATACTTCTATGTTTTTCATGATAAAGTCCCTAAATCTAATTTTGGTATATTAAAGTCTATCAACTTGTTAAAATTACACAAAAAAGTCAATGAACTGATTATTGTATAACGTATATAAATGTCACTAAACTTGTCTTAAATAATTGTACTTTTGATTTTCTTAAAACTAATGACTTGTTAACTCTTAAATTGGTCGAAGTAAGATGGTATAATTCGCTTGGAAAGACGTTAGAATGTCACTTTATCAAATTGTGACCAGTTTAAGAGTTAACAAGTTGTTGTTAAAAAGAAATTTACAGTTACGAACTTTTAGACTAATTTACAGTCAGAATGTCACTTTAGGGATTTAATATACAAATTTCATAAGTAGGTGCATTTCAAAAAGAAAGTATATTGTTTTTTGTAAAATTTAGGGCTTTAATACACAAAAACTTGGGTTGAGGAACTTTTTTGCGAAAAAAGAAGGTATATATAACTTTTTCCAATCAAATCAACCCTTTGATTTTTATTACCATTAGTTTTTTGTCTGATATGTGTAATGTATTGACTATTAAGAACTAAAAAGATGGACCGGCTTTTATTATGTATGTGTAGATTGTGGTGTTACGCACTAAGATGGCGAAGAAAGCAACTCGAGATATCCTACTAACTCATTGTATACCTTCAGCCATGTCTGACGATCTCAAGTCATGAAAACTGATTTTGCAACGATAGTCTCATGTAACCGCTGCATTATGGTCTTTTGATACCATCAGATGGACACAGACCCGTCTGCTTCACATGGAACCCATAATCTGGTATTCTGGTTTGTTGCGTATATTTACTAATGCTGCATTCCTTATCGGCTGCTTTTCTTTTCTGTGATTTGATTGTATCGGTTACGTCGTTGACAACAGTTTTGGACTTTAGATGCTAAGCAAAAGTATCATTGCTCACGTGATGTTTGAAAATTTTGTAGTTACTGGTTATATAAATGGTTTACAAAATTAAAGAAAACCCAGTGAGCTCTTTTTACATTCATCATTTAATTGTCAGTTTAATAACTAGCTTTTTAATTATTATTATTAATTTTTAGTCGGAGATAGTTTTATCTCCTCAAGGTTTTACTAATATTATATTTACCCAAATAAAATCACAATTTTATATATAGTTGGTCTTGTTTATGTCATTTCATCTTGATAAGAAGTAAGAAGTACAAGTAAATAACATGATTTGAGCACTGATTCGATTCAACGGTAGACAACATGCCACATCTGAAAGTTAGTGGTTGTGAGATTTGAAAAGCGTTTGATTAAAATATGGAGGTTATAAATATAACGATAGGGAGAGATTTTAATAGCCGGATCAATAATCTTAAATTTTATTCTTATCCAGATTGATGATTGACATTATATATTAGAAGCGAGGATATTATATATAAGATACATGGGATACTTAACACCCTCTCTTCTATATTAGTACATCACACATCATTTTTCTTAACTTTTTCCTGTGGGCATGTGATCACTTCCAATATCTATTTCATTCTTTAATTTTCTAGATTGCACAATGTATGTTTCAAGTGGTTCCCTCGACAATGTGATGCCGCACATCCCCAACCTTGCCTCAATGCATGGGCTGGTGTTTAGTGCAGACTTTCCGTTTGTATACATTGACCTACTTCAATGAAGAACATAAACGTCAAGAATACCGAAAGAGAGAAGACAGTAGAGCTCAAATATGTTATTGTCAAGATTGTGATTGCTAGGTTAGAAAACAATAGAGAAATACTCTCAACACTATAAATAGGTTACAATTATAATGAAAGCTTAACTATAAGTTTTTTCAGAAACCTATTCAAACACAATTTTCTTATCCATTTATAAAGTTATATCAAACTAAACATATTAATGGGTAGCGTTTTCATAAGACGATTTCAAGTTGGACATATACCAACTCAGATTTGAGTCATTAGTAATTCCAATGCGTAAAGTTTGGTGATAGCTTACCACTTACCCAATTGTCAACTGAGTATATAAGAAACGTGAAGGTGATGCTTGTCTGCTATGACGGAAGACAAGCTGATCTGGCCCAACTCGATATCCTCATCCTATCCAAGAACTCTACTCATATTTGGTCACACCTCTCATCTCATATTGGATGATAAGGGAAACGGAAGTATCCTTATATGGAGCTAGATGTTTTTCCAAACACGTTTTATAATCGTGAATCGTCTAAGAGCGTGTCGGCTACCAAAACGGGCAATATTTGGTACGATGCTGGGTTGTTATAAATAGTATCAGAGCCGGGCCGGTGTGCCAACGAGGACGCTGGTCTCCTAGTGGGGGAGAATGTAACATCCCACCTCGGTTGGGAAGGGGGAACGGAAGTCTTCTTTCTATGGGACTGGTATCTTTTCTATTAGACATGTTTTAAAACTGTGAAGGGTGAAAGAACCGTATCTGGTACGGTGCTTGAACTGTTACAGATGGATTGTTTGAAAAAAGATCCTTGGCGGCACCACCCTTTAGGGCTACCGGCTACAAGTTTTAAATGAAAGCTTATCGCGTTAGATTATAATTTAATAAATAATAGTTAGAATAATATTATATATTATTAGTGAAAACCTATTAACCGTGCTTGCGACACCACAAATCTTGAACATGTTCGAGTCAGCTCGTGGCTCGACAAACTGCATCATTTTTATCAGTATTAATAATCTTACATGTTTTTTAATTACAAATTGACGATAACATCAAATTATAAGAAGTCTAAAATAATACGATAAAAAAATAATATACAAAAGAAAAATCTAACTTTATATAAGTCCCATACCCCGTTATGCAAGCTAAATCCTCTCACGAGCTAAATCAACTCTAGTTTTCATAAGAGTCATTTATCTTCAACTTATTAGATGATTATACAAAACGGGCAAGCTAATTTCAATGTAAAATCAACCATAGCAAAATCGACTCATTGAATAATCTACCACTTTACCCATAAGCATCATTGGAAATTTAAAATCAACTAATACTAATAATTTTTAATCTAAATGGTTGAGTTGATGTATTTTAAGATTTCTGAAGCTTTTAGGTTCAAATCCTACTTGTGATGAAAAAAAGATTTTCTTCTGAAGATGGTCCTGATTTCGTATTCGAGTAAGGAAGATTTTCGAATAAACGAGTGAAGAAATAAATAAATTGTAGCTTTGCAACTTAAATATATAAAAGATTTTATTGTCAATTTTGGTACACATTAAAAGTTCAAACACCCATTAATATCGACTGACAGCGACTGACGGTGGTGAGAACAACGGGGTGAAAAGTTTGTAAGAAAACACAATAGCGTAACCTCCTTTAGGGCCACAAGTTCTCAACAACATAAAGCAGGAGTGATCGTTCGATCTGTTCGATTCGAATCACCGTCGTTATTTCGGTCGGTGAGTCATCTCCGGCGGCCGGAGTTTCAGTAGCTCTAGATTATTGAAATATGGGAGCTAATCCCGAGCTTGAAAGCCTGTTTCCTGACAAAAAACGCGTCAGAAACCCTTTTGTTCCAATTGGTATCGTTTCTATTCAAAACCCTAATTTTTGTTACTAAAAATTGACTTGAAATGTTGCTGTTTGTTTTGTTTCATTGGTTGTGTGTCTATGTTAAATCTAAGAACGTTAATGGTAATCGTGATTCAGCGGTTAGATATGTAAGCTTTCGTGTTTTGATGATTTATCCTTGCTTCAGTCGTAGAATATGATGTGTATAGTGTCTGGAGACGATTAGGTTATATGCTTGTAAAGTTTTGTAATGTATGAATTGTATAAGTTAGCAGAGCATTTAAGCAGAGGTTTGCTGGAGCACTGATGGTGCAGTGATTTAGGCATTAGGAGTTTAGAATTGGTTGTTACTGGAGTGATCATTACTATGAGACTTGAGATTCTTATAATTAGGGTATTTTGGATGTTTGTGCATCTGTATTTGTGTATGCTGATTATTCACTCCATTGAAATTTTGAGGAGCCAGGAGGGTTACCTGTTGTCCCTTTTTCCTTTATCAACTAGTGTAATGCGGGTCTAGTAGTTCTCTATTTAAAATTAGTTATGTATTGAACTGACCGTTACCCATGAGTTACTGAGACAACAGTTTTGATACACTTGTGTGTTTAGAAAAGTAATTTTGATAATGTCTAATTAAACAATATTATGTTTACATATAAGTAAGGTATCAAAACAAAATTTCAATTGTGTTTAAGATAATATCATAACCTTTTAACGTTGATATTTAAACTAGATTATGTCAATTTAAAAACTTAGTTTAAATCATAATGTAGTGAAAAACAGTAGTTTATGCCTTTTCTTTGATAACAATTCATTTAGCAATGGCTTGAGATCTGAATTACCCTATCAGAATTCAGAATTCAGATAATGATGTCCAGTTTTGGTTCCTTCTTTCTTTTAGTGGTTGCTTTTGGTCAGAGAAAGCTGTTAAGAGAACTTATAGGATATTAATATGACATATATGTTGAGTATCTGTGGTGTTTGCTTAATTGATTTCTTAATTTTGCCTTGCACTATTGAACAGTGAGTTACATGTAATATCTTACTCCAGTTCAAAAAGTTAGATCATTTGACCACCTATGCAGTTTAATAAAAGTACCTCAGTAGTGTTCATATGCCTAAAGTGACATAACAAAAATGAGAAAAAATGTGATCCCAAGCAACCTCAGATACATCCTATAATAAAATTTTAATGAAAAGTATGCTGTATGTTCAAATAGTTGCAGCATTTCTAGTATTTACTAGTTAGAGCTATAGATGGTTTTGCTGTCAATTTTATAATATTCTTAACAAGGGATGGAGTTGTTTGGAGATCCAAGAACCTGTTTTTGGATCAATCAGGTGCACTTATATAATTACATAATGTATTCATCATGTAAAAATTGTAAATTTCTTTTATGTTGTATGAGTTTTGGCAATTTTTCAAGGCCAAACCAACAAATGAGAGGAAACACACACCTACAGGATACATTATTTATGTCTTTAATAATTTACTCATTAGAGCTACTGATGGTTTTGATGTCAGTTTATCACCATCTTACAAACCAGAATCAAGAAAATGGGCTAATGTGACGTTTCACCCTTTTAGCAATCTAGATTCCACGGCTATAACAATTAATATGATGAGCAATTGAGCATAACCCTAAGAAAACAAGAGATGCAAGTTAAGCTTGATGCTCAAAGAGTACTACAAAGTGATCACTTTAGTCATCAATTGGTGTTGAATTAAGATAGTAGGGGCAGTTTGGTGACAAGAATAGTGGCAAAATTTTAATGTAAAGCTTGTAACACATTAAGTGCCATTTTTTTAATATATATGGTATTGCTACTAAAAAACAATAACTTGGAGCAATCGTCCATAAGAATGCACGTTGACAGGAAGAAACAAACAAACAAATAAGCTTACCCATAAAAATCCCACTTATCACAGTAGGGTTCGGGGAGGCTGAGATGAAATAAAACTTTACTTTACCTCTACCCGAGGGGATAATGTTTGACAAAACTTGATATATAGGATTAAGTCAGTAAGATGGTATGGGGTGCTTTCATACACTGCACAAACCTGGAAACTTTTGAAGTAGTTAAATTCATAGCTAGATACTTATGCTCCTACTGGAGATATAGTCATGGTGATGTCATTTGTATGCTAGAAAAGTTAAATGGTTTTATAAATTTGTTTGGTCACTGTTTTGTATCTGAGATTCTTTAATCTCTCAGGTTTGGTTTTATAGGTGCCTTGATCACAGCTGGCGTGCTTACGGCCGGTTTAATTAGCTTTAAGCAAGGGAACTCTCAGTTGGGTCAGACCTTAATGAGGGCTCGTGTAGTGGCTCAGGGTGGAACCGTTGCTCTCATGGTTGGCACTGCAGCCTACTATGGAGAGAAGTTTTGATGGGTTTTCATCTTTACTTAATCCTCTTTATTCCTTTGAGAGAATCTGCATTCACGTGTTCTTGACGATGTTACTTCTTCATATGGGCTGTTAAACTGATAAATAGTTCTTCACTGAAATATGAGACTGCAAAAACATTTTATTTAAATCCCAAGAATGTAAACAAAAGCTTAGGCATTGATTTGTGACATGTTTTTCTTTTATTTAGCAATCGTCTTTCTTTAGAAATTAGTTTTTCTTAACGACTCCCTAATCTACTCATAGATCCAATTAACCTGTCTACTTCAGGATTTGAACTCTCGACCTCTAAATGAGGGACTACCTATCACACACTCAGATACAATTGGACCAATTACTGGTTGGTTCTTCATACGTTAGTTGATTAACAAAATCTCCAAAAAACATGAATATAAGTTGGAAGCTTTGCCTCCCTGTATTCAGGAGTGCAAACTCATTTTGTCGTTTAACTTGGTAAAAGCTCTGATTAACCTTTAATCACTTGACAGACGATTTACGTGATCCGAGTTTGCCCCACTTTATAAAAAGAAATGTCACACATTTACAATACACTTCATCGAAGATGGAAAAAGATACCAAGTATTGGTTATGTTCATACCATATAACTTGTAAAATTAAGTAAAGAAAAGAAAAACACAAACCAAGTGTACATTAATAAATTGAAGTGGTTGTCATCAAAACTCTCACTTTACTATAAAAGCAAGCAATCAACATGTTACTCCATTCTTCAAAATAATGCATACCCACAATTGAAAGCAACCATCTTACCCGCCCGATATAACTTTCTTTGATTATCTATTTTATAAAACCTCACATAAAATACAATAAGCTCTAACAATTTGATCACAAATGTATTTATAAATCATTTTTCCAAATCTATTACGTAGTGATAATGATTCCTAGAATTTCTAACTATCGCATCCTTGATAGAACTAAGCATTTAAATTTCAAACCATATACGAATGTATAACAAAACAAATCAAAGAACATCAAATGGTGTACTGAATCAAACATCAAAGCTTGACTTTTATAGGGTAGAATACTAGTTGTGGTCTCTGTCGAGGAGTCCAAGATGTTAAGCTTCAAATGGTAGAAGTCTAACTGTCGTTTGGGTTAGTAGGTTAGTAGGCAATAACGGTGATTAGGTCATTTTTGGTTAGCTGAATGGAAGTTCATTGAGTTCATATGAATATAGTGATCATAAAAATTGGAAATCGTCAATCAAAATGCATTCGAGAGACCAAGATTAACTAATCGGACTAAACCTGGCAAACTTGTTCTTTTACATTTAAATTATATTTCACTCACATGTGTGCATTAATAACTTACATATTTTTATTTTTTATATTGTAGTATTAGAGGAATCTTTATCAAGTAATGTCCGTTAGTTATTTTTATCATATCTATTGTTGTTTTACTACTATTATTTTAAAATTTGAAAACTTATTAGTATTTCATTAATAACCTACAAAATAAATGTGAAGTCATCTTTAGGTTGAAGCACATCATGTTACAAGTTTAAGACCATAACTCCATTGTTTAATGTTTTATGTTGTAAAATCTTTTAATTTCAATCTTATTTTGGCAATTTTTGTTTGTATGGATTGTTACATCATCCGACACTTGTTGCGTGAATCAAGGGCTAGCAATGGTTGTTTTAGTAGCTAGTGCACAAAAGTAGTTATAGACAAAAAACGCCTTTTTTCACAAAGCATAGATCAAATATAGAAGATGCAAGCAACATGTGGACATTCTTTCCTTGATTTAGACTTGCACCGTTAAATCCTCTTAGATAGGATATATGTTGTTGAACAATTTATTATATTACATTCAGAGAAACATTTTTAATTAATATCGTTTAATTATTATTATTATTGCTGTTGTTTTTGTAACTTTTGTTTTGCGACAAGATGAGGGTGTTACGCTATTCATAAAAAAATAAGAAGAAAATTACATCCCCTCAACCCTCAAAATTGAGTGACAAAAATCGAATTGCAAACCTTATATTTTGAAATTATCTACAACTCATGTTACAGGGTAATAAAAACATCATAAATATATTTTTAATCCACTACATACAAGAATAAAATAATAAATAAAAAACATATCAAATCATATATCCCTTAGCTATAGTAAAGAATATAAATCATAAACTAATATAATATATTTGAAAAACAAAACCTTTTGAGAGATAATCAAATGATCACAATACAAAACCTCCACCATGTTTGACCAGAAATAGTAGTTGAGGGAGCACGAAGAGCATTTAGTTTTTTCATTTTTATTTTTATAATTACATTAAAAAACACTAATTTTTCTCTCTCATCCTCAATAAAATAATATATTTTTATATTTTTATCATTACTTTTTCTCTCTCGTCTACTCAAAATCACTTTTAAAATTATTAAAAAATTTATAAGAGTTCAACACTGATATCTCAAATATACATATTGAACAGTAACTTTTTTATCTCTTTCACTCATAATCATTTATAACCATTTCTTAAAACACTTAATTATAATAAATCTACGGTCAATGCTCTAAAATGATTTATTTGGCTTTGAAGTTTGATATGCTTTTCCCATGGCGTTGTATTTTGTGACATATTTTGCCAACCCAACAAATTGTGCCACATAATCATAAACTTAAGTGATGATCTTCCCACATAGATACTTCTTTTTTTATCATTAAAATATTGAAGATTAGCTATCATTTAATACACAAAAGTAAAATGCATTTCCCAAGAAACAAAACATATCAATTTTAGAGTAAAATATAATTCTCGTCATTAAATTTAAATCAAAAATCATTTCTCGACCCTAAAAGTTAAAAACTAGTTTGCGTCCTTGTATTTCCATTTGTGAACAACCTAACGCCTCCACCGACACCACCATTGTTAACATTGCCACCATCTTGCTTTGAATCCTTTTTGAACCGAACTCAGTTTGACCAAAAGCTGTCATGACACCCCTTTTTACTAGGCTTATAGTATCTTTATTTTTATACATTTATAAGTTTAAAATCTACAATACCATCCTTTATTGATTTGGAAAGTTCAATCATTTATAGTAATGATAAAATGATTCATCCTCAACAATAGAAATATCTCTATGCTTCAATGGCTATATTTTTGAGCAAACCTACAAATTACACCATTTTAGTTTTGTACTCATTTTCATATTGTTAGGTGCTGATCACGAAATTGACACATCGTAAACACCCTTGGCCACATTCACCCACCACCAATTGACCATCAAATATATCATGGTTCTATCTGACACCATTTGACTCAACCCATGGTTCAATTTTACACCAAATGAGTCGACATCATGAACCACTTTTTGTAGCCACTCGTCTATCAATCCCCTCACTCGCACCCCCATCGCGTGTCATCTTCCCACTCGATCTTGTATCTCAGTATAAATGTCCTCAGCCTTTGAGCTTTGGTAACTAGCACCAACAACCCTTCAAGATTCACTCGCCCATGACCCATCTGTTTCACCCAAATCAATTCAATTTTTTTAAAGATACTGACAAATTAGGTGCATTTTAATCTTTCTTGTTTAGGGTTTTATTGCAGCAACTGAACAGAGGGTGGGCTTCTGCAAGGTTCAAGGTAGGTGAAATTGAAAAAATTGGAGTTTAATTGGTTTTTGTCATCATGTATCTACTATTATCGAACAAGAATCGGTGGTTTGTGTTTAGAATTGTCTTTTAGCTTAATCCAGCATGACCCACTGTAATCATCTACTAAATTTGTTAAATCTGTAGACAAAGTTGTTTTTTTTTTTTTTTTTTTTTTTTTTTTTTTTTTTTTTTGGATTTTAGCTTCTGGGTGTGAATCTTTCACCAAGAATATGTGTTGGGTTGTTGTTGTTGATGAAGAAAGATTGCGTTTTAGAGTAGAACACTGAAGATCTGTTCAATGATGGGGTTTATGGAAGAAAGATTGTTCTCTAGGCATACAAATGTTAAAGTTTCTTGGATGAAATATCAAATCTACAATGAAGGATACCAACAATCCATGCTTTCTCCTCCATCACTACCACCACCATCATTGTTTTCACCTCCATTTAGTGTTACTTTTCATAGAACATCAACCCCTTCATCATCTTCAGGTACTAAAATCAGCCCAACTGTTCTGTTCATCATAGTAATCTTGGCAGTCTTGTTTTTTATATCTGGTGTGCTTCACTTGCTCTTTAGATTCTTGACAAAACACAGTTCTTCGTCGAATTCCCATCGATCGAATCGATTTCCAGATGGTTCTCCATCTGATGCACTTCAAAGACAGCTACAACAGCTATTTCATTTGCATGATTCTGGTTTAGATCAAACGTTTATCGATGCTTTACCTGTTTTCATGTATAAAGCAGTGGGTGCTAATGAACAATTTGATTGTGCTGTGTGTTTGTGTGAATTCTCAGAGAATGATAAGTTGAGATTACTCCCAACTTGTCGCCATGCTTTTCATATCAATTGTATAGATACATGGCTTTTATCGAATTCGACTTGCCCGCTTTGTAGAAACACACTTTTTGACCCTGGGTTTTCTATGGATAACCCGATTTTCGATTTTGATGATCCACGAGAAGCAGATGAAAGTGGGATTTCTGCTGGTTTGAAAACAATTGAACCAGAACGAACCCAAGTTGAAAAGGGGAGTTTTTCAGTGAGACTTGGTAAGTTTAGAAAATTGAGTGAAGGTGAAAGTGAAACCGGAGGTGAAACGAGTAGTAGCAATTTAGACGCACGAAGATGTTATTCAATGGGTTCTTATGAGTATGTGGTTGGAGACACGAATCTTCAGGTCCCTCTGATTCATCTGAGAGATTTGCAAGATGTAAAATTTGTGAAAAATGTTGAACGAATTCAGGATCATGTGCCTGATGATGATATTGAAGGGAAAAGGATCAACATTGGTGCAAAAACGGATAGTTTTTCTGTTTCCAAGATCTGGTTATGGTCTAAAAAACGAAAATTTGCTAGTTCTTCTGATAATCAGATGCATAATCCATCTTCAGTTGATATGGAATTACCACGAGTGGGGAGATTTCAAGGTACATGAAAAAGAATTGTTCTTTTTTGATCTTGTTTCTGTGTACTTTTCTTGAATGATTAGTCATGTGATCTTGCTACATTTTATAATATAGTACATTTTGATGCAAGATTTCTATCATTAAGATGCTCATATTCTGTACTTTGACAAAATCTACTCTGCAAGATTCTTGAACATCTTTGAGTACAAAATCATCTCCTAATTATTCTTGAAGATACCTTAAATCCTTGTTGAAAAATGCAATTTACCTTAAATCATATATCAGTCAACCTTATAATTGTTTAATTATGTCGCTTATGCGACGATTTTTTTTCATGGGTTTGAATCAAGATCTCCACAGGAGCTCAATGCAGCACAATGTTTGCACACTTGAGTATGGATTCTTTGGGTCAAAGTGACCAAGGTCTTGAAGATGAGACCTTTCTTGTTAAAGATTCAAGATGCTTGTACTGTCAAGACTTTAATAATAATATTTTGTCATACATGTTGGAATCTTGTAATTGCATAATTTTGGGGCAGCATAGGGCCAAAATTTGCTTTTGCTTTTGCAAAATCATCTTTTACTTTCATCATAGCTTTGGTTGTTTGACTTGCTTTTGTTCCCTGATTTTAACCATCTATAAGAAATTAAGAACGTATAAGTTGTCATTATAAGTATTTAACATTTGGAGAATATATCATTTCTATTTGTTTTTATTAGAGATATTAAGCCCACAAACTATATTATTTGTTACTCAAGTATGTATCTATATTCGTTTATACCAAGTTTACTATAAATGAGATTAGATACATATTTTAATGTTAGGGGAAAAATGATACATGGTTTTAAAACATCAATCTAAAATAGCATAACCTAGAACAAGGAGGCTATGTTAAACGTAGTCGTTCTGTTTTTATGTGTTACACTTTTTCTCTCTTTTTTTTAAACTTGTCATATTAGTAATATTCTTTATTTTCGTACCAAAAGATAATAAAAACCTTTAGTTTGATGTTTTGAGGAGATACAATAAAAAGTTAGATAGGGTTACGAATAGTCTAACCTGTAGATGCATGGGTTGAGCTTCACTAGGGCAGATACAATAAAAAGTTAGATAGGGTTACGAATAGTCTAACCCGTAGATGCATGGGTGGAGTTTCACTAGGGCCGGAGAGAGCCACCTTTAGAGGTGTACAAACCGGTTTTTGGGGCCAAACCGGTTCGGTTTCAAAACGGTCCGGTTTCAACCGGTTATTTTCAACCAGTTTGAACCCTAAACCGGTTCGGTTCCTAAACCGGTTTCAGGGCTAGGATATTCAAACATATCGAACCGGTTCGGGCCCAAACCGGTTTGGGTTTTCATTTTTTTTTAAATTTAAATTTTCCAAACGCCCAAAACAGTCCAAAGAAGAAACGCCCAAACAAATGCGTCCGAACAGTGCTCATGCGCCCAAACAGTACTCATACGCCCAAACAGTGCTAATGCGCCCACAGTGCTCATGTGCCCAAACAGTTCTCATGCGCCCACAGTTCTCATGCGCCCAAACAGTGCTTATGCGCCTGAACACTTTGCCAAATTTCAGAAGTTTTTCACACTTATCAAATTGTTCAAAACTTGTTCAATTGATCTAAAACATTATTTATTTTTACCAAAGATTACACATTTATATAAATTATTTATAAATATTAAAACATAAAACATAAAACATTAAATAAAAATATAATTATGATTTATAATACATGAAAAATTAAATAGGATTATTTATTTTTATCAAAGATTATATAAAATGTAAAATAAAGATACTATTCAAAACATATAAACAATTCAAATGACGTAAACTTTATTCTTCGCCACCAGAACCCGAGGTATTACGAAGGAACTTGTCATATGACGCTTCATCATCGGTCATTCATCGTCTAATTCGTCTTCATATATTTCGGCTTCATATTCTAATTCCCCTTCAAGTGAACATTTGTCTTGTATTCTTTCAGCTGCATCCAAATAATCCTTCAAGCAAATACATATTTCAACTGCTTCGGGAGTGAGTCGGGTTCTTCGTATTGATATAATCCTGCCACTAACAGAAAAAGCAGATTCCGAAGCTACCGTGGAAGCTTGGACGGTTAGTAAATCTCGCGCCATGGTGGATAGGATTGGAAATTGATCTTCCTTACCTTTCCACTAAGCCAACAAGTCAAAATTTTTAAAATCTTGTGGAGTCATGGTGGATAAAAAGTTTGTTCCACTATACCTCCCGATTTCACTACTCGGAGTGTTACCACGTTGACGTTTATTGCATTCATCTCTTAAAGTATTATACAAAGCATACATTGGATCACTTGAACCTTCGTCATGTGTCGCATGCCCGCATAGACTCATGTATGTTTAATGTTTCACCATATTTTGCTAAATAAACATCAAACATTTGGCCTAAATGTGTGTTAAAATTATTTTTTGCACTTTGAGCATAATATGGGTTTTCTTCTTTAAATCCAGATTAAAAGTAATTTTATCAAGTAAAGTTTCAACCTCCAACGTATTTAAACAAGGGTTTAAGGCAGCGGCACATGTAATAACCGGAGGCATTTCTTTAAAATATTTTTTAATTTTTTCTTTCATTTGTGGTATCATATCCGAATAAGGTCTATCCCTACACGACATCTCATTTGATTTTAAAGTCATTAAGTAAATTTGGTGAAGTACTAATGGACTCGTTGGATAAAAACTCCAGAAAGACAAGTAGTTGTGGTTTTAAAAACATTAAGCATTTTGGTTATTTCTTCAATAATAGCCCAACCTGATGGATGGTAAGTCGAAGCCTTTCCACGACTCATCAAAGCATTATGAAAGGCTATTAAACTTTCTTTTTGGTCAATAGCCTTTTCAAACATGTTACAAGTCGAATTTCATCTTGTAGGTGCGTCCCAATTCGGACCTAAACATTTGGAATTTGCGTCTTTACAAAACTTGTGATACCTACTATATCTTTGGTTACTGCTAAAAATATCACGTAACATTCTTTTAAAACTATCTTTTACTGTTTCAATAGTTTTAAACCGTCTTGAACGGCTAATGATGTACGCAACACATCGACTATGAAAAAACACACCGTCACAAATTGGTTTATATTTTAATTTTAAATGTTCTATTGCAAGCGTATTATTGACGTGTTATCAAAAGATATAGAAAATATTTTGTTTTCTAATTTATACGTTTTAATAACTTTATTAATAAGATAAAAAATGTTTTACCCAGTGTGAGGATAATCAAACAATTTAAACGCAATCGTACGTTTCATCATTTGCCACGAACCGGGTTCAACCCAATGGGCGGTGACACAAATGTACGAGTCCGGTAAACCGTGCGGAGTCGACCAAACGTCACTAGTTAACACCGGTTGTAAATTTTCAAAATAAGATATTAATTAATTTTTAGTTTTTTTTCATATTTTTAAGCAATCTCTTTTAAGTGTAGCACGACTTACATGTGTGTATCGCGGTTGGAGAGTTCCTTGAATTAGCCGGGTCAAACGTTCATTGTCGAAATGTTTGAATGACAAACTTTCTTGAATTACAAAATGCGCCATTTGCTCACGAACCGCATCAACGTCATAAGCCCAAATATTCCCTTCGCATGTCATCGAAGCTTGATCTTGAGACGGTTCACCTTTCAAAGCCTTACAATATTTATTCGCAATGAGGTTTTTCAAAGTTGTATTTGCATCTTTTTTGAAAAACTTATGACAATACTTGCAACGAGCTTTGTTTGGACCGCTAGTCATTTGACATAAATCGTAATTGCACCATATTTTGGGGTTCCTATTCGTAGGAAGGATTGCTACCACCACGTTGCTTGAAGACGCATCACAACCAACGGATGATTGAGCACTTAATGAAGCCATTTTGAAATGAACGAGAGTATTGAGAGTTTTTTTTAAATTGAACGAAAGTATTGAGCGTATTTGAGAATAGACAGCGTATTTTGAGAGTAGAGAGTGTTTTAACTTGTTGTGGTTCAACCAAAACATCCAATACATATTTATACTAGCTTAATGGGGTATAATGGTAAAAAAAACACAAAAAACGGTCATAAACGGCTATATAACAGCTATATAGCCATTTTATAACGGCTATATAGCCGTTTTATAACGGCTTCTTTTTAAAAACTGGTTTGAATACCGGTTTGGGATCCGATTTGGGACCGGTTTGGGAACTGGTTTGAAAACCGGACCTGTTTGAAACCGGTTTCAACGCATGAAACCTCAAACCTATTGAGGAACCGGCGGTTCAGACCGGGTCGGGACCGGTTGGGCCAAACCGATTTGGGTCAGAAACCGGTTCCGGTTTTTTGCCCAAACCAGTTCCGAACTGGTTTTTTTTTCCCACCTCTAACCACCGCCCCCCCTCCCCCCTCTCTTTTTTTTCATCGACAGTGTTAATCTTAGGTTTGATAGTGTTAATTTTTAGTTTGGTAGTATAAAATTATATATATATTGTGTTCGCCATCTGTAAAACAATTTACTTTCGCCCCACGCCTCCTTTATAAACTAGTTTAAACTTCGCCACTGCCTAGATGATCATCTATGATGCATGTCAAACATTGAATTAATTGAGTCTATCTTTAGGCTCTTCAAAGTGGCTGTTAAGGGTGATGTGGCGTCCTCTCAAGTTAGGGTGTGTGAAAAGGGAAGGTTGGCATCGAGTGAAGGACTTCACGGGCAAAATGCCCACCTTGGAGACATTTTTTAAAAGCATTAATTAATTAAATTTAACAATGTATGTATATTTTACTCTTAGGATGAAAGAGTCACCCATGTCATAAATCTTCTATCACACCATAAAAGCCACAAATATAAATGTCTCATGTCAAACATGTTACATTACATCACACCACACAGTCATATTTAGAGAGGCCACCCATGTCACACGATACGATGCAAAAGTAATCGTTGAAAGGGGGGAAACAGTTGGATTTTAGAAGCAGCCCACAGATAGAACACATACGAAAACATGCCGTGTTCTCACACCGCCAGACCAGCGGCAGTGTTTGGGTGCCATGCCGAGGCATGTTGGGAGGCCCCCTACCCCTCTTAAATCTTATGCATTTTCAACTGCATTCCATACATTTTCAACCACCCTTGAATCTAAAATTATGGATTTTCCATCAACTTTTTTATCTATCTTCCGATTCCTCTGTGGGTGATGAGTTGTTCATTACTTCATTAGTAATATTTTCTTGCTGAATTTTTTGATTATTTTGTAATGTTTAAAAATTTTATTTTAATATTAGTGTTTTTTTATATATGTAAAAAACTAATTGTCTAAAATATTAGTTTGTAATGTTAAAAACTTAAAATATTGAATTTCAAATTATATGTCTAAAAATAAATAATATATAAATAACTAATGATTAACTAACACTAAAAACTCTATCACTATTATGTGATTGTATTTGTCTAGCACTTATGGATTGTCTTTGAATAATACTTTCGGCTTTTATATCCATTTTTTATGTTTAAGTAGCCTTAGTTATATATTATATTCTGGTTTATGAATTTTTTCTAAAGTTAAAATAATTAATTTGATTGATATCATATATTTAATTGATTGCTATTAAATATTTGTTAATATAAAGTATATTATATATTTTGGACAAATCATTAAAAATTTTATCATGACTAATAATTTTCATTTTTCTAATTGCAATATTCACTATGCGAATGATAGTTAGATAATCATATATGTGCTTGATAGTCCTCTATAAATATGATTTGTGTTCAAATTTTAGTAACTGCAGAATTAAAAAGTATTTATGAGTAAAATTGATGCTAAAAAGAAAATAACCTAGATGTTGGTACTTATTTGCTACATTTGTTTTTGTTGATATTGAATAATTTATTCTTCTTTCTTATCAGTTATCACGTGCCCTAGTTGAACTTATGGTTTGGACATTTACCATTTTCTGTTCAAAAGTCATTTGAAATTATTGTATTTAGTTTCGTGACATGATAAGCAACTGACTTGTCAATTAGCATCACCATCACAATTCACAAGTCAACTCAATTGCAAACTTCACCTTGTGACTACTATAACTCAAAACCTCTCTATAATTCAACTCACTTAACTCATTAATCTTTATGTTCTGTCTTATTTTTTTTCTAAAATAACAAGAATTATCTTTTTCTCACCCTCTTATCTTCATTATGATTCAATCCTTTCTATTTTTCTTTTTAAAAATAGCTTGACCATAATCATTATATCTTTCAAAAGTAAGAGGATTCCCATCACATCTCCGATCTTCAACCCCATCCTCGTATTTTTATAAAATCATCAAATATTTCACTTCATCTCATCCCCTATCTCCATATCATTTCCTGTGTTTTTAAAGGAAACCAGACACATCTCTCACATTTGGGGGCTTCCAATCATCCCATATGTGTTTATTGGTATTTTATTATGATTGGATGTAAGTGAGTGAGAAAGATAAATGATTAAAGTAGATTAAATAGGTATTATATAATTGAATAGAGATATATATAGGGAATGAGAAGTGAGAAAGTTTTTGAAATTGATAAATAAATTTGGAAATAAATTTTGTTTAATTAAATTATAGGGACAAAAGATGAGGGGTAAGTTGTGAATGACATCATCCACCTCATATATCTTTTTCATCTAAGCATATAAGTACCAAATGCAATAGTGTTGTTAGGCATGTAAACATGTTTCCACCTTTACTGTCTAGATATAGTTTTGTATCAAGAAAAAAAAGTTTCATTGACTATAAGCATGGACGACCTTAACAAGTACCAACCATGCACGTTGTTTTACATATACGTTTAAGATAATAATGTTCACATATAAGCGCAAATTGATTTTCATGAGCATGGTGGTACTTACGAGCATGTTGACATTGAGAATCTTGTTGGTATGCATGAGCATGATTATATTGTTGGTAAAAGGTTTTTTAGTGTTCAGGGAACATTATTACAATTTAGACCCTGATCAGTTAGGTTTAAATTGTTAAAACCAAAACATGGTTTAAGCTTGATAACTTCATATGTACATAATCAGTTTAAGCATATATACTTTAATGATATAACATTAAATTATAAGACACACGGTTATGAGAATCCCACATACAAAATCGTGTCATTTGTTCAACAAAAACCCATTGGTTAAATTATAAGACACGGTTATGTGAATCCCACATACAAAATCGTGTCATTTCTTCAACAAAAACCCATTGACTACCAAGAGTACATGACTCTTGCGTTGAACGTATGTAGTTTTATGATCAACCGTAAAATTTGAATTATTAACCTCTGGGAGGCACGAGGGTATGTGGTTTACGCGAACATAGTTGTGTGATTCCTTTCAAGCACACAATTGAAATTTTGTTCCAATGCAACATAGGCCATGGCTATTTCCTTTAGGGCTACATAGTCGCGTACCCCGCACCAAATTTATTAATGATGTCTTTTTTTTCCCATCTTAAGCTTGGAAACCAAATTAAAGTACACACATATACAACATGTTTATAAAGTGAGAATCTAGTTCTCATTGATAAAATGGTAAAAATCATTGCTTTCAATAATAATCAATTTGTATTTCTAAGCATTTTGTGAATATCTCAGTCTGAATGTGAAGCTTATTGACCTCAAAGTCATACACAACACATGCTAGCCAATAATTTGTGAAGACATTTATGTTTCCTTTGATGGTGAATGTCAAAGTTTTCAAATGCACATGTGAGGTTCATTGACTTCATGTGTAAAGTCAAAACATCTAATATATATGTGAAGTTCATTGACCTCGGTTATGAATATGCAAGCCTTCAAATGTACATGTGAGATTCTTCACCATCGATTATGAACGTCAAGCCTTTAAATGTACATGTGAGATTCTTTACCATCGATTATGAACGTCAAGCCTTCAAACGTACATATGAACGAAATATATTAGAAAAATATATTCTCTTTTATTCTCGTTTTCAAGTTATTTGGTAGGTGATTATTTATTTATTTATTTCTCTTTCTCAAAAGTTAAGAAAATATATTAGATTGACAAAATTCGAAATCAAAGAATATTATGACATGTGAAGCAGTGAAGGTATTATTGGATTAGGGATCTTATCTGGGCCCAAGTGTACGCTTAACTGCTTAACTGCTTAAGTATGAACCAATGAAAGTGGGCCTAATGATAAAGAAGAAGCGGGCCTAATTGGAAAGCAGAAGTGCGCCACCTTTTGTTCGGTCCAGTGCATTCACAATTCATAATCGAGCGCGTGGTTAATCGAAGCGCGTGCCTTTTGGTTATATGAAATTACAAAGTTAATTTGTTAAAACTTTAAAAAAATTAGTTTAACAAGTAAATAAAACAAAATATAATAAGTTGAGGGAAGATGTATAATTAATAAAAATATAAATAAAAATATAATAAAACAAAAATGAACTATTTTTATAAGTTGAGGGAAGATGTATAACAAATAAAAATAATTTAGAGAGAGAGATATATAATATCACCCTAAAAAATATATAATATGATTATTGTTTGTGATTTTGTTTCCTATCACTTTAAGCTTTGTTCTTGACATCTTGATCATTTTTGTAAGACGCTCAAAGGTTGTGTGTAATGGTTATGCTGCACCTTAACACCACCGCTACCACCGCACAAGGGGCGGTATCGCCGCACTACCGCTGTCGCCACACTAGTAGGACATCGTCTTATCCTTCCAACCTCTAATTTGTTTTCGTCGTGGCGTGGTGTCCCTCCACCGCTCTTCTTTGTTTTGGTCATGGTGCGTTTCCGTGTACTTAGTATTTGTCATCTCATCACTATGCTGATTGCTGCAAAAAGATGGTCTGTTACCAAAATTATCATTTTTTTGATCACTTGATTTTAATCTTTTGGATCTTCTATTTATATATGATAACTTTTAGAGAATTATGGAAATAGAGTAGAAAAACACATCTTCGGTCTTTTAATGATCCTTGATTCTCGTCATTTACACAATCTCCGGTGCTAGATTATATGCAAAAGTATAATTAATATCGCTTTTGTTTTAATTTCATATATTATAGATATGATATAATTTACTGAATCCTTTGGTTTTCAGATACCTAATGTTAATCTAAAACCATCACTCCTCAGGTCTCCTTAGGACATCCTTTTACTAGCACCTAAACTTCAGTAAAATCATGCTTACTCCGCCTTTAATGATCTTTACCCTTAAAACCAACTGGTCTACCACACTTCAAGCATGTCATAAAAATAAACAGGTGCATTAGAAGTTGAAAATAGTAGAAATTTTAACTTGAAAAACTCCATGTAAAGTTTATTAAAAAATCTAAATCCAGCTTAGCTACTTTATTAAAAATCATGTCAGGATAAGATGCATCCAGTAGCAGATCATAATCCAACCCGTTTGTCCTGTGTTATATAACTCAAACGTCTTGACCTTTTACTTAACCTGTCCATTTAAATCGCGTGTAGGTGCAAAGTCATTGCTGACGAGAGGCATGCGTTAAAGGACAAAACCTTTTTTTGAGCTACATGGGAAAACTCTCGAACATAACTACAGAAGACAAACCCATAAAACATTACAGCTACTGAATAACATTAAACTTCTATGCTATTATAACATGCCTATGATCGAACTCGTACATGATCGATCTTACTAATGTCAAAACAACAAAAGGCAACAAACACATCATGATTCATGAATACGTACCATACGCATAACCCATGTAATTATACCTGGACCGAACATTTTGGCTACCATAGTTGGGGTGGTTACTATAATCAACAGCCTTAATCACCACTGCTCCATGCTTTCCATCTTGTTCTTGAACCGCCCCAAAGACCACCTCGTTGGTCGTCTCACTCTTCTCCTCATAATAAGTTTGAGGACCCGATGAGTAATGTTTCTGATGATGCTGTTGACGATGTTGATGCTTTTGAAACTGTTGCATTTGTTGTTGGTTAAAGTATTCACTGCTTTGTCCACTGGAGATATATCGAGTCTGCTTAGAAGGACGTGGTCTTTCTGCTGGTTCTGGAGTCTTTGTCATAAACGGGTACGGGTTTCGGGTTTCTAGAGGCGGGGGAGCATCTTGACGAGGAATTACAAAGCTTTCTTGCATTGGCCAAGCGTTTGAAAATTGAGGGGGTTGTGGGTAATGTGTTTGAAGATGAGTGTGTGGCGGGTTCTTTTTGGAACTTGATGAACCACCAAAAATTTCACAAACAGCTGTTCCAGTTTTCATAAGAAGTTTTCCCATGGAACTGAATAAGCCCGCTTCTTCTTTTTCGTGTTCGTCCTCAGGTGGAATCAGTGGTGGCCTTACTGATTTCATGGGCCTCTGATATGAAGGTGGCGAAATGCTGTTCATTGCAGGTCTTGGATCCTATAGTTGATTAACAATCTTTTATCACACATATCAATATTGATTGCAAAAAACAATAAAACAAAAACATAAATGATCAGAAACTAGATAACATTCGCGGTTGGTTAGCAGGAACTTTATAGCAAATAACTAATTATCATGAATGTAAGAGTGCATATTATAGTAAACTCTTTTGCATCACATCTTTGACCCATTATAGATAAAAACATAACCCGAATAGGCTCATTCATACGTACACGGATTAAATTGTGTTTTGGCGTACAGTCTAAATCAGGCTCTACATCCAATAATATAGAATTGTATTAGATTTTAATCTTATGATGGCTTACACTTTGTGATGAAAATATTGCACTAACTCTACGTTGTAACAATGCCAGCATGAAACGAAGAACACAGCAGCGCCAAGAACTGCTATCCCTGAAATCAGAATCAACCAAATATTAATTCCTTAGAAGCATAAAAATCAGCAACAGAGGAAGCATATTAGTGAAAAGTGTTGTTTTTTTTACCTAAATGTTGTTCGCCATCATAATGATAAGGCGAACAATCATCCTCATGAAGTTGAATTTCTCGAATTGCTTGGTTACCTCTATCAATAACTAAAATAGAGCAGCTACTAGCAACATATATTATATCAAAATCATCTGAAAATTTTGCATTGTCACTTGGGCCATCAATGTGACCCGTCCCACGTGCCCAGTTTCCTCCAGCTATGGTTACAACTCCTGTCCAGCATATAACAAGAAATAGGCTTTCAGTTATTCTATGTTTGTACACCTCCCGTGTACTTTCTTTTTATATATCTTAACTTTTTTACAAAAGAAAAAAGAAAACAAGAGTAAAGATGGTTATTTTTAAGCGATTTTAGAACGTAATAGGTTATATATTCACTCTAAGTACCTGTGTCACTGATCTTCCTGATAGCCATATTCATGGTATCAGCCACATATACATTTCCTCTGTCATCAACTGTAAGTCCTTTCGGGTGGTTCATTCTAGATTCTCTTGGCTTCCCATCGACATGTCCAAACAATCCTTCAGGTGAACCGGCTAAAAGCTTTGGTCGGCTATCTGTAACAACCATTAATTCTAATTTATAAATTGCAGACGACTAAAACCAATTTAAGCTTACAAGAAAAAAGAAAACAGTAACACGCAAAGTATAGACTCGGTTATGACCAAAGGAATAAGAATAAAAGCAGTGTTTAAGTTGATGCTTATGAATTCAAGAGAAAGACACGTGAATCTAACTTCACTATAGAAGATTCAAAGTGTTGGTTATATTATATAAAGAAAGGAAAAAGGGAGTTTGAACTGAAACTAAAGAGAATAAAGATTAATAAGTCACTGGTCAGATTTGAGCTTTAGGAGAAAAAAGCAGGTTGGCATATAAACATAAACAGGAATAAATTCTTAATCATTCAATAAGACAAACTTATTATACTTAAAGATGAGTATTCCTCTAAACAAAAGTATAGACAATCCAGTTGATTGTGAGTTTATGTTCCACTAGGACAAAAGTGTAATGGATGTGTGGGTCACACGTCTTCACCGATCTAATAAACCTAACTTGGATTTAAGTTAACTTAGATTCTAGCTCACAAAAACTACAATGAAGTTTCCACATATTAGGAGGGTGTTTAGATGTCCTTTTAGCAAGTTGAATTATGAGAATTAGATAATCAGTTGGCTAAAACTAGGGATAGGAAAGGTAAATTTCTACTTATCTCAATAATCAATTTTCTAATAAGTATATCATAATCATAATCACTTTTACCCAAACACTCGAAACTGATTCGTGCAATCACTTTAAGCACCCATCCAAACACCACCCAAATCTTGTTACAAACCAATTAACTCAACAGCATGCTACTCACCATGTTTGTAATAATATGATCCTACGACATTCTAGCTTTTGTAGTCATTTTCAAACTCCAAAATTTCACAAAAGAAACACCCAATCTGATCTTGAAAACAAAAATCAACACACACCATGTACGATTTTCAAAGAACCATATGATTACTTCAAGATTCACAAGGATAATCAAACTTACATTTTGACAATGGTGTTGAGACCTTGTAAATGTTACTGTTTTCAGAATCCAACACAACAATCTCCCCAGAAGGAGTCACCTCCACCGCATAAGGTTCAATCCCAAGCTTGCTTCCATCAAACACAGTTTCTACCGAATACCCACCTTCATATTTCACCATTGATCGACTCGAAACAGCTGCATACACAAAATCACCACCTCAAATCACCAACTCAAGAATCTTTCTTACAAAAATAGGGATGAAATTGAACAAACCCATGCCGATTTTGGTAGCGGGTTTCAGAGACCACATCCATTTGAAAGCTGCAGACAAGATGTTCGACGCAATGCCGCTGACAATTTCTGCAATTGAAGTGCAAAATCAAGCATCTTTGTGATCAAGAACATGAAAAAGAAGAAGATCGGAGGTTTGGTGCTTACTTGCGGGTGGAGTTGCAGAGGCTGATGGGAAGAATGATGCAGAAAACAGAAGAAAGAAGATGGGTATGCAAAACACCCGGTTGTTGGTGATCATGGTGATGATGTTTCAGCTATGAAAGGTGAAATTTGCGTTTATGATGAAGCGTAAAGAACATCTTGAGACTTTGATTGTGGTTTGTGTGGATGATTTGACGTGTTGTCGAGGACAGAATCCTTCTTTTTGGGTTGATGAGACCAACGGAGAGAGTGAAAGGGGACAAAGTAAAGGCGGTATGTGCAGGATGAGAAAGTATAGTGTTGGTAATGTAACAGAATAAGCTAAAAAGGGGACACATAGTGAGGTGGTAGAATGAATATGTGAGCAAATGAGAACTTCCAAAGGCATGTGGCAAAGCGTAACTAACATGTAAAAGAAAGGTGTCCTCTAACGAAGACTATCTTTAGGAGTGTAATGTGTCATTTCTATCGTGTCATCGTCATATTTGGATAGCGATATTACTGCTCTCATGACCATTAATCCCAGTTCAAGATTTTGAATCCTGTAATAAATAAAAGTAAATATACATAAAGTGTGTATTAATTGTCGTTCTATTAAATGAAAACAAGAGCAAACTAAGGACATTTGATTTTTATTCCATATAAAGAGAAATTCGATTTACTATTTTGTAATATGCTTTCATTATTTTTAAATTTACCTATGTAAGTATCACTTGGGTTAGTAGTTTGGTGTTAAGAATCAAGGACTTTTAAAAATATACTAGGATTCAAATCAAATGTTTTCCCAGTAGCGTAGGTTATAACGAGCGATTTTACCGTCGCAATTTATGAGAGGACAACATTGTTGTCAGTATCAATGTTCGTTTTTATAATATTTGACAAGATGAACCGTGAATGACCAAACCCATGCTGCGTCGTGTACGAGTAAAAAACGATTGCATTCCTGCCGCGAAGCACGACGGAAAAAGAATTAGTTTTTATTTTATTTATTATCGTTGTATGATAGTATATATATATATATATATATATATATATATATATATATATAATATATATATATATATATATATATATATATATATATATATATATATATATATATATATGAGTAGAAAATAAGCATAAAAATGGCCAAATGGGGTTAAAAATTTAGGATTACAAAGGAACGTGGGTATCACGTGCATGAGTAAAGTAACAGCGGGTGAGGGGGCATTATGTACTTTGGTGAAAGAGCAAAGGCAGTGTCGCCGTGGGGGACACCCAACACCACCAAAATGTCGGTACTCGTGCAATCATCCACTTATGGCACTTATTTCCTAGGGACACTGGGTTTTCTTTTATAAATTTAAAATAAAATACAGAGTATTTTAAGATTCAAGATTTAGGGTATGATTTAATCTAATTGTTCTATTTATATATGTGATCTGGTAGTGGACTGAGACCATGGATCGATCTTCCTATTGGAAGTTTATTATTCATCGTCCGGTTATCTTTCATGAATCTCAAGTTGGTTGTGGATGGAAGAGATTTTAGATTCATAAAAAAGTCTTGTCTTAACGCGTTTTAAGTGCATTAGTTGTGAACGAGAGGAAAATTTCACTGTTAAGTTCGTTTGAGCGAGAGCAATCAAATGATGGATGACATGTTTGAACGTTTTCACCAAATAACTAAAAGCAAATTCATGAGTTCTTTATGAACAAAAGGACTTCATCCCTATGTAGCCTGTTACCTTTGAGAGAACATAAAAAAAAAGACTCCCCCTGTCGAAAGACAGAGAAGATAACAATATTGAGTGGTTACATCATATACTTTCGACATGTTTTTCTTGTTACACATTAGTGACTTGATTGTTGGACGATGCTCCTAACGCTTTGGTTGTGGGTCACCTCCTAACAAGATTATTTATGTGTTGCAATTCAAATCTAAGCTTATGAATGGTTCTAGTATGCAAGAAAAAGACTAACACGACAACAAGACCCAACCTGGACTAACAAGACGCTTTGATTTAATTTCCCTTTCTTAAATTAATGTTAAGAAAAACAATATTACTACTATCATATAATTTAGATACTAGTAAAATCTTGAATGTACATATATACACACATATGGGTCAGTTTCGATACAAAGTGTATTTCCTCTAAG
Organism: Flaveria sonorensis; assembly: GCA_025506505.1. Taxonomy (NCBI): domain Eukaryota; kingdom Viridiplantae; phylum Streptophyta; class Magnoliopsida; order Asterales; family Asteraceae; genus Flaveria; species Flaveria sonorensis. The sequence goes on from CM046432.1 coordinate 71,354,849, forward strand.
AAGCGTAGGAAGCAATAAGGATGTGACACAAGTAAATGAGATTTTATTATGAGCGATGATATTTATGTCCATTTATGTACGTGGATTCTAGTATAGTTATGTAACTTGGTTATGATAACAAACAAAGATGAAATTTTTATGTTTGGTGTTGATTGCTAATGAATTATATTTGATTGTATGTATTTATTAGCTGCTAGTGTATATTAACACGCATTACTTCAAACATACTTCTATTTACGTATGTGCATTGTGAAAATTTGATATTGTTACTATTTTAAATGCAAATTCGTATGTACATAGCACATATGCATGCATTTGGGATTAAAAATCAAACCGTGAGTAATGGAGAGGGAAATCAATTATTTTTCCAAATTTATTTCTTATTTAACTTTGATTAATTTATTAAAGAATCACCTTTGAGATGTTATCTGCTTTGTTTATAGTTCTTAACATTATTGTGATTCTGAAAAGATGTGTCTGTATGTATATGTAGTATGTACACCAATATTTGTTATGAAATTGTATACAATAATTATATAAATATATTATATTTATACATGGTAAACTATTATCTCTAATGAAACATCTTGATAATTTAATGGTATGTATCACAACTAAAAATATTAAAAGTAAAAATCTTATATAATAAAAATTGTAATGTGTTCTATTAGTCTTAAGAGAAATCGATCCATATAATCCGAATAATATGAAAACATAAACACATTAGGTACATATATTCCCTTAGAAACACTAGTTATTATGGAGTGTTTGGGATTGCTTCTCAAAACAATTTATTGACTTATTAATTTTTTCAATAAGTTAATAAGTTAGTATGGACTGACTTATTTCCCTCACAATTATCACATTACCAAACACTATAAAATGACTTTTAACTTTTTAACTTTTTAAAAGTTAAAAGTCGGTAAAAAAACACTCCCAAACATCCACTATATCTGTTTTTCTTTACGTGTATCAACAAACATATTTTTACACATGACAAACATAAAATGAAGAACACATTTCTTATTAACGGTCCACAAATATTAAAACAAACTTTAACAAACCAATCTACAAACAAACATAACCAAGGATAATTTCGTAAATCAATGGTTTCTGTTATCACAACTTAATTAACCACCAAACACCATACTTTTTTCGCGCGCAATTTCTCGCCACCCAAACCACCGTGATCGATCGGAACCCACCGCCGTGAGGGATGATGATGAACCGCGTGCTGACGACGCCGGCCTTCCGCCTCCGGCAATCCCTTAGCCGGCCGGCGGCGAAGACCGTCGCCTCCGATCAAGTCAACAGCGAGACGTTGTGGCATTACCAGATCCTCGATCCGAACGGCGACGTTGTGACTCGATGGAACCATTTCTTCCTCGTCATGTGCCTCGTGTCTTTGTTCATCGATCCTCTGTATTTCTATCTGCCCTACGTTGGAGGAGATACGTGTATGACCACCGATAACGCCGCCGCGATCGCCATCAACACGTGGCGGTCATTTGCCGATGTGTTTTTTGTGTTGCATATTATCATGAAGTTTCGTACGGCGTTTATCGCTCCGAGCTCGAAGGTTTTCGGTAGGGGTGAACTCGTGATGGATAAACGTCAGATTGCGAGAAGGTATTTGAAGTCGGATTTCATCATCGATGTGGCTGCTTCTCTACCGTTGCCTCAGGTGAGTTTCTAATTCGTTTTATGGCTGAAAACTAAACACTGTTGTTGCTGATTTGTTAGATTAGGGCTGAATCTTATTGCTGCAGTAGGTTTGAAGAGATTATGCAAATTTGAGCTCGTTATAGGGGCTAATTGCAGTGTTATGTTCATTATATAATCTATGTGAAAGGTGTATTGTGTGTTTGATTGAGATTCTGTGACTCCTTTTGTGTGTTGCAGATAGTTCATGAGCTCATTATACCAGCAACGAAGCGAAACAGCGAAGATCATGCTAATAATACGCTATCTCTTATCGTTCTCATTCAGTATATCCCTAGATTGTTTGTCATTTTTCCATTGAATCAGAGGATTATAAAGTCTACAGGATTTGTGGCTAAGACAGCTTGGGCAGGAGCTGCTTACAATCTACTACTCTACATGCTTGCTAGTCATGTAAGCATCTTTCACCCTCTTTCCATCATCATTATGCCATTTCTTTGCTTGTATGAACACTAGAAGGCCTGCCCCATAAAGCATGATTAATTGCTTATGTTAAGGGATGTCATAATTCTGTTTGATGATTATTGTGAAGTAAGAATTGAATTCAGGATCAGCATTTGTAACTATGGTGTTGAATCAGGTCCTGGGGGCTTCATGGTATTTGATGTCTATAGGGCGCCAGCATTCCTGCTGGCAACAAGGGTGTAAAGCGGACATGGCATCAAAAGTGTGTATAAGCTTTTTGGATTGTAACAGTGTGAATAAACCCGAACGCAAGAAATGGCTTGAATCGACAAGTTTGAGAACCCTATGTGATGCTAGCAATGAAACTTCTCCTTTTAAGTTTGGAATGTTTGCGGATGCTTTTACGAGCGAAGTTGCTTCATCTAAGTTCTTTGAGAAGTATTTATATTGCCTGTGGTGGGGTTTAAGAAATTTGAGGTACCATCTTCTTCACATTTCATAATATGGGAATCTGTTTGTGCAACTAGTTCTTGAATTGAAGCCAAGGCTTGTTCCATCACTCTGTTAGCAGTAGGTTCTTTAAGGCCAAAATAGTAATCTAGACTTCAAACATTAGTATGCAGTTTTGTGTTATTTAACATGAAATTAGTATTTCATCTCAAGATAATCAAGGATAATCTGAAATGTAAATAAATTCTTGATGAGTACTAGATGAAAGTAGCTCTAAATGATTTATATTAGAGGTGGAAATAAGGTGACTTGCCAACACTTTTATCCTTTTCTTATAGACTCTATGGACGACTTTCAACCATTTTGACGTAAATTGATCAAATATCAACCTCTAGTTTATATGTTTGTTTGGAACCCTTTTCTTAGCATGCTTATTTCTTTTGTATCACTTTCTTTCCAGTTCATACGGACAGAATTTGGAAACTAGTATCTATATTGGTGAGACATTATTCTGTTCTGCCATATGTATTGGAGGTTGATTCTATTTGCACAGTTGATAGGCAACATGCAGGTATCTTTTATTAAGGTTTCAGTATTAACATGATATAAATTATTTATATCTTGCTCCTGTAACATTTATAAAACATGTCCATGTTTCCTCTTTCTGTTTAAGACATACTTGCAATCCATGACTGTGAGACTCGAAGAATGGAGGATCAAGAAAAGAGATACAGAGGAGTGGATGAGGCACCGTCAATTACCTCAAGATTTGCAGGATCGAGTTCGGCGTTTTGTTCAGTATAAATGGCTTGCAACAAGAGGCGTTGATGAAGAGTACATTCTACAGTCGTTGCCCATAGATCTCCGTCGTGAAATTCAACGTCATCTATGCCTTAACCTTGTTCGCCGAGTATGTTTCCCTTATCTTCTTTTCATTACCATGTTATTACAAGTCTTGCAATAGTTTACTATCATATAATCACTTTCAAACTACACATATAAACACCCTTTCACCCATGCTCACTCAATTCAGTAACATTTGGCACATGTCCCCACAGGTGCCTTTCTTCTCACAAATGGATGACAACCTTCTTGACGCCATCTGTGAAAGACTCGTGTCATCCTTAAGCACACAAGGCACTTACATTGTTCGTGAAGACGATCCAGTAAACGAGATGCTTTTCATTATCAGAGGGCAGTTGGAAAGCTCAACAACAGACGGTGGAAGATCAGGATTCTTCAATTCCATTACCCTCAGACCAGGCGACTTCTGTGGCGAAGAATTACTCACTTGGGCATTGTTACCAAACGCCACAAGCTACCCTTCTTCAACAAGATCGGTCAGAACCCTCACAGAAGTAGAAGGTTTTGCATTACGAGCTGAAGATCTTAAGTTTGTGGCCAACCAATTTAAATATCTTCACAGCAAGAAGCTGCAGCATGCATTTCGATACTACTCTCACCAATGGCGAACATGGGGTGCGTGTTTCATACAAGCCGCTTGGCGGAAATATAAACGAAGAAAGCTTGCAAAAGAATTGGCTCTTCAAGAAAACGCGTTTTACAATCAAGAAGGGGAGATAATTGACGGTTATTATTACGAGTCGGGTAGCGGAGGCAGTTCGCCGTCAAGTGATGGCCAGGGTGGCAGTCAACAGTTTGGGGTGGGAGCCACCATGATGGCATCAAGATTTGCTGCTAATACGAGAAGGGGAATTGGTGATCATCATAAAGTTACTTCAGTTGATTCCTCTACTAGTCTGAAAATGCCTCAGTTGTTCAAACCAGATGAGCCTAGGTTTTGAAGATGGAAAGGTACAATATGAAATTCATATGGTACAAGCCAATGAAGCTCACATCAGACTACATTGATGGTAAGAGTATGAGTTACAAGCATGTTAATTGGATGTTACATGTTTTGTTGTAACTAGTAAATAGTATAACGCCTTTTTGTGTCATTTTCTATTTTTATTGTAATCCTGAGTTCCCAACTATGTATATAATTGGAGCCAAAGAGGGTTACAAAGTTACAAAGGTGGTGACACTAAAACTTATAAATTTGGCTTCAATGATGATAACGATGATGATGAGGATAATTTTGATTGTTCACTATTTTGACACTATATTACGGTAGCTAGTACCCATTGTTCAGAGGTTCAAATTGTTGGGTTTGTGGAGTCTTGACTTGGGCTCGGGTTAAAAGACAACTCAGTGGCAGATTAATTAAATTAAAGACTTGGCCCGTTTTCATTTAATTTTAGCCCATTAGGGTTTTCTTAGGGATTAAGTTGTAAACCCTAATTTTCTCTATTTATATTGTGTCATTGTACTTGTAATTCCTCACGAGTGAGGCAGAGAAAGCAATAAAATAGTATCCTGGTTGCAGCTCGTGGACGTAGGTCACATCGACCGAACCACGTTAAATCTCGCGTGTTCATCTTATTATTATTTCTCTCGCCGTTTGATTGTGTTTGTGTGTCGATCTACACCCGGATCCCTAACAAGTGGTATCAGAGCCAGGTTCGTTACACACGCAAGAAACACGAATCGCGAGAGAGAAGTATCGATATAGGTTTTCTAGAATCGGCATCCGCTGTTCTGCCGCCGCCGTTCTGCCGCCGCCGCTGTTCTGCTGCCGCCGCCGCTGTTCTGCTGCCGCCACCACTGTTCCGCCGCCGCCGTTCCGCCGCCGCCGCTGTCCCGCCGCCGTCGTTCTGCCGCCGCCGATGTTCTGCCGCCGCCGCCACTCTGCTGTCGCCATTCTGTTCTGTCAAATTAGGGTTTCCTATCGAACTTACTGGGTAGTTTGATTGTGTGCCGCATTTCAAAACTCAGTTCCGACTCGACTGTTAAGCATCTGTGGTCTGGGATAATGGCTGAGAGCGGGAAACTTCAGATTGAGAAGTTTAATGGAAACGATTTTGGTTGGTGGAAAATGCAAATGGAGGATTTGCTTGTTCAGAAAGACTTGGATGCTGTTTTGGGTGAGAAACCAGAAAATATGAAACCAGCTGAATGGAAAACTTTGGATAAAAAGGCCAAGGCGGTTATTAGGTTGTCGCTGACAAGGATGTTGCGTTCAACATTCTGAAGGAAACTACAGCAAAAAGTATCATGGATGCGTTAGCTAATATGTATGAGAAGCCTTCGGCAGCAAATAAAGTTTTTTTGATTCGAGAGCTGGTTAATACAAAGATGAAAGAGGGAAGTTCAATTTTAGTGCACATCAACAACTTGAACTCGATTTTGTCAAGACTTGGGTCAGTTGGCATCAAATTCGAGGATGAGGTTCAGCTCTACTACTGTTATCATCATTGCCTGATAGCTGGGCTGGTACTGTTACAGCAATTACTAGTTCCACCAGCACATTCACTTTAAATGGGGTTCGGGATATTATTATGGGCGAAGACACCAGACGAAGAAATTCAGGTGAAACATCAAGTGAACTATTGAATGTTGGCAGAGGAAGAAAGAATAACAAAGGTAGTGGGAGCAAGAACAGGAAAAGGAGTCAGTCTAGGGCTCGAAATGATGTGACTTGTTGGAACTGTAAACAGGTGGGACACTTCAGGAATCAGTTGTAACCTTTCGTGTTTTCGTTAATTATAGTTAACCCTGTTATGTTCTTGTAAGGACCATTTATTTATGAAATTTGAAGGCTTGTTTCTTAGTTAATTTTGAAGTTAATAAATTAATTTATTAAAATAATAATAATAATAATAATAGTCAGAAAATTAATAATTTATAAAAGTTAAACATTTAATAAGTTATAAAAACATTTAAAACTTAAAGGTTAATTAAGTTCAGGGGGTATTTGTGATAAATTTGAAACTTTAAATGAAAGTTTTAAGCATAAAATATTAATTCGAAAACTGCAGGGACTAAAACTGCAATTAATCAAAACCCAAACCCCCTCCCGCATCTTCCCCGTATTTCCGGCGACCACTTTCCGGCCACCCTCCGGCCGACTCCGGCAAGGTTCAAAACCCCAAAATTCTTCGGATTTCAACCCAAAACCGTTCCAAATCGATTCGTGAACCCGTTTCGAACTTGAACACGCACCTTAATTGCGTTTAGACGTCGGTTATGAACCCAATCGGTTTGAATAACCGAAGCTTTTAATCATAGAGCCATTCGAACATTAAAACTCAATAATAATCAAATTAAATGTATCATAATCGAACGTTTAACTAATCCTAAGCTGCTATCAATCTCAATTTCACCTGAAACTCACACGAACATCACATTCGATCATCCCCTTCATCGCGACCTGCAACATTAGTGTTCTTCAACCCTCGGTCATTATTAAGTGAAATTGATAAAGGGCTTTCAATCATCGAGACCAATAGAAGCTTTCTATGCAACGAATTTGGTTATCATCATCATTTGCACATCGATTGATTATAGCTTCGGTCGCGGCCTGTTCTTCGTCTTCCTTATCATCAATTCGACTTCAACCGGGTAATTTAACCCACCTACATACTCGATTTTTCATGGGGAACAAAAGCCCCATGATCATTAGCGTTAACAGTAACAAATTGATCTTCAATTTGGTTCAAATCGTTCTAGGGTTCATATGGTTTGGGGGTTTTCTTTGTATTTGTGAATTAAAACCCATTTCCTAACAGGCATAGGCGCCCTAGCCTAATGGTAACACATCACTCTTCTATCCTTGAGGTCCCGGGTTCGAACCCGGGCACCCCCCATTTTTTGTAAAACTCGTTTTTTTAACCTATTTAAGTCCAGAAAATTTATAAAAAAATTATAAAAATCATTTTTAATGACTAAAAATTATTTTTAGTTACCCCAATATTTTCTGTAATTTTAATATATTTCTTAATAAAACAATATGACAAAAAAAAAATCATTTCTAGTTATTAGCTATAAAATGGACTTTAAAATGATAGCTTAAATCAATAAATTATTATTGATCCAAACGTTACCCTTAAATTATTGATTAAATCATGATTATTTTAAATAATTATAAAAGTTTATTTAAACTTTACTAGTTATTATAGATGATTTACATTTATTTCTTTATATTAAAATACTTAAATAGTATATTTATTTCTTTTTCATTGAATCCAAATATAAGCGGACCCTTTGTTAAAATTATTTATTTGTCAAAACCCCAAACTCCACTTGAAACCCTAGTTCACGTATGAATCGTTAAACTTATCTTTAGACTTAATCTTGGAATATATACGTTTAGGTATCTTGTAAAAGGAATCGTTGGAGCACTACTTAATTACTTGTTATTACCTTTAACACCAACTTATATCATGTGAGTTTTCATGCCCCTCTTTTACTTTATTTCACACCTTTGGGGTGAAACATGTTATCTTTATAAACTTGCACTTGTAAACATCTTGCTACTTGTAAATGCACGAGCAATTCATTTATAAACTTTGTCATGGTTATTTGTAATATTGTGAGCCTTATATGATGAACATTATATGTTGACAATCATTAACTATTGCTAGCCTGGCGACGTCATAGATCTATGAGTCTGACAAGCCTATTTGGTGCTAAAGCCGAGGTTATTGCCGGCTCCTGATGACGTATGCTTGTTCATCATGGGAACCAAGTACACTTAGCTAATCGTTAAACTTGTAAATGATATTCTTGGTCAAGGTTTGATTGTAGCTATATGATATCTATGAACTTGCTTATTCGTAACCATTGACATGAATTGCTACTTGTAAACTTTTATATATATATATATGTATGCTTAACCCATGGAAACTCACCAACTTTTAAAGTTGACCCTTTTATTTTAAACATGTTTCAGGAAATGCACAAGGTTGATGATTATCTTTTGAAGCATGCTTACACCTAGGATTTGGACCTAGGAAAAATAAATAAAATAACTTGAGACTTGAAAGTTGAACTTTGTTTATTTTGTTTGTTGAGACATTTGGTTGTAATGTTTATTTCAACTTATGAATTTTTATATTTACAATTTATGGTAGTGTTATGTGGCTGTGAACAATCTTAACCCTCACATCTCGACGTTTCCGCCGTTAAGGTTGGGGTGTGACGTCAGTGTCCGAATGATCAAAAAGAAGTTAACAACTGCGCAGCAGATACTCAGACGATGATGCTTAATTTCTAGCGTGAGAGCAGTGTGGATTCCTGGGTCATGGATTCGGAGCTTCGTTTCATGCTACTCACAGCAGCGAAGCATTGCAGAATCTAAAGAAGCGCGATTTTGGTAAGGTAAGACTGGCGAACAATGATGTTCTTGATGTTACGGGCATGGGTGACATGGATTTAGTACTTCAGCTGGTTCATGGACTTTGAAAGATGTCAGGGTGATTCCTGATTGAAGAAACAGTTGATTTCTGTCGGTCAGTTGGATGAACAGGGACATGAGGTTAAGTTCGGGAATAAGCAGTGGGAAGTTGTTAAGGGAAATTGTCATTGCTCGTGGAAAGAAATGGGTTCATTGTATATGGTCAGTTTACCATCTAAAGGAAGTGATGTTCCAGTTCAGAAAAATACCAAAGTCCAGTTCACAGAATCTCGTGGGCAGAAGAAGTTTGCTTGCAAGTAAGAAACCTAGAGTCACAAGAAGATTCAGAATGAATGTGCATGAAAGAGTCAGAAAAAACCAGTTAAAGGATTTCGTGGCAGTGGGAGCATAGGTTGTGCTTCATTTACAGTTTCTAGACAACAGTGGGTTAAAAGAATAAATTATTCCATCAATAAAATATCTCAGATGATTACTTGCTGAATATGAAGAGTGTTTGTTCTCAGGGTGTTCCAGGATCTGGCAGTTTGTTTCAGTGGCTTGATAGGGACGAAAAAACAGGTCAGGGGCAGATACAGCCGTGACTGATATATTGAAGCTCGGGGGAGCTTAACGGGCCTTCAGGTTAACTGATGAGAAGGCCGCTGCAACCAGGAAAGACGAGGAAGATTACAAGAGGTACAAGTGTTCCATCGGAAGGCAGTTTGAAGATGATCAAGCCTCCAAGTGGGAGATGTTGGTTTGTGGAGTCTTGACTTGGGCTCGGGTTAAAAGACAACTCAGTGGCAGATTAATTAATTAAAGACTTGACCCGTTTTCATTTAATTTTAACCCATTGGTTTTCTTAGGATTAAGTTGTAAACCCTAATTTTCTTATTTATATTGTGTTATTGTACTTGTAATTCCTCACGAGTGAGGCAGAAAGCAATAAAATAGTATCCTGATTGAAGCCCGTGGACGTAGGTCCACATCGACCGAAACACGTTAAATCTCGCATGTTCATCTTATTATTATTTCTCTCGCCGTTTGATTGTGTTTGTGTGTCGATCTACACCCGGATCCTAACACAAACGTTGCACCAACAGTGGCGACGATGGTGGTAGCTATACAATTAAACATATGGGTGTACTCAAGACACAAATCCACACCACTTAGCAGGTAGCCTGTGTGGTTATAAACGGGTGGAATCTCCACATTAGCCAATCATCTTGTACAGCAACAGGCCTGCCTTTCAAGTAAATCAAATGAAATTTCTCTACATCCCACCACATCCCGTTACTACTACCACCATCACTGCCTATCCTTTTACTTAACACTCTCCTAGCTAGTCTAGACTAAACATGACCAAAACACAGTACTCACAAAGAAAGGCGTCATATCAACTGCAATTGCCAGAAAATAACCTCAGTGGCAACACCTATAGAGACATGATCATCAGTCATTACTAACAAACCTTACTTTTTCTCATTTTTTAGTTATGTAACAGAAACCAGAAACATTGTTGGGTGTGGATACAGACTGGGTTGGTGTGAGCCTTGGTTATAGGTGGATGAAGTTGGTTAAACTTGTTTTACATACAGGATATGGGTAAGAAACTAAGAATTAAGGATAATGGGACAGCTGATAGCAAAACAAAGTTAATCGTGTTTCAACAGATGTAATAAATTCTGGTCGGCTTCGATTTGGTTCTTCCTCTTGAGTGGTGGAGAACTTTTCGACCCCGTTTATTGGTAACTAAGATTGCTTACCTAAGCTATGAAACATGTACTTTCTTCCATCTAGAGATGGATATAAAAACATTGGACAGAGACTGATCGTTCTGATCCTAAGATAACTTAGTTGTGCCAAGTAAGCGGTCCCAGTCCTATCAAGCCCAAGCTACAAAATAAGCGGTTCCTGATCCGATCAGACCCAAAGCTCCAAAAGGCAGTTCGGGGTCTATGTCCTATCAGGCCCAAAGCTACAAAATGAGCATCAGATCATCAGTGTTCAGATGCCTGATAGAACATGCCGGTCCTTACTCATCTTAGAACAGCTTTTTCAAGTTTTTTTTAAATTTAATATAGCATAGACCAGTGAGCACACTCTTAATTTACTCTATTAATTTTGTTAAAACTTTAAAACTTACTAGTAAGATCTAATGATATAAACTAACAGAAACATGAAAGCATTGCAAATCAAAGAAGCTGAAAGTGCTCCAGCCGGATGTAACAGTCCTAGTCAGTCAAGTCAACTCAAAACCTAGTTTTATCAGTTCTCCTCGTACATCAAATCCAGTGATTCTATGTTCATTTGTATCAGGGATCCCGGTTGTTGGGAATAAAGACTGTCAAAGCAGGCCTGCTACAGGTGATGTATAAAGTAACGCGTAATAGAAGTTAAGGATCAACAACTATACCTAAGGCAACTACAAAACAAGAAGCAAAAAATGCACAAACCTAAAGCAATACACATAGAACTGTATAATGTGCATTTCAAAATTAAACAACAATGGCTGTAGAATGTATAGGACACATACTGCAACTACATGCTTCAATCACCTTTTCAAATTTAATGCAAAAGCATTTACATGTAAAAAAGATTCAAGGATAGGGGGGGGAAATCATACATAGAGTAACAGATGGGTATACTTTGATGTTACAAGCCTGAAACAAGACCCTCTCGTGTAATGCTAGTGACCCGAAGTACAGCTTGAGCACTTAATTTTGGAAGATAGATTCACAGAATGCTCCCAAGAATATACTGAGGTTGTTCAGAAGGTGTCTCTTGTTCGGGTGCAAAACGAGAGATTTTTCATATGCGGTTTGTAGCTCCAACAGTAGAGAACGAGCAGCCTCTCGTGACTCAGGGAGCTGGTCACTCAGTTGGGCTGACGCTATTTGGGTCAATTTATCAATTCCATAATCTTTGATTCCTTCAGCCACCTTTATGAAAAACAAAATAAACAAAAACATGATCTCAAAAAACAGAAATGATAATCAAGACTAAGATAAACATGATATGAGTTCCAATTTTGCATATATGTTTTCCAATTTGCTTCATTTCCGCTGCACGAACAACACATAGTTGCAACAATCACCCGAAACAAACACTGCTCTAAAAGACCACGAGATCTCCGCTGGACGTTTTATCAGAAAACAAGAATAAAAAGACAGCACCCAATCTAACGCACAGCACATAAATTGACTTAACTGGGAAACAGGATGAGCCCGGCAGCATTAAGGATCATTGTTATGATACTAAAACTTAAGTAAAAAAGTATCTAATAACACCACATTTTAATAACAAAATTAAAAACATATAGGAAGGCAGTTGATGTATTCATAAATTAGTAAAGGTGTACAAAGATTATGAAAATAGTGGCTAAAGGCGCTTTAATGACGCTACATGCCTACATCCGATGCACACATTCAGCTTGCCTTCGAATGTGTAATTAATGCATCATGTAATAACTAAATGCTAACTTTATTCCTATAAAGTGCATGCAGTTATAAGGGTAGAATGGGAAACTTGATAAATAATTTTGTAAGTTGTTCGGGACAAATAGGTAGTAAGGTCGGCATTTATTCCGGGACGGAGACAACATGTGAAATAGAGCGGAAGAGAAGACTTTCCTATGTGAAGTTATAATAAAGATGAATAGCATGCAAAACATTTAAGTTATACAAGGATAATCAAGAATGCACATGATACAGAAGATGGAGACAAGTTCAAGTACTTACCAATCGTGGTACACTACGGGAAACACACATTGAGCCTTCGCGCGAATACGGGGATTGCGGTTCTTAAGGTAAGGTTTGCAACTTTGGTAACAGCAAACAGGGGAGACCGAAGTTGTCAAATCTATTAAAGCTTTTTCAGCAGCATCACACACAAAGCGCTTGTCTTGAGAGGACTTGAGAAGGAGTTGTACAAGCTAAAGGGCAAAGATAAGAGAACAAGTTGGAGCAAGAGTAAAAGTTTCAATAAGTTTTTATGAAAGAAAAAACCATTATAAAGCGGTAACATCTATAACCAATGGCAGAAGCAAAGAAAGAAATCAATACCAACGGATCCAACAAATCAATTATGTTATCCCCAAATGCTTTGAAAATGTCTGCAGAGGTCATGATGGCAGTTTTACATACAGCACTTCTTGGATTCTTCAAGGCTTTCACAACAAGGGAAATCACATTGTCCCTGATCAATGAAACAGTGTGCAACCGGTTACAATGGTAGATGAACCTATGACGTTTGAAAAGAGTAAATCCTTGGTTCTTCAAGGATGTAATAAAAAATGCTCACATATGTCTTGCAATGCTTCCTTGTGGTATATTGAAAATCGACGTACATTGTTGAGTGTCTCACAAAGCAAAACCCAATCTTTAGACCCTAACCCATCTAAAAGCACCTGGAATAAAATGAGAAACTGGGTAAATAACAATAGTTACACCTTTCTGTTAATGGCAGAGTTCTAATCAGAAATCATACTAAACAGATACTTTAGCCATCATGAAAGAAAAAGTGAAAGAAAACTACCTTAGACTCTTATCAACATCTTCGAGATCATTTAGTTTGTCAGATTCAATGTATTCCACTTCTGCAACCACCACCTCTGTGCCAGAATGTCCAACATCATTTCCATTAACAGGTGGTTCAACCAGAGAAACCATGTTTTTTCTTTGTTTTCCTCCAACATTTTCATCCGTAGGTTCAACATACGGCTTAGCTAAGCTCTCTTACTTGAGGTCTCATTGGTCCTCTCAATTTAGCAGCAAATTAAGATCTCTAAGAGCAGTTTCAGACATCATTGTACAGCTGCAATTAATCAAAAACCCTAAAACATAAACACTTAAAAGCCAGTAATGTCAATTACAAACTATTTAATCATCTCGAACACATCCTTAATACAATGTCAGATGATCTGTCTAGAATGTGAAGGACTTGCAGAAACAATCGAACAAATCATCGAGATAGCATATAAGACAGACCATCAAGAAGACATCTGATATCAACCAAAACACAGTTATAAGCATCACAACTTCATATCTACAGGTCAGATCCTAATTAGAAAGAACCAAATTGAAGTAAATGACAACAAAATAAAAAGACCACCAAACAAACTCACAAACCCAGCATTCAAGAAAGAGCATTCCAACACAAACACAACGTATCATAACAGATCATGCCACATAAATCAGCCTAAAATCTGTAGTACAATACTCGTTCTAGTGTTCTACACTCTGCAAACTAAAGGATTCAACATAATGATACGCAAGTAAGAAACAGAAGATTCACACCAAAAACCCTACAATCTTCAACAGATTCGCAAACCGCATCTTCGCATTCAAGATCATTAGAACAACAAACCGTAACTAACACACATTAAAATCGAAATAGACCACAAGACCTCGGATTCGCTGTTTCAATGACGAACGATGAGATTCAAACCGACAGATCAACAATAAAACCCCTATTTGCATCCAGCAAGTAGTTCAGACGACGACAAGTACAGATTTATAATCTAACATCAATTATTACACGGATATAGTGTGTAAAAGCGAACATGAACAGTACACACACAGTAAAAACGCCGATAACTGAATCGATGAATAACAAATTACCTCAAAAGAGAAAAACGGTAACGAAGTGATCACACTGAAGCAAAATACACTGATATGTGATATTAAGGGCTTTAGAGGCGGCGACGGTGGAGAGACGACGGCGGATGACGTTATTTACCGGCGTACGGCGGCGAATACGGTGGAAATTAACTATAGTCACCGGAGAGAGACTGACGAGAGAAGTGATTAAATGGGGTGGTGATATTTTCAAAATGGCCCTTGAGTTATTGATTGAAGTGACGTTTCAACCCTAAAGGTTAAAAGCGAGGGGTTATCATTAGTTGGTGATTATTGATGCATTTGTAGTTTAATGAAAAGTGAGTGAGGATTTGAACTTTAAAAAAAGTTTGGATTTGGAATTTGAATGTTAATTGTGGTTTTGTATATTTGTTAATATATTTGTTAGGGACGATGGAATATGGGTGACTGGTTTTCTTTAATTTGGGTTAATTTATGTGTACAAATTTCAAAAGTTGATTCTTTTGGTTGGTTGCGTTAAAATTACATGTTTTTGATTTGGGTTTTGAATGATACTTAACTCAAACTAGTAGGCGAATCAAAGCGTTACGACAGAGGTGTTAAATTTGTAAAAGTCGGTTTAACGACTTATAAATAACATTCACCGTGTGGTTTGTGATAAAATTTACATCGTCGACTTAGTTTTGAAAAATAAACGCAATACGACGATAAATTTGGTTTTTATTACACATCATGTTGTAATGATAAATTGATCATATTTTAAATTTATAAGAAAAACTAAAAAAATAAATAAATAAATAAAATTGAAACGTTGAAGAAGCTTTGGCGCTTTATGTGTTTAGGCACAAGTCTATTTTGAATGATATCTACACTAACACATGGATAAAAATGACTACATCACAACTGTATATTAGGTGTTTACAAAAACATGATATTTTAGAAGTTATAACTACATGTA
This sequence comes from Flaveria sonorensis, assembly GCA_025506505.1. Lineage (NCBI taxonomy): Eukaryota > Viridiplantae > Streptophyta > Magnoliopsida > Asterales > Asteraceae > Flaveria > Flaveria sonorensis. The sequence continues at coordinate 71,370,219 of CM046432.1, forward strand.
AAATGTATTATAACATTAAAATATTAAGAAAATTAAAGTAATACGAAATCAAAAATTGAGAGCTGCACTTGAATTGATTAGCATTACAGATAAAGTTCGATATTAAAATAAGTTTAACCCATACTATACATACAAATCATTAGAGGTCGTCGCCTGATTCAAACCACTTTCATGTCGTTATAACGAGAGAACTATCCCCCTTCTAATTAAATTAATAAGTTAATTAATTGGATTAATCTTTTATTTAGAGTTTAAAATTTAGCTTTTTTTTATTAAGTTAATGTTTTGATAGAATAGCTATAGGCTTATAGCTAAACAATGTAAAAAAAATATAAAAAGATGGAAATAAATCTCAAATAGTAAACACTAATAATTAAAAGGTATTTGGGTAATTTGATGCATAAAGCGATTTCTATTTGAGTAGCTTTTCGTTTATGAATTGTTTATTAAAAATAGAAGTTTTCTTTCTTTGATGTGAAACACATATAGTATAAATGATGAAGTCTACATTTTAAGCTATACCTAAGGTTGTCAATAATTGAAAAGCGATTATTACCGGAGGTTAACATCTAGTGTTAATGGTGGTATAGATTTCAACGGATAGACGTTGGTATTTTGTCATTGATTCTAAAGTTAAGATCTCGAATAAGATTCATGCTTAGAGCTTTTAGTCGTTTGTGGGTGGGAATCATGTTGCGACATATATTTCGTATATGATCTCCTAGAAGAAGCGGTTATAAATACAACAGGTAGCTCAAATGGTTTCAAAGTTATTATTCCTCAATGACTATAAATACTCTCATTTTTAAATTTATTATTAATCCCCCACACATTCATGTATTTCACATGTATTATACGAACCTCCTTGTTTGATGGTAACCAGTTTGTTTGGAATGGCGGTTTTAGAAGTAAAATCAACCACACGTCCCAAAAGGAGGTCTCGAGCATAGGCTAATTTCTCACATCTGGTTATGGATCCTTCGTATGCTAATGTGGCAGCCTCATTTGTTGGTTTATACTTCTACATGCATTCAAGTTGTGTGAAATGGTTTTGCATGGTCTCTCGTATGTTCAAAAGATGTGCGCATTTGTAAACCCACGATGTATAGGAATATATGTTAGTTGAAATGGGTGGTTTTGAAGTGAGTGGCCCAAAATGGTTTCCACTTATGTGGTAAGAACATGTGAGCTTGAAAATATATGACGCACATCATTAGCATGCATTCCTTATTTTGACAAGCTTCTCAACTTAGTTGAAGCACGTAATACCTCATATGTCAAACAACTTTCATGTCTTCCACATTACACTATGATGAACATAAGAATCAATGGTGTACATGTACCCAAAACACAAGGATATGGGATAGTGCATATGGTAATTAGGCACGTTTGTAAGATCTTGAAATGTAATTTATTTACTATATAAAAGAATTTGTATTAGGTTGTAAGATTCTAGAAAGAAAATGTATATGTTCATGTGATTTATGTAACCTAACACAATTCACTAGAACATAACAGTGTTTTTTTAGTGTCACGCATGTCATTAGCGCCAATATGACTTGACATGAGCTTGTGACCTAAGATTACCCATTAAAACATGACAAGACATTTTAATGTACAATAATCACACACATGTAATTAACACCAAAATTACTTGATATGACTTAATATCACTCTATTTAACCTAACACAACACACTAACACATGACAAAAGTCATTACGTCTCATTAGTGTGCTAGTGATCACACACGTGTCTTCAACACTAAAATGACTTGGATACGCTACATGTATATATACACAAACTAGCATAATATAGTGAATCAAACGGAAACAATTTGGAAAATTATAATAACCAAACAGAAAAATAGTTTAAAGGATCATTGTAGGCATATGGTTTGTGTGCGGTAAGGCTACAATACTTGTAAATATAATAAAACCATAGTAGAAGTACAAAAGGATGAGTGAAAACTTAACATAACATTGTCCGGTTAACCACATATATAAGCTTGTAATGCGTTTGTGATAGTCATGTAAGATCTAGACACCTAAACAAAACTCCCAATTGTCTTGCCACGTTCATTGATTTTTCTATGTGACTTATCATAATAAAGATTTCAATTCATTAATACCTAAAAATTAAAAATACAGCATACTCATTATTTCATTTAAACTCGTGATTTAACTAGACTTGTGCCTTTTATACATGAAAATCCACCATGTGGCCAGCAACAAATAATCAACTTAAATATAAGCCAGCCATCATGATCCAAGAATCAAGTTATCAGTAGCAATTATTGTGAGAATCCTAATTTCCAAATACAATTATTGTGAAAATCTTAGTCTTAATACATGAGAACCTTAGTTCTCAAATACAAATCTCGTGAGGATCATAGTAATTTTTAACGATGTTTGGGAGAATCCATGTTCTCAAGGCTATTTAATGATGATATGAAAACCGGCTTTCACTACAAAGTACTTGAAAGTTTCAATCAAACACCAAGACAACAGCATATGATACCTAACACATTTGGACTAAAAGGAGCTTACTCTTATACGTGAATGGGTACATATTACCCGGCCTCGCAAATTAAACTACTAAATAAACGTCTATGTATAAAATTAATCCATACCCATCTCAAAAAGCTCTGTGTACTCGTTGTAGTCACAACACATATAATTTCTCCCCCGCCCTCTATGGGAGTGTTTAAGCTCCGCCCCTAAAACTATGTTAACACAAAACTTTATTTGTGCTTCTCAAATCCCAAAATGTAACGATGTGACCCTATGACCAATAGAAATATAATGATAAAAATAGTATGTTGACATTAATTCGGTCATGAAATTACACTTAGAGTGCTTCTAAGCTTCAAATATAAATTTCTATATTTTAACATGGCTTGATAAGTTTGTTAAAAACTCGCATTCAGTCTCCCTCAAAGTCATTTATAAGTTGAAAAAGATTACGGAAGCATTTTATAGTATTTAAAATTAGTTCAAAAATTAATATCTGGGTCAATTTTATGGCAAAATCATCATTTGGTCAAAGCCATAACTTTGCATTAAAGCGTGGATATTCATTCAAGATCATTTTCAAAGCCAATGTGAGTGATTTTAATCAATAACTAGAATTGGAACCCGCGCGTTGCCGCGGGGATCTTCTTACAACGCTGTTAAGGGTAATCATACATACAACAATTAATCCGATTGAATCAATCACATTAGAAAAATATAAGATAATAAACTTAAACAAATCTATGAACCCTAAAACTCAAAGGATTCATGATTGAAACATAACCAATAACACAAATTGAAAAAAATAATAAATTTTTTTTGAATGACACATCAAGGGAGAAGTTCAACTGCAATCTAAATGATATAATACCTTGTGTGGAGCAGCAAAAGTTCAATTGATTTGCACATATCTTTCCTGGCTTGCATTACTTTTGAAATCTAATCCATCCTTTCATCACATCCCTAATAGTGAAAAATGGACCTTCTTGAGGTCACACACCTGCAATGCCCTTTGAAATACTTTTGGCCCTTTGAAATACTTTTGGTCCTCTTGGAACAACAAAACCAAATGAATTAGTAAAACATCTAACAAAAATCAAGAATACATTTGTTCAATTAGGAAAGCTTTAAATTCATATATACCTCTGCAGGTTTTTGCATTTATTTTCTAGGTTATAAGAAACCAAACATTTAGCTTCTTGATTGATCTCTGATGTCGACTGTTCTCAAAGTCTGCAATATCAAATGGTTGGCCATCATATATCATAATAAACTAAATATATTATATTAGTAAAGATTAGATTGCGCACACGTAAATGAACTAAGATCTTTGTAATTAGAAGTGTACGAAGCAATAAATTAACATACCAGGTGTTATTCAAAAGTTAAGAAACCGGTGGCATTTTAAATCCACAAACAATTGGTCCACATGAAACTTATTAAACAATAGCACTCAAAGACGCAAATTACATTCAAGTTAATTTAATCAAAAAACAACAAATGGAACTTGCGAAGTAGTATACGCCATATATGAGCAATAATTTTAAAATACATGGGTAATGGCGATCTACTCAAGAATGAGACATGCAAGTAAAGTTTGGCTCACCGGAGCCAATCACCCATAAGTTTACAAATGCCTTGGGCAACGACGATTTACTAAAGAACAGAACATGTAAGTGAGTTTGTCTCGGCTGAACCCTAGTAACCATCACCAGAGCTCGTGATTGGTTTTGGATATCGCCGTTGTTTCCCTAGGTGAATGAATTATCTACGTACATTTAACAAAATCATAAATTACCATTAAACATAGTTTAACATATAAATCAGACTTAACCGTTGATTATATGTACTGAGCTAATATTTAAAATATAGATTTTTGTTGGGACAGTTACTAAATCTCAGCTCATGCCAACAACGGAATTTTCTTGAATTAGGTCATTCGGAGCAAAGAAACCAATTCCATTTAGCTGAACATGGTTCAGATTTATTAATGCAATTTTGAAAGATATTACATGTTTATAAATGTACAATTCCAGCTAAAGGTGACAATAAAGAAACAACAGATAGAAAATTGGCATGGTTTATACATAAACCTATGAATTCATCCTCCTAAACACCAGAGAAAGATCAGATAGCTTGGCTTATTCTCTAGCAAGATCAAGCCAACACTATCACAACCTGGACAAATGAGTAACTTTATTGGGAAAGAACAAACATTTGGCTTACTATGTGATTTCTTAGACTACAAAGCTTTAAAAAGAAAGAGGCAACAAAATGTAGCCTCATGATTTCTTAAACTAGAATGTTTTAAAAAATGATTCTACATGCATAATCAATAGCCAATACATAATACTCGTTCAACAACTTTCAGCAAGAAAATTTCAAAATTCCCCTTTCTATGTGATTCTACTAAATTATAAAAACTATAGAACAATAACCCAAACAGCAAAAAAAATTAACGGAAGATGAAGCAAACATACACCAAGAGCTTCTGTCACACATTTCATCAAAGTTGCTATGCATTTAGAAAATCAAAAATCAAAAGGGAAGTTTGAAAGATTTATTTTAGGCCAATTTTAAAACCTCAGCTTCAGGGGAATCCTACAGCAAAGTTCTAATACAACATTTGGACCATTACTTTGCAATTTGGTGTCTCCTAAATTTGCTAATCCAATCGCACATGCAATCTTGTGTGTTTAAGAGGAGTAAATCAAATCAAGCACTTTTACATCACTTTCATGCTTTCAATAACACCCATATATATACAAAGAAAGCACTCGGATGACACTTAGAAGCACCGAAATCCTTACTTGAGGCATTATTCTTCTTTGTTGTACACTTATTGACCTTTGTCTTCTTCTTCATTGTGATTTAAGCAAAAGAACATACCACAACAACGGTAAATTAGCACTTTAAGCAACAAACAACACACCTTATCAAAGTAACATGTGTGCAGATGTGTCCAAAAACCCACAGATGTTACAATATGCAAAACGAACAATCATATTCAAATAGCGAATAAACAAAAACATTAATCGAAACTACACTGACTTTACCAGCATACTTATCCTAAAAATCAGTGGATCGCACATATACATTAGGCTCGAAGAAAAACCTGCAAAATCCAACAGCACTTAAAACAGTACACGAAAGAGAATGCAACACGATAAACAGAAACATGAAAACCTAACTTGAAAGAAGTGCAACTGCATAAATACTCGATTAAAACCCATCAAACGAAACAGAACCACGATAAACCTGCATAATCCAGGAGCACTTCAAAACAATAACGAAAGAGAAAGAACGACCTGATTTGAGTGAAATTCTGCCCTGAAAACTTTGATTGAAACCCTAGTTTCGATGGTGTATTTGATGAGAGAAATAGAGAGATTGGAGGGTTTTACAGGGGTTTTGAGTGGGAGAGTGGGCTTTATAGGTTTTGTTCTAACGCCGTATTCGCGTAATTTTATATCAACGATAAGAGTATTTTTATAACAAAATGTCAAAAAACATAATAAGATTAAAAAAGTCATAAAAAATTATATCTTACAATTTAAATCGAATTTCAAAAAGTATTTGGAGTCTCTGTTACTCTCGTCGTTCTCTTTCAGAAAAAAAACAAAAAAAATATAAAAAAATTTCATTGTGTCTTTTATGACACAATGACGTCATTGTGTCTTTCATAATGACATAATGACGTCGTTGTGTCTTTCATGATGTCATTGTGTCTTTCATAAATGACACAATAAAAAAACGTTAACTTTTTTATTTTTTTTATTTTTCGTTTATTTTTTTTCTTAGTGATGATGCCTAGGGGAACAAAGCTCGGAATTACTTTTTTGAAATTCGATTTAGATTGTGAGATATAATTTTTTTGTGATTTTTTTTTATCATTGTATTTTCTCACACTTTGTAGCAAAAATACACTTTGTATTTGAACCTATTTCTAAAAATAAAATCATATCGAATCTTTTTCTAACGTCATAATTCGTATCTTTTCGGTTGCTTTTTCTTTCTTTTTTCCATGTTATTAGTAACATTTATAGTTGAATTAATTATTATCACAACGTCTTATAATAGAGTTCTTTAGGGTAAAAGGGTAAATTCCAACGTTGACAAACTCGGACTAGAATCAATCGTATATTTTACTGGTTGGATCGGTCAAATCAAATTAAGAACGGATTACATCATATATATAAATTATCAACATTATATATATATTCAGTTTAAAAACAAAATATGAAAATACTATATATTTAAGATGTATTTACATTTTTTTAACAAAACAAACACTTAAATAACTAAAGTATATATCATGAATTACTAAACTAATCAAAAAAATAGGATTTTACAAAGAGAAAAAAAAGGTTTAAAAATTAGTCTGGCCACTAGGTCCGGTTCAACTAGTTCATCAGGACGACCGGTAACCGGCCATTAATCTGAAAGTTGCCTAAATAAACACAACCGGACCAGTTTTATGACCGTTTTCCGGTAAGACCGGTTGGTCTGACCGATTTTGAAAACACTAATAATATCACCCATTTGTAAGTCACTCCATTCTCTATGCCTTCCTCACCCTTTGCATCCTTCACTTTTTACATCGCGGGGGTCGTTACGGTTCCCAGTGATGCGTGCACGGCGATTGATTGTTGTGGTAATAGCTTCGTTACACATTTCGCTACCTCTTGCACCGTTGTTGAACTATTGAATCAGAGTAATTGTTATCAGTAGAACATAGTACGTCCTCTTGTCCTCTATTCAATTGTTGGTTATGGTGACATTGAAGTCCCGAGTTCAATCTTTGAGCTTGTTTCCAATCCCAACCCCCTATATCTATAGTCGGGGACTTAAAATGAGGATAATACAAATGTGATAGCACAACGACTTCATCAGCTATGATCTACTTACTCCTTTCAGTGTCATTCGCGTGTAGTGTGAGGCTTATGATTGTGATATGTCACTTTGAATCAGGGGCACCGTTTCATACATCCGCGAGTTTTGATCAGTTGAACTCTAGTTTCTGCTTTAGTGGGTGCGACATGATTTTATAGTTACTCTTGTTCTTGATTTGCCTATTAAGTTGGTTTAGTTTGATTTTGATTGACTGCTTCTAATGTATTGTTTACCATTATCTTGAAAATGATGATTTCCCCATAAAAGTTAAACCCCAATAAAGAACAATCTCAAACAATCCCAAACTTGTGTTTTCGTCTAGTAAAGTTACAACTCGATAAGCAAATAAGAGGTATTAAGTATTAATAAGCTGTCGCAAACACCTTCTACGTAATTTACTCTGCCGAGACATATATTTTTTGAGTATGATTTACATGAATATATAGTTATTGTTTGCTATTAATTTAGCTGTTAACGAACTTTCATTTTATTTTGATTGATTGCTTGAAATGTACCGTTTAGAAAGACATAATTAGAGATATACTTACCATGACCGTCTCGACAAATTAAAACCCTCGATCACCTTTTGTGTACCTTTGTGAGTAAAGCTAGAGCGATCACATAGAGTTTGCAAGGATTGCAACGCATACTTCCAACAGTTTTGTCAAATTTGCCCTGTAGTACTGGAGTGTAGGGTGGGCAAAATAACTGGGTACGGACCCGACCCGGTATAGGGTGTACCCGGTTTGGACGCGAAAAAAACCGTAGGGTTGGAACCGGGTATATTTTTCTAGATTTTGGTAGAACCCGACCCGGACCCGACCCGGACCCGACCCCATTGAACCCGGGTTGGACCCGGTTTTGACCCTTTTTTTTTAAATCTAGCTGTTAGCCCCGATTTGTTACCTTTTTTTTCTCTTTTAGCCTTATAAGTTAGCATAAATAGTTGTGGGTTGATATGGTTTAGTACCCAAGTGTCAAACGCAAAAACATACAGAAAAATACTCTCGTTTAATCTCGTTTTACACTTTCACTCTCTCGTTTTACACTTTCACTCTCTTCAATCTTGATATGGCTCAATCACAATCTTCCGTTGGTCAAGGTTCGTCAAACTCTCCAACCGTCGTTCGTGTTCTTGCACACAATCGTAACATGGATGTTTGGTGCAATTGGGATATGGTTGAGTTGAGTGACGGGTCTGTAAAGGCTCGTTGCAAGTTTTGTGGAGCTTTGCTTGCTAAAGATTCTAACACGACATTAAGCAAACACATTAGTAAGAAGTTTTGTAAGTCGTTGAAAAGTAATCCGGATTCGCAACAAACACAATTGGGCGGAGACGGTGGAATCTTTAATTACGATGTTAATACGGTTCAAGATCGAATGGCGAAGTTCGTAATTCAAGAAGCTTTGCCTTTTAGTCACTTCGACAATCCTCGGTTGACCAACTTAATTCGAAAGACGCTTCAACCTACGACACTCACGTAAGTTACACCTACACTTAGACGTTATTGTTTAAAATTATGGAAACAAGCAAAAAATGATTTAATTGTATTATTTGAAAATTTAAATACCGGTGTAAACTTAACTAGTGACGTTTGGTCGGCTCCACATGGTTTACCCGAATAGTACCTTTGCGTCACCGCTCATTGGGTGGATCCCAATTCATGGCAATTGATGAAACGTACGATTGCATTTGATCTTTTTCCGTATCCACACACCGGAGAATTTTTGTTTTACTTTTTAGATAATATAATAAATACTTTTAAGTTACAAAATAAACTTTTTTCAATTGCACTTGATAACGCCTCTAACAACACAACCGCGGTTGAAAAATTAAAATTAAAATATCTTCCGATTGCAAACGGTGATTTTTTCCACACTCGTTGTGTTGCACATATAATTAATTTAGTAGTGCAAGACGGACTATCTGGACAATATGTTGATAACTTTACTAAAGCTTTTCGATTTATGTTACATGACGTTTTTAAAAAAGTAGAAGAAGATATCAAGATTATAAACAACTTTGTAAGGATACGAAATCTAGATTTTTAGGTCCTAATTGGGATGTACCTACTCGGTGGAATTCGACTTGTCACATGTTTGAATGTGCTTTAAAACAAAAGGCACTTTGAAAGCTTTTCATAATAGTCTTTCGGATAATGGTGAAGCCGACCCATTTTCGGATGCGGGTTGGGAGAATCTTCAACGTCTATCCGAGTTTCTTGAGGGTTTTTAAAAACTCAAAAATAAATTATCGGGAGTTTATTATTCCACTAGTTATTTGGTGCTTCAAGAATTATATTTTATGTCTTTGAATTTTAAAAATTTTCAAAATAAAAATAATATGTTAATCAAATGATAGAACCAATGAAAGAAAAGTTTAAAAAATATTTTAAGGAGTTACCATCCATTTTTACGTGTGCCGCCGCTTTAAATCCGTTTCTAAATGTTGCGGGGGTTGAATGTTTGATAGATGAGATAAATGACAATTTGGATATGCATGACGAAAACCCTAATTTTCAAACGAGGCAAAAGAAAATTTTAATGAAAGTGTGAAAACAATTTATAATTTTTATTTAAATAGATATGGGCCAAACGTAAACATAACCATGCCAAGCGGATCAACCTCAAGTGCTAGTACCTCGGTTAAAGACCCTGTTTTGACTATGTTGAATGTTGTTCGGGATGTGACGGCTAAACGTCAAAGGGGTAACACCCCAACAAGTGAGCTCGGTAGATATAGTGGAACGGATTTTATTTCCATTATGACTACCGAAGATTATCATGCATTCGATATTTTGGCTTGGTGGAAAGGAAAAGAATCTCAATTTTCGATTCTTTCTGCTATGGCCCATGATTTACTAAGCGTCCAAGCTTCTACGGTAGCTTCGGGATCTGCTTTTTCTCTTAGTGGCAGGGTAATATCATTACGAAGAACAAGACTAACTCCGGAAGCAGTGAAGATGTGCATTTGTTTAAAGGATCACTTAGACGCAATGGATCGTATACAAGACCAAACAAGCCTCGAAGACGAAATTACACTCGAAGCTAAAGTACATGATGAAGAGGTAGAAGAAGGAGTATCTTCTAGCATATCCGATGAAGAATTTGTATTTGATCAAGCATCTCGTAGAAAATAAAATTAGACGATAATGTTATTTTTATTGATTCATTTATGTATTTTTAAGTTGTTTTAATATTATATGTTTTTCATGTTCTTTTTAATTTCTTTGTCATTCAAATGTTTTATATAAAAAGTATTCAATATTTGTATATTATAAGTGTAACTGTTTCTGCCCAAGATTTGAACCCGGTATAGGAAAAGAAAAATAAAAAGGAAAAAAGAAAAGAAAAGATAAGAAAAAGAGAAGATAGGACCCGGTGTTCGATACACACACAAGAAAAGAAAAAAAAAGAAAAAAAATAAATTAAACCCGGTATGAACCCGGTTTCATACCCGACCCTACCCGGGTATACCGGGTAGGGTTTTTATGATGATGAACCCGACCCGGGTTCGTACCCGGGTTCACCAATACCAGGGTACAAAAAACCCGGTTTGTACCCGGGCCCGGGTACGGCCCAAAACCCGGTTTGCACATCTCTACTGAGTGTATATGAATTATGATATGTGATGGACAAACTCATTAAGCCCATCAGACCCGTTCAAATTTAAATAAAGGCACATCATATTCATGTAGCTTTTCAGATTACGGCCATCAGACTCGAATTTGGTTTTCCAAAAACTACACATTGAATATTTGATCATCCACGACCATCAAAGTAAGAGATGCATAAACCGGTTTTTAAATGGTTTCTTGTATAAGGGTAAATAAAATGATATTTAAACTAAAAAAGAACGTGGGCTTGACACATATCATTCAATTGTTTTAAAGAATATGACATTTTGATCATTGGGTTAAACACGTCAGTTCATTACGTCTTATACTGTCATTTTATCTCATTGTGTAATATATTTTACATTATTTGTTATCTGTATTCATCATTATGTTTTACGTTTTAGGTCATTTTGTATTATTTTTGTCATTGTTTTTATAGATTAAATAAACTTGTTATCTATTATTATGTTTTATAATTATAAGTACACAATGATATACTTTCACTAATGTGTTTTTCAAAACTATTAGTATTGAAGATGACATAATATGTTATTTTTGTTATTATTTTTTTATATATTATATAAACTTGTTGTTATCTTTCATTGTGTTTTACAATTAAAAAGTACATAATAATGTTATTTCACCAATGTATCTTTCAAAACTTATAGTGTTCGAGATAACACAATGAAACATTGTGTGTTTTGTCATTGTTTTTAATGTATTAGATTAATTAGTTGTTAATTTATTATTATGTTTAACACTTTAACACATTAGAGATACACAACAATGTTATTTCATCATTATATTCTTTTAAAATTAATCATTTTATAAAACACAACACAATAACTAACACAAAAACACAAGAAAATGCGCTAAAGACACAATGACGACATATAAGCTTAAAAACGTAAAAAAATTATAACTTTATATATTAATACTATACTCGTTTCAAATATGAAAATGCTTGTTTTTATAGTGTAGTTTTTTATAATTTCGTACATAAAATTTACGAATGTTTAAAAAAATTGGGGAACTTGCAAAAAACCAACAAAAATGGTTCTAAAAAGTGTATTTTTGCTACAAAGTGTGAGAAGACACAATGAGGATAAAAAGTCACAAAAAATTATATCTCACAATCTAAATCGAATTTCAAAAAAGTACTTCGGAGTTTCTGTTCCTCTCGTCGTCCTCTTTCAGAAAAAAAAATAAAAAAAATAAAAAAATTGCGTTGTGTCTTTATGACACAATGACGTCATTGTGACACTCATAAATAACACAATAAAAATACATTAATTTTTTTATTTTTTATTTTTCGTTTATTTTTTTTCTTAGTGAGTACGGCTAGGGGAACAAAAGCTCGAAATCACTTTTTTGAAATTCGATTTAAATTATGAAATATAATTTTTTTGTGATTTTTTTTACTTATTGTGTCTTCTCACACTTTGTAACAAAATTACACTTTGTATTTGAACCTCTTTCTATTCCTAAGTACCACTTTAATAAATATTTTCCTACAATTTAATTTCAACTATTGATTAAAGAGATTGATGTTTAAAATTACTTTTTACACTTTTTTATTTTAAAATACTTTTTTAATATGTTTTTAATAAAGCATTTTTATCAAAATAAAAAATTTTCAACCTGATCTGGCAGCTCAACCCTATATAGAGGCTCTGCCCCTTGGATCTCATCAGGGGCTGCTCCCGCTCCTAGGGGTGCTGCCCCTGCACCCCCGCCAAGGGCTAAGAAGGTACTAATATTATATATCACAATAAACTCAAACAAGTATGTATTACGCACATTTGACTTTTTTTAATAGATATCGTGATCACATTGATAGACTTGTTAATTCATTATACTAAAATATATAACAAAAGTATCATATCATAATATGTGAGATATACATGGTATCTGATTAAGAAACCAACAAAAGAACCACATATACTACTATATTTTCGGAAAAACCAACACATGTGGTGTGGTATGTTTGTATTATGATTTTAGCCTCAACCCGTTGAAAATCACACCTTAGTTCTAGTTGATTTTTATGTTAATTTTTTTTAAAAAAGAAAGCTTTATTTTTTAGTAAAAACAAAGAATAAAATAAAACCGTATAAACCTTGCACACCACTCTCTTTTTTCTTCACACACCAAGTCCACCGTAGACCGGCCTCCATGGTCAACCTTTTTCGCTATCCAAACCCCTTAAACCTTTGTCGGGATTGGGACAGTCGTAAATGTAGAAGACAATATTTGGGGGGGGGGGGGGGGGAATGAGTTTTGTGTTTC
>CM046432.1:71383628-71501942 GCA_025506505.1 Flaveria sonorensis
TGCTAAAGCTTGATTCAGTTTGAGTTTTTGACATGTCAGTTTGAAGGAGCTTGTGAGTGTTTTGATTCGTTTAAATCTTTGAAATAATAGCTGTAATTTTTATAATATATACTTTAATTTTTTAAAAAATACCATAACAGTTTGCATAACTTACTTAAAAAAGTTTCAGCTTTAAAGTTAAACGTATTAATACGTTGGGAGTTAGTTTTATACAATAACTTTTTAGCATCTAATTCTATTTAACTTTTATGTTATGTGTGAGTTCTTTGATTGTTTCTAGTATAAACTTATTAATCCACGAATAAGAACGTTGAACGAAAGGGAATAGTTTGAATGGCTCTTTGGATGGAGTACGTGAAACTTCCACATGCTTCGAATATGACTGTGGGACCTCATATATTGTGAACAATCTCTATATTTAATAATATATAAGTTTTAACTGTAATATTGGATTTCCCTTATAATCGTTGACTCTGACTCCCTTGCCTAGTAGAATATTCTCCTTTCAAGTATTCCTATTTTCATACACACACCTAAGATCCAAATCAAGGGCATGCGTCATGATGTCGTGGGCAGAGGCGGGTTGAATACCTTTTCTATTAGAAACATTAAAGAATCGTGAGAGATAGACCTTTAGGGTTGTTACGGCTGTTAAAACATACAATATCTAGTACCACATATGGTAATACATGGGGTTACAACGATCTAACAATTCTAATCCTTCAAAATCATGACACGTGTATTTTTTTATCGTGTGTGTGGAATAAGCTTATGTATCTTGAATTCATAAATAATACTTTGCTTCAAAAACTCAAATTGGACCTGATTTATTTTTTATATAGCTTCATTTTGTTATATTTTTATTTTAAACTTTCATGTATTCATGTCAATTTTGTAATTTAATTAATCTATTTTAGGAGTTTAACGTCAAGAGATAATTTTTTGTAATTAATCTCTTATAGGAGTTTAAAGTCGACATAATCTTTGCGATATCTTGGCTTTTGATGTATAAACAAAACATAACCACTATATTTTGAATCAAGTAGGTGAATTAGTTAAACATAACTTAAAGACGACGACTTTTCTTAACATTAAATATTGTGGCTATGGATTGGAATAATATGTTAGGACACTAATGTAATTTTATAAAAAATTAAAACACTTATATAACTTTTTAAGCATGAAATACAAGTGTTTTAAGCAATCATTCCTACTTTGTCTCACAATTAATAAACTTCTTCTAATAAATACATTGAATTAATACTTATTATTAATACATTATTTAATAACATGAGATTATCTAATTCATTATATTATATATTATATTATTATATACTTTAAATTAATATTTAAATTTACTAATAAGTATTATCTTATTTGATTTACATAAATATTAATACTAAATACTTTTATAATAATTATAATTATTATTATAATTATAATTATTATTATTATTATTTTTTATTATTATAGTTGTTGTTGTTGTTGTTGTTGTTGTTGTTGTTATTAATATTATAATAAGTATTCCCTTATTTGGATACTTAACTATATGATTACTAAATATTTCTATAAAATAATTAGTAATAACTAATCTATATCTATATTAACTATACTAATATACAAATCATTTGATGAATAACACACTTGTAATATTACTTAAAATTTAAGACACCTAATATAACTTTTTAAGCATAGTTGCAAGTGTTATAACAATAGTTTTTTATATTGGCCCATATTTAATAAATTTCTACTAAATAATACCTTATTTACTATATATTTAGTTTAATTATTACCTTACTTATAATATTTTAAATTAATATTAAATATATACATTTATCATTTATATTTTGATAACTTAATACTATTCGATTTAAATTTTAATTTATTTAAATACTTAAGTATATAATCATTAATATTTACATAGTTATAATACAATAAATACTTAATATATCATATTTAAGACAGCTGTGAAAAGAGCTTGATAACACCCGATACATCACTGTATATAACAAATCAAAAATTAGTAGTGAATGTGTAGATTTTATATATTTTTATCACAGTAGTGTTTTTTTTCTATAAACTAATAAAAACCTACTTTGTTATTTTTTTAAGATTTTACATTTAAACCTCTAAAAAATTTATAAAGCTGACCACAAACACTTTCTCTATTTTTGTTTTTTTAAATTTAATTTAATCACCGAATTTTTTTTAAACTTTATACTTAAGCTTCAAAGTATGTTAAATTTACATTGACTCACCTAAACTTTTTTAAGTTTATACTTAACTAATCGAGTCATATCAAATTTTGTTTTAATCAATTTACAATAGAGCTCGTTAATTATAATAAAGTCACATTTACATGGTCGCTATTTTTATTCTTTGTTTTGAGTTACTTATTTTTTATAGTATTTTGTTCTATTACACTTATTAACAACTTATTGCACATAATTCTTTTTGGATGGTTAGTATCAATGTATAAATCCATCATAGTTAAATCTTTTAATTTTATAACGCTGCATAGCGCTGGGTCCCACCCATTTATAAACTAATTAAATATAACTAAAAGACGTAGTTTTGCTAGAAATTGGCGTCATGAAAACTATTGATTGGTATAAACCAATGTTCCAACCACATGTCAAGATTTATGTGTTACATATGCAAATTTCCCTTTGAATTCAAAGTAATGGATTAGACCCACGCTTTGCCGCAATTCGGTTTTCAACGTATTCGAGAACGTTACAATTATAGTTTTTTTTTGTTACTTTGGTTTTAGTGATTTTATTGACATAGGAATATCACAATGATAGTTGATATTTACACATACTTTGACGATTCATTATTATATTTTATGATACTACTACTGAATATATGATATTTGATAGGACATGGATGTCAATTTAAACAAATATGTTAAAAGTAATACTTTTAATCAATTAAAACAAATATGTTAAATTTAAAAACTCTTATCAAAGAAGGGATATATAAAGAAGACATCTAGAGAGAGGAAACAAAAATACATTATAACTTGTTCATATGTTGTTTTAAAATAAAAAGTAAATTACTAATTTGTCTTAAGATTTTATATTATATAGTAGTAAAGATTAAAACTCATGATAACCTTCACAACGAACGAGATGAGAATCAATCAAGTTTTATTAATTTGAACTATTACTATAAATTCAATCTCACGTCACTATATTTTTATAAAGAAGAATTTCATATATCCCTATAAACTTGTGAAATATCATATATATCCAAACACATTTAAAATATCATATATATCCTTTCAAACTAATTAAAATATCAAATTTACCCCATTTCTTAAACCAAATTAAAAATATGACCATTCTAACCCTTATTTATCTCAAAACTTTAATTTTATATCCACCTATTTTTACTTTTACTCTCAAATTAATAAATTTCAATTTATCATCACAATTTTTTTCTAGAAATACAAGCTCTACCCAGTTTAATGAACAATACGTATTCACCCCAAAGAACTCAATGAGTAAGCTTGTGACTTCAAATTCAACATATATGAATTCAAATCATAAACATCAACTTCACAACTGAGATGTAGTGTCCATTAAAAATTTTAAAATAAAACCTTAACGTTTCTGTTCTTGTATAACACAATTTGAAGTGATTTTAAAGAATACTCGAAATAAAACTATCATATTCATGTTTAGAAATAAGATGTGAAAAATAGTAAGAATGGTACGAGTCAAATCTAAAAATCTCATATGCAATGTCGTGAAAAGGACTATTAAAAGAAAGGAGAAACAATTTGGTTGGAAATTTAAGAAACGAAAATCTGTAGTTTCTTTAAAAGATTATGACATATAATTCAAATTAAAAACTTTATATATTTGATATGGATAAAATTATCATTGTTTAAGATTCTATTAGGCAATGACATATATGATGGTATTTAATTTTTGATTGGATATATATGATAATTTATTTTGTACGGATATATATGAATTTTCTCTTTTTAAAAACAAATTAAACCTGGGAAATGATAAATAAAGAGAAAGAAGCTTTGCAGAACATTTATATAGCGAGCTAGTGTGTTAACATCAAGCTGCAACCATTATAGGATATAGAAGCGCGTGTTGCGTCCAGTGCACCCTTTATGGTTGCACCACAGGCCCACCTCACACTGCCCCATCCAGAATACTATTTTGCGGACCACTGTATTCGAGGCTCCGTAATCCTTTCAACCGTTCAGGCTAACCTCCCAATTTTTTGTGTTGCTAAATCCAAAAGTCCAATAATACACACCTACCCTCAATAGTAAAATACAAGACAGTGTGTTGTATAGAGGAGGGATCTATCCACATGGGTTCTCTGTAAGATGGTAAAATACCTATTCAATATTATTGATTGTTTTGTTATATTATATAAAATTTACAATAAAATTATAAAAAACCTAAACGGGTCCGTAGGCTTACCCTACTAATATCGATGCTGAAACTTAAATAACAAAATAGTCTGATACCGAACCTAATAATAAAATAGTCTAATTTTCATTAGTAACTCTACACATTTCATATTTTCGCAACAAAAAATGCACAACGTGCAAGAAATCATCACCTACGTGTGCGTAAACTTGACAACAGAATTTAAGGTAAACAAATATAAAAAGTTTACAGCACCTAATTGTTTTAAAAGAGTTTCACACGGCTCGTAACAAAATAACCAAATAATAAAATTAACAAAACAACCAATTCAATGTTAACTTACAATTAAACAATTTATTGACAAATAAAATAAGCAATTTGAAGCAAATAAAAAATAATTAAAAAATAAGAACTTGCAACTTGCAAGCACTTCACGTTTGTAGTGTGCATTTAAAAATAATAACATACCTAACAAATAATTATTAAACATTAAACTTGGACTCCAATTTTAGTTTTACGGTGATGTATAAAGTGGGCCCCTTTCCGTATTTAAACACTCCTGACTCCCCCACCATGTTTTGATGTTTATTTAGGCCCCCAATTTCAGATAATATGGGGCTGAGAGCTACAATTTTTAGCCTCTTTGTTCTATGAATTTGGGCCGTATAGGGGGCCTTTTCCCCGTAGTTATAATGTGAATCCGTCACTGATTCTGTATAAAACAATGAAAACATATTCCCTATAATAAAAAATTATTTGAAAATCATTAACATTGTATATTTGTGTTGTCATTATGTATGTAAAAAGCTAAAAGGTAAGATATAATATTCCTAATAAATAATTCCGTTATTTGCTAGTAAGTGCATTTTTAAGGTAAGAATGTAATATAATTTAAAATAATTGTATTGACTCTTGAGTTGATTAGTGTTTTTTAAATTTTAAGTGATTAAAATGATGTTTAAAACAAATTAATTTAAGTCTAAAAAAGTTTAAAACTAGTTTAAACTAACTCTTAAACATAATCTCGATGTCATGGTTGTTGAGATTCTTTGTATAAATCAAATCAATCTTGTGTAGGAACTTTGGTTTGGATCGCTTTTAGAGCTTAAAGGTCTCCATAATTAGGATGTTCTTCAATCTTTGCTTCACTTGTGAACAAATATTCATTCATAGTTTAGATAATCATGTGTTACATGGGTTGAAATAGATTGTACGTATAATTTAATTTAATATATATTATAAATAACATATCAAAAGAATTATAATATATTATTATATAGATAACAAACATATTTAAATTATGAATAATAATGTAAAAATGATTTTATTATTCATAAATATCCATAAACGTCTTTATATACATTTTTAAATTATTATAGTTTTAACAATGATTAGCTACAACTTAATTTGTATTTTAACAAAAGTTAAGTCTCATTAAAGTACTTTTAATCAGTGTTGCAAAAATCGGATTAGTCGGCCGATTAATCGGCGACTAATCCGTAATCAGAGGCTCCCCGCTTTGATTTTTGCTAATCGGCAACAATAATCACTAATCGGTGAAATTGGTTAAAAATCGGGATTAATCGGCCCTAATCGGCCAATAATCGGCGTTTTTTCCAGATTCCGGCGAGATTCCGGCGAAGTCTAAAAATTCCGGCGAAAACTCCGAAATTCCGGCAATACATGTATATATATATATAAACTAACATTTTTAGTAGAAATACATATAAAAATGTGTGTATTTATATAAAGATTTGAAAATTACATATAAAAGTTCCAAACCGATTAATCCCGATTACTCCCTAGTCACTACCTCGCCGCTCGACTAGCGCCTAACGATTTTTACAACACTGCTTTTAATAAAACCTTATATATTTCTAGAAAGAAATTATGATTAATATAGTATTAAATAAGCATTTATTAAACAAACTTTTTTGAAGTCAATATTTCTACCAAAAATATTAAATTTATTATGGTGAAAACACATGTACAATCCTAGATGTAGCTTATGTGGATATAATGTGGACGTGCTAAAAAATAACCACGTGGCTAATAGTCAATGGCGAAGGTTATAAGAGGACGGGAGGGCCCCCGCCCCTCTCTCTTTTTCGTCAGTAGTGTTAATTTTTGGTACGGTGGTGTTAATTTTTAGCCCGGTAGTGTACATTTTTTTTATATATACCGAGTTCGCCCCCTTAAAAAATAATTTTACCCCCGTCCCATTTATAGAAGTGCTCAAGTTCCGCCACTTCTAATAATTATTTTATTTTATATATAGATACTCCACAAGATGATGAATATGAGGAGTTTGTTATTAAGATATCCGTTTTGAAAGATAAAGAAAGTTATACCGGAGACTAAATAAGTGTCACCAGCACTTCTGTGTATAGTTTTATATCCTTGTTTACATAATTATTAGTTTATAAGAAAACTATATGGTTTAAGAATCTTGTTTATTTTGGAAGTCCAAAAATATATATTTATAAATTAACAATTCACAATATATTGTTCCTTTTTATTTGTTCCTTCAAGAAATCTGTTATTATACATTTGAATGGTCTAACCTTTTTCAAATATAAATGAGCCAATAGTTCGACATGTTTATTCACAAGCTTGGGTTCATATTCATCTTCATATACATTGAAAGACTTAAAGACCTTTTTAGACTTTAAGAAAGCTTTAAGCCAGGTGTTGATTAAAATTAGCTTCAACGGTCGTTTCAATCTCTTGAAGACATTCACACCAAGAAAGCTTGTCTAAGGTGGAGTGCTCAAACTCTAGGCAAGGGCAAACACTTGTATGAAGGCTTAGTGATCTTGAAATGCTTATTTGCTCTTAGTGTAGCTCTAAGCGGACTTAAGCCAATCAACCCCTCAAAATGAAGAGTTATTTGAATACTTTAGAATAATCAAGTGATGTTAATTGCCCCACCAAACCTACCAAAAGGACTTTAATGGACATTATAGCCTTCGACCATTTATTAAAGTAATGAACCTTTAGAGACAGTTAGTTAGGATGTTATTGGTGATCCAATTAAAGGGTGTTAACTCACCATTTGCTAAGTCCACCTCCCTATGACGTTATATAGATAGATGTTATATGTTAAATATAAAAATGTTTTCTTTTCAAATGTATAACATAGCCCCTGTACTTTCTTTTGGTTAGCAACAACGTGATGATATTATCTAACACACAAATACTTAACCATATTGGTCTAAATTTCACCATTTGTAAGTCTATTACATGATAATAGTTGTGTTTTTGTACTATGATCAAATAGGATCCCTATAAATCATCCCACTCAAACATAAAACATACTTCAGTGCGGTTATATGGTTTACATCAGTTCTACATAACTCAATACCATCATCATGGACCGCACAACCAACTACTCCATTATACTTTATGATGTCAAATTTTCATTAATTTTTTTCTAAACTTTTATTCAAAGTAAGACGATATTCATTTAACCTCTGTTACATTACTCTTTATTTTTATAAATAGATAGCTTTTTAATAAAATGTATAAATCTTATCAAGTTGAAAGTATAATTTTTGGATGATGAAAGCAACAAGGTAGGATGCGAATGTTTTATTGCCCCTTATGACCCGACTCACGTACCTCCTCACGTGATCATTAACCCCCACATCAACAAGTTCTATTCCAAAAAGGTGTTGGTAAAAAAATATATAACAAAACGGATGATTTGACAATTAGTTATCAAATTAGGTGTTTTTTTCTTTATTTTTTAATAATCTATTATATTTTATCTATTTCAATCAACATATTTTTAATTTTTCTCCAATTGTTAAATGGAAACTATTGCCTCGTGTTCCTCACATTTTTTCCGGTGATGTTTTTGCTACTGGATGATTCCAATTGCGTTTATACCTTCCAAAATTTAAAACTTGCAACTTAAATTTTTAAACACCGACCAAAAAATCTATTGAAAATTTCTCTACTAATACCATCTTGTCAGCACATTTATTAAATTGTCAAATTTGATAAGCACATAAATGAAACACACGGGTAATCAATTGTTAATTTATATCTGGACTCAGTATTATTGTCATTAGTATTATTCTCGTTGGCCCGAAACGATTAGATGATATCGTAAAATTGACCATGAATATTACAGCAAACGGTAACCGAGCGCTTGATCGGTTGGAGATTTTAAAGAATTAGGAAAAAACAGAGATTTTTAGAGCAGTTGAGGGGTGTGATATTTTTGTGAGATATTACTTTTGTTAATTTTATTATTAAAGTGCATAATAGTAATTTAGCATAAAACAAAAAAAAAACCCCATTTTAATCACTATTTTTTCTAATCATCCATTTTAATAAATATTTATTATAATAACACCTTTTCAGTAAAAAACTCACACATCAACAATACCTCTTATTCCCCAATGCATGCTTCAAACCCCCCTTCTATAAAGCAAACAAAACCCCAACAATCGAAGCACCATTCATATGGAGGATCATAACAAGACCACAAAAGATCACCTACAAGCCGTATGGTTTGCCGCCGGCGTGGCGGTGGTCATCGCGTGCGTCGAACGCGCGGTCGTGGTGTCGATTTTCGAGCAGTGGCACATGTGGGTCTTCTTAGCACTCAACCTTTTGTTAATCGCCATTCTCTTCACTTCCACACACCCACCTCGAAACTGTTCAAACCCACCGACGAAATCGAACGCCGGTCAAGATTCCAACAAGAAACAGCCCCCGGCGGTGGCTGACCACCGTCAAGACGCCGTTGACGACGGAGGAAATTGTGTGAATCTGAATAGTGAAGAGAGAGAAGAAAGTTGTTTTGCAGATGAAGAAGATGAGAAATCATCAAGTGTGTTGTCGAATTAGGAGTTGAATCAGAGGGTTGAAGCTTTTATTTCGAGATTTCGGCAACAGTATTTGGTTTCTGAGGTGAAGATCGGTAGAAGTAGGTCTGATAATAATAATAAGAAGAGGAGGAGGAGGATGAGGTAAGAATTGATAGATATTAAAATATTCAGGTATTCAGATAATTCATATGGTTAACGTGTAATGTAGATAAAAATGTAGAGAGAGAAAACATAGAGAGAGAGAGAGAGAGAGAGAGAGAGAGAGAGAGAGAGAGAGAAGGAAGAAGAAGAAGGCAGCATCTTTGGAGGTTCTTGCACGGCACAGAAACCTAGATCCCTTCTCCAGTTCTCCTTTCTCCCTTGCCTTATGCCGTAATCCATTCCATCCATCTATCCCTTTAAATTCTCTCTTCATTCATCAATGGTATGTGCTTTTTCCTCATCCTTTAACTTCTATGTCTGTTTAACATTTTCACCTCCAGATCGATCGCCTTTATGCTAGTCAATTAATTCTACTTGTTAGATCGGCTTTAGCTCATGCTAAATCTTCTTCCTTTTTTAATTTCTTTCAGCTGAATCTTACTTCAACACAAAGAATTCAAGGCACCTAACTTATTTTGCTTCTCTTGACATCAGAACACCCTGAATTACCAAAAAGCTTAAGCCTTTTTTGCTTAGAAGCAGAATTTCTTTCTCAACTTGGCTGTGAATTGTGAGAAAGGGGTCAATTTTGTAGGCTTTTAGGGTTAAGCATGCCATCTGAATTCACGGACTCTGAGGAGATGCAACTTCCTAATGAGGTATCCCCCTCCTTTTCCTCTCATCTGTGCTTTATTTTCTTTCACTTATTGTTATCTTTTCCTCATGTGCGTCCATTACTTCAATTTCAGAGACAAATTGGGTTCTGGAAGACAGATGGTATGCCTGACGACTATGGTGAGCACCAGTTCTATGATTTTTCTAATTAAAGGCCATGATCGCAATTAGTTAACCGCTGAAATTGTGTGATGATACTGTTTTCATCAAGGGTTTTTTTAATAAATCAAGCGTAGGTAACTCTAGCGTGGAAATTAGGATCTTTATGTCTGACGAAAGGGTAAGGTGATGCACTGGATTTCTTCCTAGGCCATTATTAAAAGAGGTTCAAAATTTGGGGTTGTGACTCCTGTTAAGGATTAAAAGTGGGTGTCTTACAGGGAGTTCACAAGCGTCACAGATATTTGATAGGACAATTATATTCTCATTCAGAATTTTTGAGCACAGCTCATGATTTACTATTGGAAGATAACCTTATCCACCATATTTTCGACTTTATTGTTCTTATATAAACATTAACTGATGTTTCTGGTTTGTGTTTTTGATCTATGTTCAGGTGTGAAAGATGGGAAAGTATATGTAGTTGGTGGCAGCTCACCCCTGGAGAAACAGATGTCATCTGATTCTCATATGTTGAAGCACTTTGATGCCCCTAATCTTTACTTCAACCAAGACCGGATTAGCTCAGAGAAGAACATTGTGGGATCAGGGAGAACAGCTGGCCTTCCTCTGCAGAGGCCTTTTGATAATAATAATGATAATAATAATAAGGGAAATAGACCAAATGTAGGTATGTATCATAAATCTTTTCCTACAGTGGGGAACAAATATAATGCCATGGGTGATCACTATGAGAATGGCCTCTTTTCAAGTTCATTATCTGATCTTTTCAGTAGAAAATGTAAGTTGTATTCCTTTTTTTTCTCACTGTTCTTTCTCTCGAGTGCATACTTGTTGTTTTGTTCAATTATTGGCCGAAATTTATGTTACTTGTTTTCTGTTTCTGAGCTTGTTTGATTGTGCAGTGAGATTATCAGAAAAAAACAACAGTATGTATGGTCATTCTGTTGGTGCCTCCCACTATGAAGAAGAGGAACCATTTGAATCTCTTGAAGAGATCGAGGCCCAAACTATTGGGAATCTCCTTCCTGATGATGATGATTTGCTATCTGGAGTGACAGATGGGATTGACTGTAATAAGGTACAACCAGGCAGTGGTGATGATGTGGAAGAATTGGACCTTTTTAGCAGTGTGGGAGGGATGGAGTTGGGAGAAGATGGTGGAGGTCAAAGAAATTGTGAAATTTCTGCTACTCAGTTGGGTGGCGGGGAACAACACCCCCATGGAGAACGCCAATCAAGAACACTTTTTGTGAGAAATATTAACAGCAATGTGGAAGATTCCGAGTTACGAATCTTGTTTGAGGTATGTTTCTCTCTTTTGTTTTTGGATTTTTAAAATATCTTTAATTAATTAAATGTGTATAATGGAAAAAATACATGACTATGCAGCAATATGGGGAGATCCACACTCTTTACACAGCCTGCAAGCATCGTGGGTTTGTGATGATATCATACTATGATATAAGAGCAGCCAGACGTGCCATGCAAGCTCTTCAGAACAAAGCATTGATGCATAGAAACCTTGATATTCATTATTCGATTCCTAAGGTTGTTTTTCTTTCTTTTCCAGTCTTCATGTGTATGATTTAGTAACTCATTGTACATATATTTGTTGGATTTGGAATCCATTTTTTGATAGCTATGGCTGACCCCGAGATCTTAGGACATGTACGAATACGTGTGATTGATTTATATTTTTCTTGTTTTGACATTATACGTCGTGTGTGTACCAACAAAATGACTTTAAATTAATTGGGACTGCTGCCAACCTTCACAACCAATTTAAGTTCAATGAAGTTGACAAGTGCACTAAAACAGAGGATTTTGTCAACAATGAGTAAACCTCATATACTACAATTTCTCTTGTTGCACCCTGTTTTTCTTTCTATTTCTTCCCCCTTTTTCTGTTATATATGCAAGGCTGCTTACTCTAATTAATCTTATATCATATTGTTTTTTTAGGACAACCATTCAGACAAAGATATTAATCAAGGCATTGTTGTGATGTATAACCTTGATTCTACTATTTCCAACGATGAACTTCGCCATGTTTTTGGCGTGTATGGTGAGGTGAAGGAGGTAAGATTGATTTCCCATTTTTATATTTTGACCTTTGGTATGTTATTTAGTTGA
Source organism: Flaveria sonorensis (assembly GCA_025506505.1). Taxonomy (NCBI): domain Eukaryota; kingdom Viridiplantae; phylum Streptophyta; class Magnoliopsida; order Asterales; family Asteraceae; genus Flaveria; species Flaveria sonorensis. Next base: position 71,395,945 of record CM046432.1, read on the forward strand.
ATAATCTGGGTCTGGGATGCAGATCCGTGGAACTCCACAAGGAAGTCGTCACAGGTCCATAGAATTTTATGATATAAGAGCTGCAGAAACTGCATTGCGTGAATTAAACAAGAGTGACATGGCAGGGAAACAGATGAAGCTTGAACCCTGTCATCCTGCTGCTTCAAAACGGTTGGCCCTACCCTTTTACTAATAATTAATAAAATTTAAAACAGCATACGCATTCTGAAGTTTCATCAAGGTTATAAGCATTAGATTCTTATAGTGCTCTACTTTTGGCAGCTTGAACAGTCCACTTCTAGAGCCGGATCTAGATGAAACCAGTGCCTTGCTGCAAATGTGTAGCCCACCTGCTGATTTCACAAGAGACATTTCTGGTATGAATAGCACCTGTCAATATCAGCAATCATAACATGAATGTACATATATTCAGGTGATATAAACTTTTTACAGGAGCAGTTCCAAATGTCCGAGTTACACCTGGTGGCATGGATCATGGGAGTCTCTTGGGCATGGCTGGCCGTCAATTAATAGGCACGGGCATCTCAGCTGGTGTATCGAAAAGCTTTTCGTCCATGATTGGGGTGGAATCAAGTGGTGGCATGCCATCCAGTTTGCATAACCAATTGAAATATGATTTAAGGAGCACACCAAATTACCACCCTCATTCACTTCCAGAGTATCAAGATGGCCTAACCAACAGTATTAGATGCAATTCTCCTAGCAGCACCATGGCTGCAAGTTTAAGTGGTAGAATCTCTGAAAGGGTGGGAAACAGGCAGTTTAACAGAATTGCTGGACACTCGCTTGAACTTAATAATGACAATGGTAAGGGTGTTATATCTTTTAACCATTCATGTACCCACTATTTAGAAAAATGTATTGAGGCTTGATGATTTTGGCTGACTGGCTATATATCCATTTGTCAGTGTTTGGGCCCTCTAGTTGCTCCCCTGCTGCCACTCATCATTTCATGTGGAATCCTTCTCATCAGCTTCAGCCTCCTAACATGATGTGGCCACCCAATTCACCATCATTGGTAAATGGAGTGGGGGGAAATGCTCCTAGAGCGCCGTCTCATATGGCAAACACTTATCTGCACATAAACAACCACCATGTGGGGTCTGCACCATCTGTGAATCCTTCTATCTGGGATAGGCGACACTCTTATGCAGGGGAATCCCCTGACGCGTCATCAGTTTTCCATCCAGGTTCTGTTGGGAATATGAGGGGGGTCCCAGGTAATCCTCTGAATTTCGTTTCTCACAATATGTTCCCTCCTCGTATGGGTGGAAGCTCAATGGAGTTGTCGATTCCATCAAAAAGTATTGGGTTGGTTTCCCATCATCAGAATAGTGTAATGTTTCCTAGTAGAGGACAAATGATTTCTATGATGACTTCATTTGATTCTCCAAACGACCGTGCTAGAAGCCGTAGAAATGAAGGTAATTCAAATCAAGCTGACAACAAGAAACAATTTGAACTTGATCTGGACCGTATAATGGGAGGGGAAGACAGAAGAACTACTCTAATGATCAAGAACATCCCTAACAAGTATGTATAAGCTAAACCTTTGATCAGATGCATTTTGATTCTTATTCCAAACTCTAAGACTGACTTAACCTGCTTTGAGATCTGATCATTCTTGAGTTGATCTTATTTGAACTGCAGATATACTTCGAAGATGCTGTTGGCTGCAATTGATGAACGTCATCGTGGCACATATGATTTTATTTACTTACCCATAGATTTCAAGGCTAGTGATTTTCCTGTGTTTGAATTTATGAAGGCTTTTGCTGTGTATGCAAGTGGAACTATCATTTTAAAACGTCGTTTGTTTTTGTTGGCAGAACAAATGCAACGTGGGTTATGCATTCATCAACATGACTGAGCCTTCCCTTATTATTCCATTCTATCAGGTTTGTGTTATACTATAATGCTTTCCTTTCTTTCAATATAGTTTAGGTGAATTGTCATTTAGATAGCTTAATAATAATAAGTACCAAAGGGCCTTTGGCCTAGCAGTATGTGGGTGTTTGGAAAAGGCGTCTTCCCCCGAAGAGGTTGAGGGTTCAAGTCCGACATTGCACAAAAGGTGTAGATTAGGACTAGGATTTAGTGGCTGTGTGAGTTAGTCGTTCTAAAAAAATTAATAAGTATGAATATAAATGAACAGGCATTTAATGGGAAGAAGTGGGAAAAGTTCAACAGTGAGAAGGTAGCATCCATTGCATATGCTCGCATACAGGGAAAAGCTGCACTGATTGCCCACTTTCAGAATTCAAGTTTGATGAATGAAGATAAGCGGTGCCGCCCCATCCTTTTCCACACTGATGGTCCAAATGCAGGTGATCAGGTTTGTGTTATCTGTCCCAAATTAGATCAACGAGTCTTTTTGGTTTTGCTTTGGTTTTTTGAACTCACGTTTCTTGTGTAGGTACCTTTTCCTATGGGTGCTAATGTTCGATCAAGAGTGAACAAAAACCGAAACAATACAAATGAGGAAGGCTCACAAGATGTGGTAAATGGTGAGGCATCTTCAAACGGTGGGGACTCATCCTCAGGTTCAAAGGATTTTGAATGAGAAAGTCTCAGCCCGGCTCTGTCCCACTTCTTTTTGTTCATGCTAACCTTACCTTTCTAGATAACAAGTAATCAATTGAAGCCCCCCTCAAATTTTCTAATGTACATTGAGGGAAGAGCAAGTCAAAACAAATGACTTTTAAAAAAATTCTATACTTTATGCTCCTGAGGAATGCTTGACCAAACTTGTGGACAAGGGGAAAATTTCAAAACAATGTGGAGCTTCTAAATTTTGGATTGTTACGAGAATAGGAGGCTTCTAGGTTTTGATGAACTAAGAGGATACTAGTGATTGACCAGACGTATAAACAGAAGTTGATGTGGAAATCATAAAGTATTTGGTTTTTTAAGCTTAAGAGTTGAGAAGCCCTGCTTGTGATTACTGCTGTTTTTGTTCATGCCTATGTTCATTTTATATATATATTTTTTGACATTTTGTATGGTAGAAGTTTGCTTGCATCAAATCCTTTTCCTTTCCGGCCTTTTCTTAAGACTATCACGGTTGGTTTGCTTGCAACTCCACAATGGACATTACTAGGTTGTGGGGTGCTAGCAAGAAGAGTATACGCGATGGCCTAAGTTCTCGAGCCGAGCCACCAACCGGCCCTGGTTTATAAATCTGGATTAGGTTGATGTGAGTGTGGAGAAATGGTTTTAAATATGGCTAGTTGTGTTGGAATATTAGTCAATTTGCTGAACTTTGAACACAAAATAAAAAATATCATGAATATCATTATCTACATATAATCTACAAAAACAACATATACAAATAAAAAAATCCTTATTTGAGTTTGGAGTGAATCCACGTCTAATTTCTTGCCCATATTCTTTCATTTAGTTTCAATTTTTTCACTTCCTAAAGGACGTTCAGGCAAGTTTTTAATATTGGCTTCCTGGGTGAGATTTCTATTCAACTTTTTTAGAATTTTTTAATTTTTTTTATTGAATATATGTAATTTTGGGTTTTAAATTACTCTGATTCGTGGTGTATTTTGTTTCTACTTTTTGGATGTTATAGTTTTGTTTTAAAAAGATTCAAGAAATCATATCCACAAATGGGTTTAAATACCTTCGTGTAGCGAATAATAATTGTAATTTAGAAAAAGTAATAATTAGCAATTGATAGAGATTAGCGAGAAACAATTATAAATCAAAAGAAGCAAGAATCGGCCATCACTGATGGTTATTGAAGTCTCCTAAATGTCGGTGATAGATCGATAAGATGTGAGAGCTATTAAAATATAATAAAGTTAAAAAATATTATATTTATAAAGGGTGAATTTGACATTTAGTGAAATGTACCATATTAATTAGTAAGGAAGGAGATATATGAAATTTTAAATTTTCTTTGAATCTATATGATATTTAGTATGTTTTGTAAGGATGTATATGAAGTTATTTCAAATTGGAAGTATCTTAGGCCTATTATACATTAGAGTCCACTAACATGTTAATTATTTTAGCTTACTATTTTTTACCCATTACTAAAATTTAAACGCGTTTTAAAACCCGAATAAAATAACTTGCGATTTGGAGTGGAGGCGGTAAACAAGATTTCAGAACGATCGATTGATCGAACTAGGGTCTTGTTTAATCTACTTGTCCATGGCTTTATATTATATGATCATTTTTTTATATTTGTATAGGGTTCAAAATTTTTAAATGATTTTCGAAGATAGCCCTGATAATAACCTTAAGAGTTTTGATAATCTCAAACTCATACTTAAGGGGATTGAGTGGGCACTAGGAAGAGGTGGGGAAAGCCCATCCTGAAGTGAGAACACCATCATCTACCCACCGATTAACGATTTAACTGTCTTGAATCCATCAAACATTCACCTATAAATTAATTAATGAAACCCATGAAGAAAGAAAGAAAGAAAACATAGATTCAGCATCAACAAATAAACATGATATTTATGGTAGAATCGATTAAGATAATGAAACGAACTGTTGAAGATAACTATGGAAAATGATAAACATGGGTTAAAGGCGTGGAGAGGAAGATGCGGAAGCTCTCAGATAACCGCGACATCAATTTGCAACTGCCCAATTAACACGATCACGATGAAAAGTATGTGAGATTCAAGGGTCAGAACAAGCCCAAATTATATAATTGTTTAACAGCAACCATATATATAGATAATTCCGTTATTAAATAGTAAGTGCGTTTTTCTAAGGAAAATGATAAACATGGGATAAAGGCGGTTTTTGTTGGTACTTGTACTCTAATTAAAAAAAAAACTTTTTTAAGTAGATTAGTTGTTTTTAAGTGATTAAAATTGATGTTTAAAACACAACAATTAAGTATAATAAATTAAAAAGTAGATAGATGATGTTGCCATATGGTTAAACCAATAAAAATGTTTTCTTTTCAAATGTATAACATAGTCACTTATACCTTCTTCTTGTTAGCAACAACATGTTGCCAGCCAACCCCGACCATACTTGCTCAACGTGTTGATATTATCTAACCCACAAATAATTAACCTTATTGGTCTAAATTTCACCATTTGTAAGTAAATTACAATTTACATGATCACAGTTGTGTTTTTATACTATGATGAATTGGGATCCCTGTAAATCATCCAACTCAAATATAAAATAAACTCTAGTTCGGTTATACGGTTTACATCTATTGCATCACTATTTATTTGTTTATTTTTAAAGTAGCTTTCTAATAAAATTTACAAAACTTACTCACAAAGTCGAAAGTACAAATTTTGGATGATGAAAGCAACAAGGCAGGATGAGAATGTTTTCTTGCCTCCTCATGGCCCGACTCACGTGCCTCCTCACGTGATCATTACCCCTCATCTCCACTATACCTCTCATTCTCCGATGCATGCTTCAAAACCCCTTTTCTATAAAGCAAACAAAACCCCAACAATCGAAGCACCATTCACATTCACATGGAGGATCATAACAAGACCACAAAAGATCAGCTACAAGCCGTATGGTTCGCCGCCGGTGTAGCGGTGGTCATCGCGTGCGTCGAACGGGCCGTCGTGGTGTCGATTTTCAAGCAGTGGCACGTGTGGGTCTTCTTAGCACTCAACCTTTTGTTAATCGCCATTCTCTTCACTTCCACACACCCACCTCGAAATTGTTCAAACCCACCGACGAAATCGAACGCCGTTCAAGAGACCGATAAGAAACAGCCGGCGCCGGCGGTGGCTGACCACCGTGAAGACGCCGTTGACGACGGAGTAAGTGGGGTGAATGTTAGTGAAGAGAGAGAAGAAGGTTGTTTTGCACATGCAGATGAGGAAGACGATGAAGAAGAAGATGAGAAATCGTCGAGTGTGTTGTCGAATGAGGAGTTGAATGAGAGGGTTGAAGCTTTTATTTCGAGATTTCGGCAGCAGTATTTGGTTTCTGAGGTGAAGATCGGTAGAAGTAGGTCTGATAATGTGTGTGGAGGTGTGGTGTTCTCGAAGACTATTACCGTTTAAGGTGCTCTTACGGTGGCGCGTGTGGGTGGTTAGATCGAGCTCCGCCGCACACGGTGGTGGTTTTGGTGTTTCGTGATGTAATGCATCCTGTTTACATCTTCTGATCTTTTGTATTTTAGATGAAACTAATGGTTTGAAATTTGAATTCTTTAAGACTTTTGATTTGTTGATTTTAATTAGTGTTCTTTCATTTGACCTTTTGGATTGACTTTACAAGAAAACTGCAAAGGTTGCTTTATTTTACCCTTTCATGTTTAGATCTTTTCATCTTTATTTGAAATGCTTAAAGATAAGACATATTTCTCCATTAAACAAAAAATAAGACAATTTTATCCATTAAAATGACCCGTTGTTTTAAGGTCATAGGGTGTACTCTTGATCTTAAGGCACGCGGAAGGGGTTCCGTAACCCTTCAAGTGGGGCGTGGTGTTTCAGGCCTTCCAGCAAGGTGACTGACTTGAGTGATTTCCATCCCGCAACTGCCACAATGGACATTGCTGGGTTGTGGGGCTCTTGCAAGAAGCGTATACCCGATGGCCTAGGCTCTCGAGCCGAGCACCAACCGGCTCGAGATCTGGTTCATATGGTTGTAAACATGGCTAGTTGTGTTGGAAGATTAGTCTATTATTGAACGTTGAACAACAAATATATGTTAAATAATCTGTAGGTTGGCGAATAATAGTTTTTCAAGTGACAAGATGTTGAATTAGTGAGTGTTTAAAATGAAATTTGAAAAAAAGTAAATAAATTTTGATAGTAATTTACTATACTATGAAATTTGGAATGAACATGTATGGTTAATGGCTTGTTTTCATAGACGTTTTTTTAGAGGGAGAAGATATGCTAGCCTTTGTTATGTTCTAGCTTCATTGATCGTATATGAACGAAGAAGCGAGGTCAAAGATAGACGCTACTGTATAGATACATGTGGCGTTATGTGATAAACAACTATTCACCTAATACCATCTTGTTCAGTTCCATGAAAGATGCAAACACATAAATCTCCATTCACATTCTCAGATAGTTTGTTTAAATGTTATAATCTGTTAGAAATCAAACGAAACATTCAAACCAAAGCACACTCTTTGGGATCAAACTGGTTTGATATAGATACGGTATTTTTCATGGTTTGAAAAGTAGTTCCAACGGTTCAATTCATGATTTTGAATAATAGAAATCAAACGTGTAAACATAATAACAATTTTAAATTTAAAGAAAAAAATAGGTTTAAAGATGAACCATTTTAGACAGTTCGATCAAAATCAGTCAACAAAGAGTGTGAACAGCCCTCTTGTTCATCTTTATCATTAACCCTTCAATGAAAATCATACAATCTTATGTTAGAAAAACCCTTCTAAACCGGTACACCACTCAAACCAAACCGTTTTGGCAATTTGACTAATCCAGCCGACTCAACCACCCAACCAGTTTATTCAATATTTTCAAAGACCATAGTTGTCGGTTCGGCTTAGAAGTTTCGTTAAATCCGCTCAAAGTAGACAATGATCATCCCACCTTACAAAATTAAACTTATTTCTGAACCTGCTAAATAATATTTTTTAGGTAACAAAATTTTTACTCATAAATCATCTAATCTTTTCGTAAGAAGATTTGAACCCATGTTACTATCCACAAATGCCATGGTCCACGTTAAATGACTGTACACGACACCTAATGATCTTCTATGAAAGTGGTGTATAAAGGTATTTAACGTATTTTTAACGGAATAGCCCTCTGGAAATCACAGGCGGGAAACAGCAATGACAGGCAACATTTCACAGAAGGAGCTTCTAACCCTAATCCGTGATGTCTCTTCAGAAAAATCTCAAGGAGGTATATTCTTCAATCTACATTATCCTCATATAATCTCTCTTGAATCGTTTTCGTTTTCAATGATCACAATTTCCAAACGAACTGATCCGATCTCGCAAATCGATAGAGCGTAGGGTAGTAAACCTCAAGCGGCAAATTGAAGAACTCCAATCGGAACTTGACTCTGTGAACGCTGAACTTGATGACGCTAAGCGTTTGAAAGAATGCACTGAACAGGATCTTAAAGGCTTCGAAGTTGAACTGGCTATGAATGAATCCTCGATTCAAACTCTAGAGGTTTAATTTTTGCGTATGACTGTCGTTTAGCTTATTGTTTATGCTCTGCGTATGTAAGTTACCACGTGAATCACTAGACGATGCAATATCGCTGATCGAATCTAATTATGCATATGGATGATGAGTTGTGTAGCTAACAACTTTGAACCGGTGCAAGTTGAGAGTTGACTATAAATTAGTCGTTGATCAGGCTCCAGACCTTTTTTGTGTAGCTTATGATTCAGTATTTGAGTAAAAACTTTGAGTTACAGAAATTGGTTGTCTTCAGGGGCGGATTTCTTTGCTTCAAAGTGAAATATCTACCATTGGATCTGATTTAGAGGAACTCAAGGTATTTAATGACACGCGTATTGTTGCTGGTAGTTTATTGTTTCCACTTTATTTGCATGCTAATTAAACGTTTGAGTTTTGAAATTACTTGGACTGCTTGGTTCATTAACCTGTGTGAACCTGCATTCAGAATGAAGAAGGGGCTTTGCGGTAGGTTTGTTTAGTTATTTGCTACTATTTAATTGTTTGTTCAACAAACATAATTGTTTATGACATTTCCTTTCTTCATTCGTCATGCTTATTCTTGCAGAGATGATTTCATTGGAAAAATGTTTGACCTAAATGCAATGATTAGGTAGGTAATGCTTGTTTATATCCCAATTTTTATTGTATGCTGTTATATTTGGATAATTTATGCTGAGTATCTTTTAGGGGCAAATGCTTTATATAAAATGAATTCGGATTGATCTTGTATATGCATATTGATATATTGCAAGCTTACTATGCTATTTGAATTCTGGATGATCTTGTACAGCATTGGTAACACATCCTATTAGTTATTTCCACCCTTTCAGTGATTTTAGATAAGATCAAGAAATGCAGTTGATTTATTATATATTGGTTTTCCATCTGTAATACAATGAGAATCTCGGTTCAGTGGCTATGGGAAACTAGCTTAGTATCCTTAGTTTTTTCCTTTCCTATGCTGTTGTAAGTGATAAGTTTTGAGCAAATACTTATCTGAATCTTAACATATGGACCCAAGAAATAAGTATGCATATATTTGTGATGCAGAAAGTTCCAGCAGTCGGTAGACTCCACTAGTTATGAAGCATTTAGCAGCAAAGCAGGATCACAAAATGGTTTGTGTTCCTATTGTAGTATCTAATGGACACCTCATACATGAATGAAATATCACCTTGGTACATCATAATTAATAAAATGATAAAGCCTATGGACTTACCAAATTATACCAGTGATGCCATGTAATATTTACCAAACTGCTGCTGTGGGAGATCTACAATGTCATTTACCAGTAACGACTCATTGAGATCATCCACTAGAGAACACACCTATCTATATCTAACACCATTCATGTGCCCTTTCTTTTTCATTTATATATATGACCAAAATGCACACTGAAAATGCTAATACAGGAGAAATTGAAGAACAGAAGAAGGATCTTGAAGATGAGCTTGCTCAAATAATATCCGATACCAAAAAGGTGGAACATGAACTTCTGTTGGAGCAGAACTTTCATAAGCAGGTAAGAAGTAGCTGCTGCAACTTTATTGCCTTTCCCTTTTTTGTTTAAAATATATTCCATGACTTTCATTCGCAACTCATAATGGATATATATGTGCGTATATACATGGCCTGAAAGTTGATTATTTCTGGCATTGTCTTATTATCATCTGTAGGAGAAAAAGGAGGTGGATGATCTGAAGCATAGAATATCTTTAATGGAAGCAGTAATCGAAGGAAGCAAGGAGCTTCAAACTGTAGCCATATATCCTCACTACAAAGACTATAATTGCTAAAGTGCAGTCCCTCGAATGGAAAGAGGGACTTATTTGGACCCGCCTTTCCCAACCGGTCCCAACCTTTACTTATGTTTTTACATTTTTAGTATATAATTAAAAACTTTTATGATACACGAGTTTTAAGAGGTAATTTATGGAGCACATGATAACTAATTAAAAAAAATGCCTCAAATTAGTTTTATAAAGCGTAAAAGTATACAAATCTAGATTTACTTGCATAAAAAGATGTAACAATATAGGCAGAAAGTCACAAAATTACATGTATATTAAATGTATATATCAGGGGCTCAAGGGACTGGGCTTTTAGGACTCAATTTGAGCCTATTCTGTCCTGGGTCTGGCGTAACCTGGCTTTTGATTAGTTATTAGGAATGATGGTACTTTCAGTCTCAACGGGGTTAAAACGACCGGTCTCTTTCAGGATGATCTTGGGTTCAGGCCTGTTTTGGCAACTTTCGGGCTCAATACTAACAAGAATGACAGATTTTTTCCTTGACCAAAAGCACGCAGACTGCGAGAATTGAAGATGCATATACTTCCCTTTGTGACAAGCTGCAGAAGAAAAGCATATGTCCCAGCTGTAATTGTGACAATGTGGAAATACTAGGTGGAATTCTTCAAAAAAGCTCAGAAATCTAACTTCTTGTATGTTTCTTTTAGAGATTTTGCTACAATTTGAATGCTGTTTTCGGGTTCTTGATACAAATACCTCCATCTTTTTGGTTTGGTTGACTAAAATGCGACTAACTAGTGCTTGGCTGTAGGAAGTTAATGGTAGTGTATTTTCTGATTGTGCTTTTGGATGTGCCATATTGCACAAAATATTCATACTTTTTTAAACTCATACTCGTTATTTGTCTACTTATTCCAGCAAAAAGGAAATTAAAAAAATAGTTGAGTTAGTTACATGAATGATCTTCTAGTATGTCTGTATTGTAGTTTTATCTTTTTTTATTTAAGAAACGTTAAAAAAATATGTTATATTTATATGAAATAAGTAAATAACTATTGTACTTCTCTTGTTAAAAAGTATAAAAAAACAAAAATAAATTAATTACAACTACATACCTTCCTCGCCGCCCAACCCTACTTCTTCGTCCCCTTCTGATCCACTACTCTTCCGTCCTCAAAAGGGGGTTGGAGTTGTGTATTTAATTATTTTTAATATATACTTTTTATTTAAGATGTAAAATGATTATTTAATACATAGTAAACAGATTTTTGACTTCTTCTTGTGGAAAAGACAAATGTGTTAACAAGACAAATGTGTTTAACTGTTAAGGTTCGACGAACCATAGAGGATTTATGAAAAGAAAAAACCAAACCATCGTATGAACAAACTGTATTAATGTAATTAACTCATTAAATATTATCAAATCTCATAAAAAAAATAATGTTTACTCTTCTAGACTTTGTTTATGATGCGTCACTAAATAAATAGTATTTGATTTTTGAAAACTAAATCTCTAAAAGCATCTCATTTTTATATCCTAAACCCTATTAAAAATGTTGTGGTTATAGGGTAATAACAAATTGAGTGGAAGACTGCCTATTAAACAAGAAAATGTAGAAGTTCGTTAGAATGATTATGTGAGGTTAAATCATATAAATCAAATACGGATTTCGAAGATGATGTGAAATTATATTGGACGTGTTTTGTTTGAAATTATATATGATTTGATTGTGTTTTGACTGAAAAATTAAAGTTTCACACATAACAATCAAAATATTTAAATTTGAAACATGATAATTTTTCTTCTGATAACTATAACTATTGAATTTTCATTTATATTTGAGCAGGTCAATTTTAAATAAATTTTATATCTAAAGGTAGGTAGTAATAAGAATAAGCATTTAAATATACTAAAAAATATAAAATATCTTAGATTAGTTATGTGAAACACATAGTTTTAAAATATGGGTGGCAATACGCATCCTCCAAACCAGAAAAAATCTAAAAGAAGTAAAGAAAATAATTAAAAAACTGGTTAATATTTTAAAAGATTCAAATAAAAGGTTTCTTAAAACTTTAATATCATATTGAGATCAATATTGTAGTTTTAAGTTCTTCAATATTTTTTAAAGTTTTTATTTTTTTTAAACGTTCGTAGCTTTTATGTATAATATTATTTTTTTTTAAATTACATCAACACAAGCGTTTTTTATCTTTAAAACGAGTACAATATTGTATATAAAAAGATAATAAATACTTTTACGTTTTAAGCTCGTATCTCGTCACCGTGTTGTTAGTGCAGTTCATTGTGTATTTTTATTAGTTATTGTGTTTTTCTGAATACTATTATGTTTTTTAAGATGATGAATTTCTAAAGAAATATAATGGTGGAATAAAATTGTTGTGTATCTCCAATATGTAAAACACAATAATAAATTAATAACTAAATTAATCTTATATGTTAAAAACAATGATAAAATAACAAAATGTCATTGTGTTTTTGGATCGTCGTTGTATCATCTCTGACACTATGAGTTTAAAAAAATACATTGGTGAACTAACATCATTGTGTACTTTAATTGTGAAGCATAGTGATAGATACAACAAGTTTAATATATGAAAAATAAACATAAAATAACACATTGTGTTATCTTGAACACTATTAGTAGTAAAAAATACATTGGTGAAAATATATTTTGTGTACTTCTAATTATAAAACACAATTATAGATAACAAGTTTATATAATCTATAGAAACAGTAACAAAAAAAACCAATATGATCTAAAACATAAAACACAATGATTAATACATATAACAAATGATGTAAAATATATAATACAATAAATTGATATTTGACATAATAAAGGTATAACACTCAATTAACCGACGTATTTGACACAATGACCTAACGTATCTGACACAATAACCAAAATGCTCTTATTTTTAAAACAACAGAACGACACGTGCCAAACACACAAATATTCTTAGATTTTTAGATTAATATTATTTTTACTATAATTCTATCCTAATATTTATAAAATTATCACTATTTTTTTTAAACCTAATCAGAATATCCGCTGCTAATACTTCGGATTTCTAAGCTTATCCACACAATGACACTAGTGAACAACCCTAATTCCCCAAACGGCTAAAAGGTATCCTAAGTATTGGGCTCCACACCGGCCCAAACCAAAAGCCCAACCCCTCGAACCTCCTAAACTCAAAACGAAAACCACCCCACCCCCACTCTTCGTAAATTTCACAGGGTACTATAAAACCCCCTCTACATACTAAATCATGTCAATAGTGTCACGTAAATTTGATTACCATTGCTCGCAGGCACAACACATTACACAAACATTCTTTCACCTCTTTCTCTTTGCTTCTCTTCGCAAACTCGTTTCACTTTGCTAACACAACCTCATCGATCTAACGCTGATTCAACTTGTTCGATTCCCTTTGGTGCTCAGATCTCCCCTATTTTGCTTCCCGTGAGGGTTACTTCACAGGTAATCCGTTTTCTGTTGTTTGTTGCTATCGGAAAACCGATTTGCTCCTTATCTCCGCAATTTGTCTCTGATTGACGCTTTGTGTGACGATAACTGTGGTGTGATCGTGTTTCTGAAGGATGAAGCGTTTGCGTGAGGATGTGTACAGCAACTCGCAATTCAAGCGGCCATTTGTTCCTCCTGGAGGACAACCGTAAGATTTCTGTGGTTTTGAATTGGTTTTGTGTGGTGTGGTTTGTTTGAGTAGAGTGTATAGTGTTGTTAGAATGTTTCGTTGTGGATTTATTTGTTTTGGTTTGGTTGAGGTGGCTGATTTTTAGGCGAATGTGTTTTTGTTGCTGGATCGTTTGACTTTGAATTTTGTTGAAGTTATCTTAGGGTTAGTTCGGAGTTTTCGTGGATTGATGTGGCTATTGTTAAGGTCTTGTGTAGAATTTTGTAATCGAGGTCTTCTGGTGTTTGAATCACTTCTTTTGTGAATCATGAATAGACGGCAGTTTTGGTGTTTTCTGGTTTGGATATGAAGGATGTGATGGTAAATCTTTAATCTTATGCACAATTTATTGTTAGTACCGACTAAAATAAATTACTGCACTTGGCACTATGATTAGGTTTTGGTTTCTTACCTTTTAGGGTTTGGGTGGTTAGGGGTGGGTGTGTGCTATCAATTTGTTAGCAGGCTAACATGACAGAAGGAAGCGTTGATCACAAATGTTGTAATGTTTTATTTTATTGTATCCCCTCATTTGACTGCTCCATGCTGTGATGTGGGATGAAAATTTGCTTGAAATTTGACATGTGGTTATCATAAAAGGTTTATGCCTACCATTTAGTACTTGTTCTGTGCATCTGATATGCTCTTATATACCATGGCGAAGTGTTGAATTTACGCCCTTTTACTTTTCTGTTCATGTTGAAGATATGGTCAACCACATGCCCCAGGAGATGAAGGAGTAGGTGAGGTGGCGGGAGGGTCAGGTGCAGGAGGAGGTGGAGGGGCAGGAAGTGGTAGCAGCTCACAAAAGCTAACTACCAAAGATGCATTAACTTATTTACAAGAAGTTAAGGACATGTTTCGTGGCCAGAGAGAAAAATACGACATGTTTCTTGATGTAATGAAAGATTTTAAAGCTCAGAGGTACATGAAGTTTAACTTTTGTCTGAGAAATGACTAGTTATGTTGATTATATAACTCATTCAATAAGTTTTCTGGTGCAGAATTGATACTACTGGCGTTATAGCAAGGGTTAAAGAGTTGTTTAAAGGTCACAATAAGTTGATTTTTGGGTTCAACACTTTCTTGCCCAAAGGGTATGAAATTACTGTTATTGAGGAGGATGAGCCTCCACCAAAACGAACAGTGGAGTTTGAAGAGGCTATAAGTTTTGTAAACAAAATAAAGGTAAATTTTTATCAGGTCCCATAATATACGTCTACCATTTTATAAGTTTTGTCTAGTGCAAACTTATTTTTGGATGGAGGAAGTGTTATTCTCTTATTGTAATACATGTTTTAACTTGTGGGGTTTGCAGAAACGTTTCCAAAATGATGATCATGTTTACAAGTCATTTTTGGACATCTTGAACATGTATCGGAAAGAACACAAGGGCATCAATGAAGTCTACCACGAAGTTTCTGCACTTTTTGAGGATCAACCCGATCTTCTTGATGAATTCACAAAGTTTATGCCAGATGCTTCTGCTGCTGCATCTGCACATCATGCTTCATTAGGGCGACATCGTTATGATGAACGGAACTCAGCAGTGGCTCCGCTTAAACAGGCACACATGGATAATAAGGTATCCTAGTTAATTTTTTAGACGTTTTTTTCTATATTTTTACATCATGAATGACGAAGTCTGTGAATGCCATTAGCAACGAGGAGGTCGACATGATCGGGTCATTGGTTCACATTCTGAGCTAGACCTAAATGTTGACGAGGATGATAAAACAATGATGAAATTTCCCAAGGAGCAGAGAAAGCGATCTGAGAAGGAAAGCAGAGATAGGAGAAATTCAGATCAGGATTACAAAGAGCCTGATCTTGAAGCGAATAGGGATGTGCGTCATATCGAAAAACGAAAATCTTCAAGCAAGATTGAAGATTTTGGAGTCCATTCAGGTGTGGCCTCACATGGTGATAAAGATTCCTTAAAAAGTGAGTTTGTCTTTTGGTTATCAGTTGGCCAATATATAGGCAGAACAATTCTGACATAGTGTATTTATTATGCATTACAGGTAGGTACAGCCAAGAATTTACTTTCTGTGAGAAAGTGAAGGATAGATTGCATAATCAAGATGATTACCAAGCATTCTTAAAATGTTTGCATATCTATAGCACAGAAATAATTACAAGGAAGGAATTACAGAGCTTGGTATGCTATAATCTTGCTACATACTTAACACCTAATTCTGTCATTTGTTTTACTCTGAAAACAAACATTCATATACAAAAATTGTTTTGTTTTGTTATCAATTGTTGATGATACAATGCATAATGTGGCATGGTTATTGTCTCAAGTGTCTTAATAAGGGAAAAATGTCTATTATGTCTTTACATGTAACATCGGGTTCAAATCAGAGTAAAAAAGAGTTAAATTATATATAATAACATGTTTCTGCATTCTTGAATTTTTTGATCTGGAACTTATTTAATTTCAGGTTGCTGATCTACTTGGAAAGCACCCAGATCTTATGGAAGGATTTAGCACATTTTGGAGCGTTGTGAAAATATTGGTAAATATCAAACAACCATACAATATGTTTCTTTTTTCTTACATGAACTCCTTTGTTACCTTTAATATTTTCTTTTTTGCAGATGGATTCCTTGCTGGTGTCATGGACAAAAGTAGGTTTTTTTTCTATTATTTGTTTTTCATTTTTATTTAATTTTCAGTATTTCAAGTTTCGTTTTGCTTTATTTTGCATGTGGCAGAATCTTTATGGAACGATGGACATGCATCTAAATCAACCAGAATAGAGGAGAAAGAGAGGGAACATAATAGGCGTGAAACTGATGGTACCAAAGAGAAAGACAAATACAAAGAGAAATATTGGGCCAAATCTATCCAAGAACTTGACCTCTCTGATTGTCAACGTTGTACTCCTAGTTACAGACTTCTTCCTGATGACGTGAGTACTGAGTCCATCAAATCTTTTTCTTTTTCTTTTTCTTTTTTAATGTTTTTTTAACAATTTATTGCATAATATTCATGTATTTTGAATTTCTCTCTCTGTAGTATCCAATACCATCAGTTAGCCAGAGATCAGAGCTTGGTGCTCAAGTACTGAATGATCTTTGGGTGTCTGTGACTTCTGGTAGTGAAGATTATTCCTTCAAACATATGCGTAGAAACCAGTATGAAGAAAGTTTATTCAGATGTGAGGATGATAGGTAAAAGTCTCATATCATTCTTTTAAGTGCAACCTAAAGGGAAAAAAGGAAGAAAAATGCGTATCTTTTCATTTTCTTTTAATCATTTCTGTTCTATTTCTTTAACGATGACACTAGGTTTGAACTTGATATGCTGTTGGAGTCTGTGAAATCCACTGCTAAACGTGCGGAGGAATTATTGAACAGCATTAACAACAAGATAATTAGTCCCGATACTCCCATCCGTATAGAAGACCACTTCCCTGGTATGTGCTAATAATATTATATATTATATATGTATTAGTTATAGAACTTTCACCTATGATATGCTTTGGCGCTTAATTTCTTCATTAATGCTGTAGCTTTAAATTTACGGTGCATGGAGCGGTTATACGGTGATCATGGTCTTGATGCCATGGAAACGCTTCGTAGAAACCCATCAGCTGCATTGCCTGTTGTGTTGACCCGCCTTAAGCAGAAACAAGAGGAGTGGTCAAAGTGTAAATCAGACTTTAATAAAGTTTGGGCTGATATTTATGCAAAAAATCACTACAAGTCACTCGATCACCGAAGCTTCTATTTCAAGCAACAAGATTCAAAGAATTTGAGCACAAAATGTAAGTCAACTTAAATTAGATGTGTAAGTTTCAGTATCCAAGGGATGTGTGTTTTGACTTCTTGATGTGTGATTTAATAAACAGCATTGGTGGCTGAGATAAAAGAAATAAAGGGAAAAAGTCAAAAAGATGAAGACTTGCTCCATAGTATCTCCGCTGGAAGCAGACACTTTATTTCACCAAATCTTGAATTTGAATATACTGATAGTGGCATTCATGAAGATTCATTTAAACTTATAAAGTATTCATGTGAAGAGATCTGCACAAGCAAGGAACAACTTAACAAAGTTCTGAATCTTTGGTCAACTTTCTTGGAACCCATGCTTGATGTTCCTTCTCAGCCTTCCAGTTCCCATGGCTCTACCAAAAACATTGCTACATGTGCAGTGCAAGACACTGATAATGGAACTATGGATCCTAATCAGCCAAAGCCACCCTGCAATGGAGATCAATGCAATTCACCAGATAAAGCACATTCTCATAAGAACATGCTGGAAAATGGAGTTACTTTGGCCAAGGAAAAAGACGGATTTGAACCCGATAAAGGGAGTAATGTTACCGAGAATGGTCATGAAGCCAAACCAAAGATTGATGCTCCTGTGTCACAGGTAAAAACATTATATGACGCTAAATAAAGATAGTCATTTGATCTCTATGTTCTTATGGATATGGGTCTCCTATATTATGTTATAATGTGTTCTATGTACAGCATGGAGATATGACGAGACACGTAACGATGGCTAATGGAAATTTTGTTGATCCCCTTAAAGCTGAGAAAGAAGAGGGTGAATTGTCACCTAATCGTGATTTTGATGAGTCGAATATTGGTGATGACGAGGATAGTGAAAATAGAGACCATGATGATGTCAGCGGCAGTGAATCTGCTGGTGATGACGATGTGTCTAAGGAAGAGCATGAAGAGGAAGATGGAGAGGATGACGATGATGCTGATGGCAAAGCAGAAAGTGAAGGAGATGCGGAGGATACAAACTTCGTTTCTGGAGATGGCATGTATTATTTAAGGACTGCAAAACCATTGGCCAAATGTGTAGCTTCATCAAGTGGTGTTGAAAAGAAAGATTCCCGTGTTTTCTATGGGAATGATGGCTTTTATGCACTTTTTAGGCTTCACCAAGTAAGTATATAGATTATACTGTTTTTGTAGTCATAACTGACACTTTAAAGGAAATAAATAAGTGGATAGAAAGTGTTTAGAGGATATTACATATAGCATTGTCTTTGTTTACATAATTTGTATTTGTCTTTTTTTTTCCCAGGTTTTATACGACAGATTATTAACTGCTAAACTTTATTGTACGTCTGTTGAAGCAAGACGGAGATCTAAAGATTCTTGCTCTACGGATTTGTACCCTATGTAATTTCGTTACCTTTTATTATTTCATAATCAAGATTTTGTGAAAACATGGATATCTGACATGATGTCGTTATATTTCTGCAGATTTATGAGTTCTTTATACAATTTACTTGATGGGGTTTCCGATAATGCAAAATTTGAAGATGAATGCCGAGCCATTATTGGAAATCAGTCATATGTGTTATTTACGTTGGACAAGCTGATTTACAAGCTCGTTAAACAGGTAGGGTTTGATTTTGGGTTGTGATTTATCTCAAAAGTGTCAAGTGGGTTGTTATATTAAAAGATTAAGAATATTATTATTATTTTCTGTAATCGTAACTTTGACTGTTCGCTTTTCATCTGTAGTAAAAATGACATTTTCAACTCAAACCCTTCTTGACCTGCCACCCTATCTGCCATTTGGCCATCTGTAACCATTAATCTCGAGTGTAGGCTTTATTTCTCCTTTCTGGATGCAGCTTCAAAACATTGTTGGCGATGAAATGGATAACAAACTCTTGCAGCTATATGAATATGAAAGATCCCGGAAACCAGAGAAGTTTATTGATTCTGTATACTACGAAAATGCACACGTCCTCCTTCATGACGAGAACATTTACAGATTCCAATGTGTAGGTTTTCTTTTTCATTTGTTTTGCGTATTACAACAAGTGAGCTGTTTACGTATTTTTCTTTTGTTTGCAGTCATCTGGTCCTTGTCGTTTAACCATCCAGCTGATGGATGATGGGATTGAAAAGCCTGAAGTGGTTGCAGTCTGTGTAGATCCTCATTTTTCTACTTATCTTCACAAAGACTTTCTTTCGGTCTCCACTGCGAAAAAGCAATCTTGCATTATGATGCAGAGGTAACAAACTTTTTCATCAATCTGTTCTCTTTCTTATCACACAATAGGGCAAATCGCATAAAAGGTGAAAGAGCCAACACAGTCAACTCATGTGTGAATTCGAGTCAACATTGTCAAAGTTACCATTTTTTAAATCGAGGTTTTACTTTCTTTCTTTTTTCAATTTTTTTGTGAAAGCTAGAGTGTTCAAGGACACAAATAATGTGTGTTACCCATTAAAAATGTAATCAGTTGATCAAAGTTTCTTCTTTTGCTATTAGCCATAAATGACGCATTGAACATGATAACTTCCGGGATGTTCAAACTTTTCTGTATTAATTTCAAGATATGGTATGTGAATTAATACATATGTGCAGAAATAAACGGCGATTCACGGGGGTGGATGAATCTTCTGCTCTATCACTTGCCATGGAAGGTGCTCATGTGGTCAATGGTTTGGAGTATAAGATGTCTTGCAGCTCCTCAAAGGTACATATAATTAGTAAATATTATTTGTGTTAATTGAGTTTAACATGGTTTTATACAATCCAAGGTCCAAAAGATACTACACCCATTTATACTTTTACAAGATTTTATATGGCAATAGATATGAACCATGAATCAATATTGACCCACACCTGCCATGATCCCTTAACAAAATTATCTGACTTAGTTGCATAATGACAGATCTCCTATGTTCTCGACACAGAAGATTTCTTCTTCCGTGAAAGAAGAAAAAGACGAAAGGTATCGGGGGACAGACCAACTTCTCGCCATAAGCAGACAAACGTAGAACGGTTTCATAAAATCTTAGCAGCCTCATTATCACAAAAATAGTCAAGGTACCTCTTCGGTCTTACATATCCATCAATCATTATTTGACTCACAATAAAATGAAAACACAATTTGCTTGTTTTTCAGATCTGTAGTTACTGGACGTTATCTAAAGCTTTATATAAACCAACAATGTCGATAGGGGCCACGATTTCCGTAAATAGAGGTTTAAATTTTATTTACTTGTTTATGAACATATTTTTTTCTTTGTTTTTATTTTCTTTTTGTGTATCATGATCTCCATTTCTAGTAGATGTAATTTTAGTATTTTCAAGAGTAAAGAGACTTTCTCCAGTAGATTTTGTGCATTCATGTTCGTTGTGTATAGAGTAGCTAATGCTGATTAATGATTGTGGTGGTTAATACAGTTCCATTATTCTGTTGTTTTTGTTTTTCTTGTTTATTGTTAGAGGAGGATAATTTTGTTAATTATTAGATTCTGTTACTTATATTACTGGCGTCCCTGCAAGTCACAGGCCTTTACCGCTCAGACAATTATCTCGTTCTTTCTCGGATAGCCGATCTCGACTCTCTTGTCTTCATTATCCTCTCTCTGTAGTGTCGATGACCTAACACAAGTTTATGACCAAATCCGTCCAAGCCAGTTTAGCCCCATTCACGGATCCTAGACCAACAAGGGACTACCTCTGTTCTGGTTCATTTTTTGTTAGTTCAATCGGTTCAATCTATGAGCTTAATCTTCAGATTATGGTGAAATATGAAGGTCCGTGTTCTGTTGGTTTGGGTGATTTCAAGTGGCTGTTCAGTCTGGTAATGAACCTGTTTGTTCCTGATAAAGCGTGATCGATAGATTTTGGTACAAGATTGTTTTTGGCACTACAGGATTGTTTTTGATACAATTGATATGCAAAAGCACCATTGTTGCATCAGGCTTCCATTTAGGATAGAGGGAGAGGTCGAACGGGGGATAGACGAAACAATCAAGAGGTGGAGAGAGATTGATTGAGAGACCATTGGTTTGGAGGTGTTTGTTGGCGGTCGTTTGGGGCATTGAAGTTATGTATAAGGAAGGGTGTGGTGTCAAAGAACCCTCTCGGCTTGAAGAGTGGGAGGTGGTACCCAAGGTGGGGGGGCAATGTTCTTGCTAGTACCTATCAACCTTGCCACAATGTTCTCCACCTTGCGTCCCCTTCTATGTTTTTCACACTAAGCAACACCAAAACTACGATCTTCCTGCATTTTGGGCGGTACAACTTGGGTGGGCGGTGTTCCCATCAGTACCGTAGTGTCTCATCACCGTCATCTCACTCATCTCGTTTCTTATCTTGCAACGACACCCTCCACCCTAAGAAGGGTGGGGCCGGAAGAGGTTTGAGTTATTTTTATTAGCATTGTTAGTTTGGTCGGTTTTAATAAATTTAACAAACTTTTTAATGCTAATTTATTTTAAGAACCAAATCCGTTACGTTTATGTGAACAATGGAATCAGGATGTATAAATTCTTATACTAAGGGATGAAAACCATATATTAACACTGCATGAACTATGCATGTAATTTTTTATTTGAATAATTTTAAGTAGTCGAATAAGTTGGGCCAAATTGAAGTAATGTGGTGGGTATATAATAATTATTCTAGAATTATTTATTTCGGTTGTTGGTTTGAGAACCTTTAAACCAAACGCTTTGTCTCGTCACTGGTTACGTGATGCGAATGTTGGCAACTTGTCATGTTAGTTGAAACGATACTGTGAGTATAATATTTTTATTAGTATCACTTAAAAAAATGTTTGATGGATTGTATCAGTTTAATGTTAAATTTATTATTACATAGAATGAATAAAATAACTTAAAGGTTAACTTGAAATGGATAAAACCAAACATTAAAAATGGTGATCATCTAAAAACTAATAGCTAATTTTCGAATTTTCGACATTAAGTTTTGTAAAATATGTTTAAGTGGTGACATGGTTTATAGCATAATTTTATAGAGCTCCCTCCCAAACTTATAATTAGTAGACGGGTAATGCTGTTATGATAGAGAGGAGTTATAACAATTAGTGTGGTAGGGACGTAATCTTATTAACCTAAAAGTCTAAAATTTTATAGTTATCATTCAATAATATCATGTCATCTCATTTGAATTCGAAATTATCTAAAGTTATCATATTAAATAATACAAAGTCACACCATTTGAACCCAAAACTATCTTAAAAGGGTGTGACGCTATCTTTTAAACTCAAAATATCTTAACATTAAAAAACAAAGTTTGATTATGAAGTGGTACCCAATTTCCAACGGCTTTAATAAGGTTCTAGAATATTATATCCAAACCGATAAAGGGTTACTACATAAAAATGAATTTTATTCAGAGAATTATGAGAATCAATCACACACTAAATTCATTAATAAGATAATGTAAGGGTATTGCCACTTCTCATTCTCTTCCCTACTTAATCTAGACAACCGTACAACAATATGTATGAGTGATTATTGTGTATGGTGACATAAATTTATACATGATTTTCATTTGGTTTTGCTTACTAGTTACAAGAAATAATTTCACTCGTAATTATCTTTGTAAGTAAAATTAAGTGGAAATCAAATGTACGCGTGAGTCAAAATGTTTTTGGCAACATAAGTGAAAGTTAAAGATGTTATTAGTTAAATAGTTAGTATGAATTATTATCAAGCATGAGTTATAGTTAGATTATTAAAATACATTTTGTCTTATATTTATATAATATTATTTAAAATTTTATACGTTATTATATCTTTCTAGGGCTCTTGAATCATATATTTAAAGTCTAAAAGTAAAAACAAAAAAATTATTTGTTACTAGCCCCCTCTTTTCTCTTTTTTAGAATAAGGGTGGAAAGAAAATGCATTTAACAGCGGTAAGACTCGATGGTAGCATCTGGAATTTTTCTTGTAGTTCGGGTTAAGTTGGAATTGAATTATTATGAAAATTTTATGTTTTCTAACACTTTATTGATGAAAACATAAGTATGAGTTAAATTGATGATGTTTGACAAAAATAATAATTGATTTAAAAATTTAAAAAGATCAATTTCAATCTAAAATCATCATTTGTTTTAATCTTTTAAGAGAAAAATAATTATTTTTGTTAAAACTATTGAAGAAAAACCAAAATTTTAATAAGAGTATATCACATTTCATACCTGACATTTGCCCATTTTAACCACTTGTATTCCTGCAGTTTTAAAATTGTCATCCGCCCCCTGACGTTTTATTTTTATTTCCATTTGAGTCCAACACACTAATGCCGTTAGATTGTTTCATTAATTTTTATAAAATGACAAAATACCAAATTTATTAAATAAAATACCCCATCCACACCCCATCTCTTTTATCTTCTCTCTCTATCTCTCTCTCTCTTTTCTCCCTTTCTATGTCCACCACCATTGCCACCGCAATCACTGCAGTCGCCGCACCATCGCCACCTCCACGACCAGAAGAACCACCGCCACCCCTATCTTTTCTCTTCTCTTCTCTTCTCTTCTCTTGTTTGTGTGTTTGTGATCGGTACTCCATAACCACCAAGATGTGAAATTTATGTTCTAGATAAGTAGATCTAGTGGTGGAAGGGTGAAACACGATGGCGGCCAAGGGTGTTTTGGCAAAAATCGCAGATCTAGTAGTGATGGGCGGCTATGGTGGTGGAGATAGGGGTTTTGGTGGTGGTAATGGATGGTTGTGATGGGGTCTGCAGTGGTGGTGATAGTGGCTACGGTTGTGGTGATGGGTGTCTGCGGTGGTGATGGTGATGGGTGGCTGTGAAGTGGTGATAGGTGGCAGCAATGGTGGTGGTGATGGGGGCTGTGATGGTGGTGATGGGTGGCTACGGTGATGGGTTGCTGTAGTGGTGATGGTGATGGGTGGCTGTGAAGGTGGTGGTGGGTGGCTATGAAGGTGGTGATGGTGATAGGTGGTTATGAAAGTGGTGATAGGTGGCTGTGGTGGTGGTGATGGGTGGCTGCGGTGGTGGTGATGGGTGGCCGTGGTGATGGTGATGGGTGGCTACGATGGTGGTGAAGGGGGCTGTGGTGGGGGTGATGGGGCTACGGTGGGGGTGATGGGGACTACGATGGTGGTGATGGGGACTACAGTGGTGGTGATTGGGACTACGATGGTGGTGATGGGTGGCTGCGAAAGTTGTGATGAGTGGCTGTCATGGTGGTGATGGGAATTGTGGTGGTGGTGTGATGAGGGTTGTGAAGGTGATGATGGGCAGTTGTCATGGTGGTGATGAGAGATAGTTTAGTCTTTTTAATAATAATTTTAACATGAAAACTAACGGTGTCAGTCATCTGGACTCAAATGGAAAGAAAAATAAAAGGACAAAGACTCAAATGAAAATAAAATGAAACGTCAGGGGCGAATGAAAATTTTAAGATTGTAGAAATGTAAGTTTTTAAAATACGTAAATATGAGGGATGCAAATAACAATTTTCTCTTTTAGTAAAGAAGACCATTTAAATATTCTAGTGAAAACTCATTTGTGATTTGTCAACATTCAGGATCCTCATCATTGGTCAAACTCAAACTTCCTAAAAACGAATTGTAAGACAGAATTATCTATGGTCAACATTCAGGATCCTCGTCTATCTCAATTCTCAACCATGCGACTAGATTTTGCCCTTCGATGTGCTTTCCTTAAAAGAATTCAAAGGGTAAATCCATCATGCTTAATATACCGTTTAAATCAAAGTAATTTGTCAGTTTGACGGTGTAAATACTTATACATACAATAAATAATATACGCACGAATGCTGCACACACGAATATATATGAACTCAATTTCAAATGTTCGAGCTGGTTTGATATACAAATCACGAATTCAATTGAGAAATAAATGAGTTGGTTTGATATGCAAATCACAAACTCATATTAACTTTATTTGATTTATCTGATAACATGTCCTTAATAACTTAATTGAAGACGAGTCGTATGCAATATTAATCTAAAACTTTTATTCGAAGAAAATTTACAATCATTTAAAAGTATATGATTGAAAAAAATAAACAAAATAATCTAGAAAAAGCCCAGATTCCAAAAGTATGATCACTTCAACGTGAAAAGAAGTTACGTGTTTCTCTTTGTCATAACTTAGTGGGTGACTTAGGAGGAATTGACCTCTTCATATGCTATTTTAATTTGTGATATGTTAGGGAAAATGTTAAGAAAAAAAGTAATCAAATTTTTCAAGTACTTAAATGTGGTCACTCATGTATAGTTTTTTCAAATTGGACCATTAAACCGTCAAATTGAATCATCATCGAACTTTTTATGTCAAGAAAGTAATGGAGGAGAAAACGTAGGGGTTAGAATTTCAATATACGAAATTATATTAAAAAATAAAAAAACATGTTAATTATAATAAAAAATTAAAAAATACCTAAAATTCACACTAACATTTCACATCAACATAAATAAATAAATAAATAAATAAAATATATATATATATATATATATATATATATATATATATAATAAAACAAAAAGAAAACATGCTAAAAACATATCAATACTTATAATTTAAATAAAACATGAAAGCTGACTGATTTAATTAAAACATCTTTTAAACTTAAATTAACTAATTAAAACATTTTTAAAAACTTATTACTATTTGACAAAGTTACCCTTAGTTTTATTAGTTAAGTTTTTTACGTTACATTCATATTAGTAAAAATTTGTATATTTATTTTGTCCATATAAACAAAAGTACATCAGGGCATTAAATTATACAACGTGGCACGTAAACTCATTATAGATTTTTATTGTTTTTTTTTTTTTTTTCAAATGAAAACTAAAATGCAAAACGGTTGAAACATAGTTCAGGTCTAAGACAAAACTTAAGTCTCTAACAAACGAGACATATAAATGTTGGTTAAATGATAAGGTAGGGTTATAGTAAAATGATGTTTAATTTAAAAAGCTTAAGAAAAATTGTGGGCTTGATACACGTCCTTATATTGTTTTAAAGATCATGATATTTTGGTCATTGTGTCAAAAACGTTAGCTAATTGTGTAAAAATCAAAATATTACTTTATTGTGTCATATATTTTACATCATTTGTTATGGTATTATAATTGTGTTTTACGTTTTACATCATTTTGTGTTATTTTTATTGTTTTTATAGATTATAAATTTGTTATCTATCATGTGGTTTACAATTTAAAGACACAATGATATACTTTTACCAATCTAGTTTTCAAAACTCATAATGTTGATATTAAAACAATGTGTTATTTTTGTTATTATTTTTAATATATTATATAAACTTGTTATTATTCATGTGTTTTACCATTAAAAGTACACAATAATGTTATTTAACAATATATTTTAAAACTTTAGTATTCAAGATAACACAATGAGATAGTATGTTATTTGTTATTGTTTTAAATGTATTAGATTGGATTAGTTGTTAATTTATATTATATTTTACATATTAGGGATACACAACAATTTTATTCCATCATTAAATTTTTTAAAATTCATCATTTTAGAAAAATACAATAGTATTCAAAATTAACACATTAACCAACGAAAAGACACAATAAACAACACTAAAGACACAATGACGAGATATGAGCTTAAAAACGTAATTTTTTTTATCTTTTTATATAATAATACTGTACTCGTTTTAAAAATAAAAAAAACGCTCTTTTTTATGGTGTAATTTTTATAAAAAAATAGTGTCGTATATAAAAGTTATGAATGTTTAAAAAATGTGAAAACTTGCAAAAAGTCAACAAAAATAGTTATTCCTAAAATACCCATCTAATAAACTTTTACATATAATTTGATCTCAACCATTGATTAAGAAGGTGGATACTTGAGATAACTTCTTATATTTTTAGTTTTATAAGCCTTTCTATTAATCCTTTTTCTATAATGATTATTATTATTTATGTGACTTAAATTTAATAATTATGAAACTTGGTTATTATTTAATATCTTGTTCTTTTTATTACCTACTAGTAAGTTAATTGAAAAAAAAAACTCAGTTATCAACAACCATGATTCATATTATTATATTCATCTCATTTGATTTGAAAAATAATAAAATGCTTATAAAAATATTACACAGAATTAAAACATCAGGTGAAAATTAAGTGATTTAAAAAGGAGAATTTTTTATATGTTATTTTCATTGATCATTTAAGAAATTTGCTTTCTATCATGTGAAGTTTTCATTTCGATATTAAACTATTATTAAGACCCTCGCGTTGCAGCGGGGGTATAAAATAAGTCAAATAACACCAATGTCACATATCGTTAGTGACTATCAACACCGAAAAACTCGTGTTGAAAAAGAAATAAAAACGAAAAAAAAAATAAAACTAAATGAAAAGTAGACGTAAAAACTTTGAACCACGCACGTGAAACGCAAAATATAAAAACAATGACTAAGTTGATCTAGGATCCGCACGTTACGACGGATATGTTAAATGGGAAAAAGTAAGCTTAACAACGTTAAACCACACATGCACGTTACGATATGTTAACTCTCAAAAGTTAGATTGTAAATCGAAAATTTTGTAAAAGATGAAAGTATAGGGACTAAAATTGAAAGTGAAAAAATATAAGGGTTAAATTGTAAACTATGTAAAAGTATTGGGTTTTAAAACAAAAAATTATAAAGAAAATTTTTTTATAATCTTTTATGCACATTATAAAACTATCGATACATACATAAGTCGATAATAGTATTATTTAAATATGGTTTAAGAAATAATAAGACTTAAACTTAGTGTTGATTAGTATGTGATCTCATTTTTTAATGGTTTATTTATTCCATTAAATAAGATAACCACCTTAGATTTTATATGCTTAAAAAAATAGCATGATTATGAAAAAACTTCAACTGGGTGTCTTGGTAAGACTCGATATGAAGTCTAGAACCCATGTACATGTGGTTTATTAAATATGGTAGGCATGAATTAGATACATTGAATCTATGTTTGGCAATGCATTTATTATTATTACCATTAGTTTTACTAATTATTTTCGAGTTTTTTTCCAAAATGGTGTAGTTTAAAAATTTATTTACCAAAATGATGTAGTTGGTAAAAATATTTACTAAAATAGTGTAGTTTAAAAAAAAAATTTGTTTCTCACTTTTATATTATTGGCTACTTATTTAATGTTATTTTATACTTATAGGATAATATCTTTAAAATTTAAAAAATGTTTTTTATTAAATTGAACTTTTTTTTATAATTTTCCAGAAAATTTTTAAGTTTTTTTTTCTAAAATTATAAGAAAGTAATCCAAATGTTAGATTATTTTATTAATATAAAAATATATTTTATTCATGCAACATTTTAACTGGAGATGTAATATAATTTATTTAAGTTTCGTTGCTTTTTATCGTTTCTATTATACTTTTTTTCAGAATTTTTTCATTCGTGTAACAATTTAGAAAACGTTCTTATAGATATATACTTTGCACAGAATCTAACATTTCTAAATTAATACTCTAATCTAACATTTTAAAAAAGGTTCTTAGAGTTTTAGAAAAACTCAAAAAGAACTTCAGGAAGACCATAAAAAATTAATTTAAAAAAAAAACTGTTTTTAAAATTTAAAGATATATCCTATAAGTATTAAATAACATTAATAAGTAGTCAATAATAATAGAAGTGAGAAACAAAAAAAAATCAAAATACACTATTTTGGTAAATATTTTACCAACTACATTATTTTGATAAATAAAATTACCAACTACACCATTTTGGAAAAAAACTCAATTATTTTCTGTATGTTAATTATTATAATGCGCTGTTCAAAAAAATAAATTATTATAATGCATTAGAAAATCCATAAGAAAAGTTATATGAATTCATTGGTAAGTAGTAACACCCTGGTCTCGATATGTGTATTATCCAAAACGTCCAAAATCTACATCAGAGAATAAGTGCTCGTCACCAGCATCGATACTATTAATTCAAAGGGTTCATCAAGGTCTTTAGTTTTTTAATTCCTTTTTCTTTTTAGCTAGCTTGTACTTAAGAACACATTTTTACTTTTATTATACAACTAATGTACTCTTAAAATCATACTTGTGGTTTGTAGGATCTATACCTAGACCTTTAGTCCATGAATATAGCATAAAAATTTTGAGAATAACCAAGTTAGTAAAAATACAAATGAAAATACTCTTATATGGTTGTTTGGTAATTTTGTATTTAACCATTAAAAAGTCTGAATGAATAAGAGATAATATCTTAATCTTAATATGTTTATGAAACTTACTCATTAAGAGCCTCTATAACCATAAGAGGCGCATGTTAAGTGAAATAAACACACTCCACCTTTAATCGATTCAGAGACAACCCCTAATAAAAAATTACTAAAAATTATTTTTTTCCAACTTTAAGATCATATGTTATAGTACATATAGTTCTTACACCCAATAGTTTTTAGTCGAACAATATTAAGACGTGTAGTAGAAGATGTTCATTACAAACTGATTAAAGGTTTTAGTCTTATGATATACATTAAGGTAGATTAATTTTAAGTTAGAAGGTGCGTAAGTTAGTAGTTCTAGAAAATTAGTTCATACTTCTGAAACCTATAACACAATAATCAAACAATTTTTTACTTACACGATTGAAAATTTTATATTATAAACTATGTTACTGTAAGGTACATGTGAGTAAATTAATAATTTTTAATCAAATATTTAGAAAAATATGTACAATATCTCCGCCTGTCATTGATTAGAATTTCTTCAAGTGGCTAGTGACGACCACAGGTTACGGTGAGGTTCAAAGAGCGAGGAAAGAGTTTCTTATGTGTCAATCTTCTTACCATTAACCGGTAATTCAATTGGTTTCATCCTTTTTTCATCCCTCTCCAGGCAACTTCTAGTTGCAAACATACTAAATCTGGTTCGGGTTCATCTTGTCACATTCTCCTTTTCGATCTCTAACCGCTGTATTTGATGGGATTTCTTTATGGTGACGAAGGGGAAAGAGTAGAACTTATGTTTTAATTTTCTTTTCTTGTTCTATTTTTCTTCTATCTTATGCGTGTGTGACCAGCTACAATAGAACGTCACTGAGACGCCATTAGACTGATGTGAAAAGGAGAGGAGGAGAGGCCAAAGGTTTGCAAGAAGAGAGAGCAAGGTCTGTTAGTGGCCATGAGCGTGCTCGTGATAATGGAGACAGCTCAGTGAGAGCAGAAGAGATAGAACATTAATACCTATAAAAAAAAAGAGAGAAAAAAAAATCACACAAATGATAATAATAACAATAAAATATGCTCTCTCTCCGTCATTGTGATCCTGGTTGTGAAGATGGGTAAATTATGAAAGTGAGCGGGTTACTTGTCATGAGTAAAATCTGTATCAACCAATTTTTTGTATGGTACATTTGTTTGTTTTAAACTCTTTTAGGTTGTCATAAAACACACCCACATTCTGTCATTTTAATTTGGAAAACCGAATATCAAATAATGCAGCAGAAACAAGGCACGTGGTGTAACATGGAAATCAATGATACAATAACAATTAACTTCATGTTTTGTCATTCTCCTCGAACCTTCCGTCTTTGATTTTTCAATTCAAACCAACTTTCCAAATCACCCCCTCAACTACCCCCCACTTCCCATTCCACCCCTTCGTGTTCCAAACAAAACGCGTTTCTTCCACCCTGAATATAAACACACACACACACACACACACACACACATCTTCATCTTCAAACACAATTTCATACCATTCAAACTCCATTATTCCGATCACCGATCATCACCTCCGGAGAATCTCCGATCGCATAATAATATTATATGATATGCTTCGATCTCAAGCTGTTAGTGTTGCTTTGTGTTGATTATGTTCCTCTGTTTCTTCTACCCACATATGCAATTCGTTCTGTACCTGAAACACCTTCAAGAATCGAGCTTTATGTGACCAACAACGTACAATACATCGAAGCCCGGAGTACAGAAACGGTGATCAATGCGGTGTGTTGGGTACAACCACCAATGCGTACAAATACAATCCCTCTGTGATTCACGTAGCGATGACTCTTGATTTCAACTACCTCAGAGGATCTGTAGCTGCTGTTCATTCGATACTCAAGCACACTTCATGCCCTGAAAATCTTTACTTCCATTTCATCGCATCGGATTCCAAGTCGCCAAACCGACGACTTGACCCTAATTGTTAAGACCATATTCCCCTCTTTGGATTTTAAGGTTTATACCTTCGATGATGGAGTTGTAAAAGATTTGATTTCGCATTCGATTCGTGAAGCGCTTGAAGACCCGTTGAATTATGCTAGAACCTATTTGGGTGACATTCTTGACCCGAGTGTGACCCGGGTGATCTATCTGGATTCGGATATCATCGTTGTTGATGACATACAGAAGCTTTGGTCTGTTTCGTTACCTGGGTCGACTGCAATCGGAGCTCCGGTGTACTGTCATGCGAATTTCACCAAGTATTTCACCGATAGATTTTGGTCGGAATCTCGATTCTCCGGTGTGTTTTCCGGTAAGAAGCCTTGTTATTTCAACACAGGGGTGATGGTGATGGATTTGGTGAAGTGGAGGAATGAAGATTACAGGGGTAGAATTGAGAAGTGGATGGAGGTGCAGAAGGAGCAGAGGATATATGAATTGGGTTCATTGCCACCGTTTCTGCTGGTGTTCGGTGGCGATGTGGCGGCGATCGACCACCGGTGGAACCAGCATGGACTGGGTGGGAACAACAGGGTCCATAGTTGTAGGTCACTGCACCCTGGTCCGATCAGCTTGTTGCATTGGAGTGGGAAGGGGAAACCGTGGGCGAGACTAGACGCGGGTGACCCGTGTCCGGTTGATGAGCTATGGGCGCCTTATGATCTTTACAGACACCCTAAACAACAATTGAGATGATCATGATGATGATGATGGTGACAAAGAATTTGTATTTTGGTTGTTTGTAATTTGATTCATTCTTTTGTTGTATATTGTTATTCTTGAAATTTTGTTTGCTAGAGATTCTTTTGTATATCTATATACATGAATATGATATCGACTTACCGAGTTAGCATAACTGCATAAGTAAGTTTTATAAAACACATTATACTTGCTGATTATCTAGTAAGCATACCTGAATATCTGCAAGGATGTACATTATCTTTGCTTCTTGATGATCACGATAAGCCAACTGCACGTCTCAGTTGCAATATTACTCGAAATTTCTTAATTGATGGCCTGAAAGCATATACGTGTAAAAGATTGTTTCCCGGCCGAGACCGCACCCACAACCTTCTCAAGAGGAAACTCATTATTGAGAAAATCTCATGACTCAACTTTGAGCATTATGCTCAGAGTGAGACTTAAACCCATAACATTCCTTCATTTACGTCATGAGTACCTTACTGATTAAGATGTGGTACCATTCATTCATATTGATGGTGTGATTCAAGTTCGGATTGTATTTATTCGAGTTTTCATACATCTAATTTCGTGTTTGAGTTTTATACAATTTGGTTTGGGTTAATAAGAGTTTAGATTCTAATTTTTCAAATATTTTAAGCATAATTCTCCTATAGTTAAGTATTGCATATCTTTGGCTGATCATTTTTAACTTTTACAAGCGTTTTTTCATATCTTTGGCTGAGAATTAACATCATAGAAAAACAATAAAGTTGATCACTTATTTACGAACTAATTTCAATTATTTTAAGAATAATTCTCCGATAATTAAGTATTGCATGAGTAATTACTATTATAGTTTCAAGACTTGAAAACATGTTGCAAGTCTTCATATAAAGAATTCGTCCAACCATTTTGTTTTTGTGGTTGTATATATTTATTAGTATTAGTCGACAGTCACAAAAAGAGCCGTTGTATCAGCTAGTATATCGTGAAAACGAACGAGTTTTTTCTCAAACTAGTATAGTTGAAAATTTTATTTACCAAAATAAAATAGTGTATTTTAAAAAATATTTACTAAAATGATGTAGTTTTAGAACTCTATTGTTTTTTACTCCTACTCACATTGGCTAGTTAAAAAAGCTTTTAAAAATGTTTTATGCTCCATTTAAGGATGATATTTTTAAATTTTTTGAAATGTTTTTAAACGGAAGCTTTTTTAGTTTCACAGAAATATTTTTTTAATTTCTTTCAAAAATGTTTTATAATAATGACTTTTTAAAACGTATAGTCCTTGTACTAAAATAGATATATTTTTACTTTCTTTAACTTCTATAAAATTGAAATGATATCTACGTTTTTAAGTAATTAAAATTTATTTTTAAAAATTAAAGTAATATACCTAAAATAATTATATCCATTTAAGAAAACCTTCTATAAAATATCACGATAATATTTATATATTTTCTAAAACATTTTTTCTTTAACTTTTGAAAATGGTTTCTTTATTAATTTATTTTTCTCATTTTTTCTTTAACTTTTGAAAATGGTTTCTTTATTAATTTATTTTTTCTCATCAAAACAAAAAACAAAAAAAAAATCGTCTAGCTACCTATGGGCTATGGCACTGGCACCCCCTACCCGGGTATAGCTACTTAACAAGAGGAGATAAAATTAAAATAAATAAATAGAGGGTTCAAAATTGGCATCGAGTGGGTTTTTTTTTTTTTTTTTCTAAAATGATGTAAATAGAAAATTTATTTATTAAAATGGTGTAGTTAGAAAAATATTTACTAAAATTGTGTCGTTTTAAGATTTTATTATTTCTCACTTCTAATCTCATTGGCTTTTAAAAACATATTTAAACCATTTTTTTAAATGGAAATTAAACCATTTTAAACTTAAAATTAATGAATATAAACGTTGGGGATAAACATCTCGTGTATCCATTTTTTTTTTTTTTTTACATTTGCATAGTTCTTAACTAGGATAGCCTAATTTTGCTTTGAAACTCTGATTTTGTCATTTTTGTTTACTATTTAACAATGCTAAAAGTTGTACTTTTTACAAATGTTATAGTCCTCTATTATTTTTATGTGATATATTAAAAAAAAATAGAGTCACATGTTTAATAGCCTCTAACAAAAAATGTTAATACTTTAAAATAACGATCAAAATATGATTATAATCAATATTTGAAAATCCAAAATGATATTGGTAGCCTTTTACACAAACGTTCTTTAAGACTACAATGACGCAACAAGCCAAAAACAGTGATTGAAATCATGACCCATTGGATCCTGACCTATCTAATCTCAACGATGGCGTGAAGGCACCCTTTGGTTTAATCCCATAATTCAATTAATTACAAAAAAATTATCGCATGTATGGGTTTTGAATTGTTTGAACTTTATTTTTAATCTTTTTGTTGTTTATATCTCTTGGTTTGTTAAGGTTAGAAAAGGTTGGATTGGTTTCAGTATTCTTGAGTTATTATTATTCTAGTTTCCATTAAATATAATTTAAAGAAAAAAATTGACATAAAAAGCTAAACTAAATAAAAAATAATTTATTTAATACACTCCACATTAAATAATGTTTCTATAAACCATGTTGAAAGAAAATAATAATTTTTTTGGAAAACTAAAAAGAAATCTATTTTAAAACATTTTTAAAATTTAAAGATATAATCTCTAAAAAAACCAAAAAAACATTTAAAATTCTTTTGTAAAAAATAATGAATAAAATAGGAGTGAGAAAATAAAAAAAAAAATCCTAAAATAATAAATAATTTTCAACTGCATCATTTTGGTTAAAAACCCAATCCAGTAGATAGCTTCATATTTAAGCTGCCAAGTCAGAATTATGTATTTCTTTTGTCGCCACCATCACCTCTATCTCTCTCCGTCTCCAGTTTCAGTCCACCGGCGTTGATCCTAAACTTTAGAATGTCATCTTCAACACTCAAACGTTGGTTGAGACCTGAGGTTCGAAGCAATCGATCGCACTCTTATCACTTAAGTTAATTTTTTTCGAATTTCAGATAGATTTTTTTGAGTTAGTTTGCTATTCATACTGATCTGATGAGTAATTGATACAGTTTTGAGCAGTAATTCGTGTTTTTCAGTCAGATCTAATGGATCTATGCTATTCGACAGGTATACCCTCTGTTTGCTGCTCTTGGCGTCGCCGTCGGAATCTGCGGGATGCAATTGGTTCGCAACATCAGCGGCAATCCTGAAGTCAGGTACTCATCTTCTTCTATCTGTTAATTTGTCAACCGATTCGAACCACATACGATTGCTGTAGATCATACAGCCTTTGGTAGAACCGATGTTAACGCTTCTAGATTTATGGTTTTTGTATTATTATAAATTATTGTTGGCGGAAGTTTTTTACGAGATTCATGAATCTAGGGTTTAGTATACGAAATGGAATTTGTGCTCCAAATCACGGTGGAATTATATTTAAATGCACTGGAGCAACATGCATTCATGTTAAGGTATTCGATCAATAGGATAGGATAGTTAGAAACTATCGATTGGTTTCTATAAGAACAAGTGAATCTACGAAACTCCATCAACATCATACATGCTTATTTTCATTTTACATAACTTTTTTCTAACGTGCATCAATAGGAATTATTGTTGCATTTGAGGCGTTGATGTTATTATGATGGGGTGGTCGCGGTTCGTTTTTAGAACTCTGGACCATACTGATAACTACGGTTTCAAGAAACAACAAACCAATCTAGTAGCGTTGGTTGGATTGGCCGGACCGAGCTGGTTTAAGTGGTTTGACGGTCTGCTTTTGGCGCTATAAACCGATTTTGTTATTCTTAAAATTGTTAGTTGGCATTCACATTTTTAAAATGATACGGATGCTTCATTAAAGTAGTTTATATACATAACTGCAAATCCACAAATGAAATAAGGTTAAACGAATGATTTGGGTTACATGGCTTATTTCAAGTTCCAAATCATATGCCATGCTGCTGAACCGCCAAAACTGAACCATAAACTGAATCATATAAATCTCAAACTGGCCGACTTGTTTCGGTTTGGTTTTGGTCGGTTTCAACAGTTTATGAACACTCTTATGTGTTCAAATTTGCAGAGATAGGTTTCACTTGTTTTTAACTTGGTATGTATGTGTGTATGTATGTATATGTATAGAGTGAGCAAGGAAAACAGAGCTGCGGGTGTGCTGGATAACTTTGCTGAAGGCGAAAGGTACGCGGAGCATTCATTGAGGAAGTTTGTTCGCAACAAGAGTCCTGAGATTATGCCGAATGTTAATGCCTTCTTTGCAGACCCAAAATAAACTCATTAAACAAAACTCATATTGCTTCTGTAAGATTAAAATTTAGTGTCTGCTTGGAAAAGAATATATGATCGGTTATAAGCCGATATTTTATGTTTTTGAAAGTATCATGAACGGATGTCCCTTTTCTAATGCTTCACGAAATAAGTTGGTTGTTTAAAAGCTATTATAAACAAATGAATAGAGAAGAAAGAATATTATATAATCGGTGTGTTTGTTAATAAGATTCAAAGTGGTGTTTGTAAGAGTAGGAAAACTAAACCACTTAATAACTCCAACAACCTTAAGACAATATATTAATATCTAATCCAAGTGTATATATCTAATTTAATTTGTCTTTACAATTATTGATAACCATTTACACCATGTTCCATAAGGCCCAGTTGATCTATCATTCGGTCTGTTTACAATTCATACGGCCTGTATTGCTAGGGGGTGAATGAGGGGTGTCAAGTTGCCTGAAACATGGCATATTCTTGACTTTGTATGCTAATACTTCTTACAACCCATATTACTAGGGTCGTATGATCTCATACAGCCCGTATGAAAGTATGGTGTTACATAGATGATTAATTGCTTATATTTAGCAAGTAGATAATTATTTTATAGTAGTAACTAAATAACAGTAATAACCAAACTATGGATGTTTTAAGACCTAAAATGCTCTTACATTACTTTATAGCATTGTAATCACAAAAGTCTTGATACCTCACAACCTCACTTTGAGAATAATAAGACAGGAAAACCAAACTCACTCTAACTCGGTGAGTTACAGAATGATTTCCTCTTGTACGCTTATATTGAGAATTTGTTTGGGAGAACAATGCTATTAACCACCACAACTTCATCCTCAACCGTCACCGCTTCTCCTGCAACCAACAAGCACAGTATGTAAGAGTTAGTAATTTCAAACCCATTAACCTAAAAGGCTACAAATGGGTCGTTTTGTAGGTATGTTGTATCTCAAACAAGCACTGCATTAAACTAAAAGAACTAACAGAAAAGGAACATGTCAAACTATGTGTTAGAATGAATAAAAATCAAAATAGAAGATTGTAGGCTGGCCCATCCATTTTGCCACCCTTAGTGGTAAACCAATATGGGTTTAAAGGTCAAGTAAAGTGCATACCAAGGATGGTGATTCCCAGTTTTGTTTTATAATCTCCTTCACCCTGAGCAAGTCAATAATCTTATAATCAATACAAGTTGAAAAACACAGAGTAGAACATAATGGAGACAATCAGAACTTGCCTGGACACGGGCCCATTTCCCTAAAGATGACTTCCAGCCAACGATTGCATAAATAACAAATGCATTTTCCTTTTGAAACGAAAACACAACTAGAAGTCGTTAGTTTCAGATTATAAGATCATAAGTTTATGCAGCATTATTCAGTCATGTACCTGTATTTCAGCATCATCTAAGATGATACAATTCATGAGCCTTACCCCTGCAGCAATTCGTACATTTGCAGATATAGAAACATTTGGACCAATCTGTTGTAATGAAGAGAGGATATAAATTAAATAGCATAGATTAAAAATTAAAAGTAATACGTGAATGGTTGTTGACCTTTGCAGTTGGATGTACTTTCGCTGATGGATGGATATAAACATCACCAACCACTGTTGGATTCTTGGACCCATCACCATAAGCAAGTAGACCAGGAGTTTTGCATCGAAATTGGGCAAGATACAAAGCAGAGCATTTCAGTGACATCCTAAAAATATATAAGGGTCAGGAAAGAATATATAAATAAAGCATAAAGTATTATACAAACGCAGAGAATGTCATACGCTGGAGTTTTAATCTGTTCCCAGAAATCCATCGTCTCATAAGTGTATAATTGTTTCTTTCCAGCAAGAGGCGACAAAATATCTTGATCTAATCTAACAAAATCCTTAGCGTGTGTCCTGTCAAAAGAAATTAAAATGGTATAGAATTCAAGAAGACAAGTAATATCCTACTTTAAAGTAAATTTCCAAGCATAGAAATTTAATTACTTCAAGCTTCTATAGCTAGACATGAAAATATACACTGAGATCTTACTTTGCTGCCAACCGAAGGGCCTCAAAGTTGGATAAAGTGTCTAGGTTAGCTGCAACAGAACACAATTTAAGTCTATGAACCACCAAGATATATTACTAGTATTTTTGTTCAAAGGGCAGTAAGTAAAAAAGCTGACCTCTGTCTTCACGATGAGTACGTATATCTTTAATGATATGAAATATTTCTGGGGTGAATATATAAACACCACAGTTTATCAAATCACTTACCTGAAATCCGTGAGGAAAACTATAAGAGAATGCAACAGAGACACTACTTCAATGAAACAGACAAGCTACTGAGTAATAAACATCCAAAGCTGCTTAAAAGTAGCTTCTTCTACAAAGATAATTCTTACAAAAGTCTCGGGTTTCTCTGTGTAATGCATAAGTTCTTTGGTATCTGGGTCGGCAACTAATTCACCAAACTCACTAGCAGACTCGGCAGAAACCTACTCAGAAAGTATTGCAACAGTCAAATTAAATCTCAAAATTCACAGTTTTATCGAGATACAAGATAAAAGTACAGCAAAATGCACACCTTTATAACCAACAATGTCCCCATCCCACCATAACTTCTATGGGCATCTACAAGAAAACACAATTACATCAAAAGGAATGATCCATGTTGCACATTATCATTTGAGAGATTTTATATAACAAGGTAGCTAACCAAGCATTTCTGGTAGAGGAAAGCTGCAGCATACATCACAGTTTAACAAAAAGATATGTGACTGCAACAAAACGCATGATACAAGCGTCATAACATTTATATACCGCTAATATACGCATCACAATTGTCATAAATCAGCAAAGCAAACAAAAAGACCACATCAGTTTATAATTGTTAGCGATTAAGGCAAATCCTATACCGGGTTATCCTCCAAAATGATATCTTTAAAGTAATACAGACCACCAGCTGAACCATGAGGTTTATCTTCCTTTAGGTATCTGAACAACAATAAACAGTGTTAGTACAATCAGTTTATACATTGAAACTTTGAAATATCTTCTTTCCAGACAAATAAGCATAGCAAAAGTAAACAGTTTTAGTACAATCAGTTGATCACCTGACAGGGATATTAAGTTCACTTGAGATTGATGACACATACAATGCAAACTCCCTCTCCTCATGAAATCCAATCAGAAATATCCGAGCCAAATTAGGGATCTGCATCTCACAAAGTATCATCATCAACTCAAATCAACAACACAAATCACACACAAATCCGCTTAATCCAACCAATTCCGCATCAAATTTCAAAATGTGCACGTAAAGATCTATAACTACCGATTTACATGCAGAAATCGGATGATGAACCATCGGCTGACCAGCTAGAGGGAAAAGAGGCTTCGGAGTATTAAACGAAAGCGGACGAAATCGAGTACCTACGAACACATCATCAACAAAACCTTAAACAACAACCAAAAATCCAACAAATATACAAAAGAACAAATCTGTAGGGAAGAATTTCAGACCTTTAGTCGGACCACCGACCATGATTACGGCCACCACCTTCTCCTCGGAGTTTTTCATGGTTTCACAGAAAACCTAATTACGATTTCGTTATATGATAACAGATAATATCTTCGGACAAGAGGTAAACAGTGTAGTATCGGTGTAAGTCGCCGGAGAAGGAGTCAATCGTTGATGAAAATCGAGATCACCGGAGGAATAAACGGAATCGTGCAGTGGTATCATTCCCTCCACTTTTCATCACTAACTGGGCTTTGAATTTTGTAAGCCCAGCCAACGCTCGATAGGCCCATAGGCCCAGATTATTGATGTGGATCTAACTAGAAGTAGAGCCGTAGTGCTGTAAACAAACTGAACGAACATGATTGACGCCTTGTTTGTGTTTGTTCATTAAGAAAATACATTGTTCATAAACTGTTCACGAACGCTTACCGAACGAGATTTCTTATTCGTGTTCGTTCATTAAGCAAATGAATCAGTTCACGAACATAAACGAACGTAAACGAAGGCAAACTAACTTAGACAAATATTTATGAATATTAATTAACACAAATGAAATTTCTTAAAACAAATAAATAAAAAACTATCATATATTGATTTTAATTATAAAATCACAACAATTATGTAATATCCACCAACGAACATTAACATAAATGAACGAACACAGTCTTTGTTCATGTTCGTTCGTTTAACTAAACAAACAAAAATTTTAATTGTTCGTGTTCGTTCATTTATTAAATGAACAAACATAAACCAATTTTCCGCCCGCTGAACGTTCTGTTTGTTTATACCCTAAGTAGAGGGGTATAGAACTGGTTTTTGGTCGAACCGAGTCGGTGGTTTGGATCGAGTTGACTCTGGTAAAAACAAACTGGACAAAGTAGATTGGGATAGAAACCGGTTTCCAAGGGAACGGATTTCAGACTGGCGGATCGGTTTGTTTCAAATTGGTTTCATTTAAACTGGTATTGAAATTGGTTTTGGATAATGAACTGGTTTGAACGTGCACCTCTAATTAGGAGTAGGACTTGAAGACCTTAAGCCCACCTCACCCTGATCTAAAATGTGTTTAAATTTTTGTTAGATGTACAATCATGAATTATCATGTGTTTTATATTTTTGATTAATTGCATAGGCTTGTAAGAACTAAGACGTTGGTATTTATGTGCATTCATTATTATTAATCCCAAGTGTATGAGGGTTAATGCATAGAGGCAAAGAGCTGTTTACTTGGTACCTTATAATGGTTATCTACAAGTATGTGAGAATCAATTTAGAGAACTTTGTGTAAATATTAGATATATCTTTGAAGTTGAAATCTAGAACTGACTTGAGTTCTATATGGTTTTCTGTAGTTACTTAAGGTTGGAAAAGTCAAGTTTAAAACTCTTATCTCTTGCTCATTTTCCTTTAGTTTAATTTTGATTTTGTTTAAATCCGTTCTTTACACCGATTATTTAATAGGGATGATTAAAAAAAACAGCTCAATTCGATGGGAAGACCTAATGCATTCAAGATGGATAATGAGATGGTTATTGATCAGCCTATAAAAGCTAATATGTAACTAGGGGACCCCAAACACCCTAAAACAATAATATTACATTTATAACACAATGTTTCATTAGTACTTTACCGAAATGTGCAATACAAATACTTCAAACTTGAGTTTGATCATTAATATTTCATAGTTATAACAAAAAAGAACACAGAGTCATTATTGACTACTTATTGACATATCACGTATACAAGTATTCATACCTAGTACATATACACGTAACCACATGTATATCGTATACATTTATATAATATTAAGCTTTTAATTTTTAAGTCCATATAAAGCTTTGATGCCTTGGATATCATCTTCACCCAAACCTTTTATCGTTCCGCTAGGGAGACTACTCCACATTATAGCACTTTCATATTCACTATGCCCCAACCCAAGTAGATGCCCTATTTCATGAAGAGCCACTGTCTCTAAATCAAATCTGCCACGAACCACACCTGGTCCAGCAGACCAATTCTCATTTGCGTTGTATTGGAATCTTCCATCAGTTGGCGCAAATGCGCGCGCCAAATCATTACCATCAAAGTAGCCACTGGAGGCACTTTCAAAAGTAATCTTTAAATCAGCACTAGTAATATCATTAACTCTTGAAAATGTGAAGTAGCCTATA
The DNA here is from genome assembly GCA_025506505.1 of Flaveria sonorensis. Classification (NCBI taxonomy): domain Eukaryota; kingdom Viridiplantae; phylum Streptophyta; class Magnoliopsida; order Asterales; family Asteraceae; genus Flaveria; species Flaveria sonorensis. Next base: position 71,438,271 of record CM046432.1, read on the forward strand.
TTCGAAGCCCATGTGTTAAAGGCACGAACAACTGGAGGTACATACTCAATTGGATAGTTCAACCCAAATGCGTATGTGAGGTGGCTTTTATTTGGGGGCCATCTAGGGCTATTTGGGAAGAATTGATAGTGAGACACGATATTCAATAATTATGTCCCATGTATGTGACTACTTCTCTTATCTGGTTGTCCACAACGTGGCACAATCATTTGGGAAACTGTATCTAGTGTACCAGACACATTGAGATGGTAAAAGGTTTGATAGCTTTTGAGGGCGGCCTCAAGCTCTTGATCAAATTCATCATCTTCGGCATTGACATGGTTTGAGTTATGTTGGTAATTCAGGTAACCATAACGGGCGAGGTATCGTTTGAGGTCATGAAGGCCTTGAAGTTTGCTACCCTTGTGACAACCTTGAAGGCGTTTGATTGTGTTAATATCAAAGTTAGCGTTGCTAAGGGAGAAAAGAAGGAATAAGGCACAAAAGAAAGGGAAAAAGGCAAGTTTAGACGCCATTAATAAATTTCTATATTGTCTTGGTTTAACATTTCGAAATTGTTAGGTCTATTTATAGTAGTGGTGGTGTGGAAACTATAGACATCTCAAATGTCTTTCCTCGTTTGAATGGGTAGATCAAGTCAGTCAATGCATTTACAAAACTATAATTTAATGATATTCTATTTTCCACAATAAAGTATTTGTTATTCATATAAGGGTGTTTAAAATAGGTAATATAACGACTCTAAATATAACATAATTTGGTTGAATATTGAGTTCTTTTAACTAGTATAATCCGGTTTTGTAAATGAAACCACACACCATTACTCCTTGTCAGAAGGAATTATCACTCTTAATATAAGCTGATGGTCCAAAAATTGTTTTTAAAAGGTTCCATTAACTAAAGAAACAAGGTTCTATATTATTCTTAATTAAAAAACAAGTTTTTAAGAAACATACATGTTTTGATTTTAATTTAAAAAAAATTGATCAAATTTAAGCATTAGGCTAATGAAATGAAAACATATAACTTATAGCCGTAAGAAGTAAAAATAAAAAGATTTCATTCACCACCTGATACTCTTGCTCATTTAAGTGCATTCAAACCTTACATGATATGAAATTTTGGTTTTGAAAATTCCAAAGCTACAGACCTGGCTGAAGTAACATATAAATTATTTATTATCGGAATAAATATCTATAAAGATATATTGAAGATCAGCAGGGCCGGTTCCGAGAATTTCAAAGAGACGTTGGGTCCGGGCCGAGAAAAAAAAATGGACCCCTGTAATAAGACGTATAAAAAAAGTCTAAAACGAACAATTTGTATATAAAAAAATTATAATACGGCGATATTGTTATAACAATAATAACACAAAAATATTGTATTAAAATAATCTAATTATTTACTCAAACGAATCGGGAAGTTCTCCTACCATTTTCGAAAACAAAGTTCTCGATCAAGTTTTTATATTAAATTGAGTTTAGATTGCGTAAATGGTATTGGGCTAAACTATTTAAAATGTTAATGAGCTCTAAGATAGGATTTAATATGTTAAAATAATTAACATGTTAGTGGGTCTTTTTAATTGGTATTTTAATAGTTTATAGTTTTTTTTTCAAAATACATATATATAATATGGAGAAGGTTACTATACAAAGTGCAAAATATGTGTGAAGCGTACGAAGTAATCAAAACGTGACACGTGTCTTTTGGGAGATGAATAATTTCATCCGCGCTACAATTACGTATATAAGGTGGATAATTATATAAGTTATATTAATTATTATGCAAGTTGTAATTAGAATTACGCAAGTTCAAATTACTCAAGCTATAAATATAATTACGCAAGTTATTTTCATAATTACGCAAGTTATACGCACAACACATTTATGTTTTTTAAAAAATGTTGATTTCTTTAAAAAATATATAACAATGCTATACTTAAATTAAAAAGAATACAATGCTTGATTTTATGGTGTAATTAAAAAAAATAATATTATATAAAAAATTTATATGCAATAAAAAAATTGGGAGAATTTAAGAAAAGTCAACAATTATAAGCTATTTTCAAATTTACTCTTTTAGTCCATTCCTTGCGTGGTCACTCTCATCTCTAATCAAAACCATTAACTTTCTAGATCAATGGTTGTTATCCCTTTGTATACTTCGGTCAAATTTATCACTTTGTACCGTAAACTTTTCGTATATAATATATATAATTTTTTTTTTATAATTTCAGACCCCTGATGATATCGGGCCCTGGGCGGTCGCCCACCCGCCCCCCTCAGGCCGGCCCTGAAGATCAGAGTCGTATATTAACAAGGTTTTGAAGTGGTTTCAAATTCAAGACTCTAATCGTGGTTTCTTGCCAATGATAGTCTTGGTTTTAAAAAGCGCGTCTAGGCGCAAGGCGACTTTTGAGGCGAGGGTGGGGGCTTTTTGTAACATAATGCACATGTTGTACAAGAAGCGCAAGAAAAACACGATTTTCTGGGGGGGAAATCCCTTTGAGGCGCGCGCTTCTTGTAGATGGGGTGTTTTTTTGCTTCAAAGTGTTATAAATGTTGCTAAAAATGTTATACATATAGGTAATTTATACATTAAAGCATATAAAAACCTTATTTATAGCTATATTTTGGGTGGGCATGCTAAAAACTTATAGGATATATTAAAAAAATTATATAAATGCTTAGCGCTTCGTGTATGAAAAGCCCACCGCTTTTGCGCTTCGTGCTTTGTGTTTCGGTTTCAAACCTTGTCGTCTTGGTGCGCTTCTCGTTTTTTAAAACCAAGATGACAGTAACACTAGGCACCATTGTATGCAAGTCTCAACATCCAAGTATGGAATTGAGATTTTTTGTTTCAACAAACATTTTCATGTACGTGCATAGTTAGTGGAAGGAACACAAAATGCAAAACACTTTAAAAAAACAAAAAGCTTCATAACGAGCAAAAGGCAGACATATAAAAACATAATTACGCAAACAATTAAAAAATAAAATAGAAAGCAAATCTTGTATTTGAAAGAACAAGGTAAACACGTCACTGGCTCAACCTTAAAGCTAGTAAGGCTAGAGTTTTGGGTCTTTAAAGGGCCTTCAAATTTTATATATTATGTTTATATGCGTAAAAAAATTGATTTTTGCTAGATACTTTATTAATTTAGTTGAGCCTCTAATCCAATGAGAATTTACCCTTTCTCCCCTTATGATATTATAAATTAATTAAAAAACACAGCTGTGATTTGTTCTATCAAACAATAATTTTGAATACAGATTTACGAGTGTTCTTTGAATCAAGTTCTCAAGATCAGTTTTTTTTACCAATTCTAGATTCTAAATTTTTAGCATTAATTTTGATTTGTGTTTTTAGTTCATACTATATTACTGTTGTCTCTCTTGTCTAATTCTCTAGTTAGTGTTTAAATTTTTATTTACAAGTTATATACTACTAGTGGAAATGTCCGCGCGTTGCGGCAGTACGGCTGTTGCGCGATTTTTGGGAATTTGATTTTAGTCAGTATCGGCTCGGTGCGTTATGACGTAAGTTAAAAAAATCAAAATATAATTATTGAAAAAAATAGAATGAAAGAAAACAATTACGTGTATTACAAAAGTCTTTAAGACAACTATATTATCTCAAAATATTAGTGAAAGCATGGGTGGTATTTGTGGTTGGAAATCACTTATTACCTAAATTTTAAAGGGGGGGTTCGTTTTACGAATGTATGTTAGAGTTTTATGATCATCAGATGCAGCTATCGGTGGTGATTTGCATAGACCGAAGAAAATTAATGGAGAAATTGTCAACACAAATTACCATCTTGATTGTTATTGAGCTGTTAACAACCGTCAAGGGAAAGGGGAAGAGAGATTAGTGCTCAATCGCAATGAATGAATGTCATTAAAAGTAAATGCCGGTTTTGTTTGGCCACGTGTATATGCTTTAGCATTTGTATTATAAACATCATATGTTATACTTTATTGTAAGGCATAAATAGAATCAAATGATTAATTTTTTGAAATTTAAGCATGACTTTTCAAATGGGTGACTTTTCAAATGATTAGTAACTACAAATTTAAATGTCAATTTATATTATTATAAATAAAATAAAATTTAATGAAGTGAATTAAATGATATTCACATTATTCAATAATGTGTATTAAATAATATAATAATTAGAAGAAGTTAATTAAATGTGGGCAAAAGTGAAACTATTGCATAAAACACTTATACTCTATGTTTAAAATGTTGTATATGTGTTTTACACTTTGAATGAAATTATCATCTTATCCTTCTAATATGTGTTATATAGTAGTATAGATATTTAGTCACTTGTTTGATGAATTAGTCTACACTCAATTGTTTAGTGTATATATTATAATATTGCTTGTTAGTAGAAGTTTGCGTTTTAATATATCATATATAAGTGCAATGTCGACTACGAAGCTTGAAAGCAGTTATATGAGAAGGCAAAAGAAGCAAAAACAAGAAGTCGATATTAAATTTCAAAAAAGGTTTTTGCTCAAATTACAAAATAGAAATTTAACTGTAAACATTTTAGTTTATTGTTTTCGGTTCCTAACCCGGATAAAGAATGAGAATTTATTACGTTAACTTCGGAAAAGGCCTCGTTTTTATGGTTCACTTAGGGTCTTCAAAATCGTTGAGACGACGGGTAGACAGAACTGAAAAGGAAAAGAAAGCATATATGATATAAAAACATTGCCGAGAGTTATAATTTATGGTTTAGAATTGCAATAGAGTTTAGTTTTTAATAGAATATCGGGTCATAACAAGTTATTGAGGCACCTTTGACGGACAAATAGAAATGGTCGTTTAGTTTCTTTATGTATGTAAGGGTAATTTTCACCATATAAACTTTATATGTAAACAGGTTGACTCATATTTTAAAATTTTAATATAATTTGAATGGTCGATAATTTAACATATTATAATTCAAATAGAATGTGTACGAGTGATAGAAATTAGTTGACAAGTCATAAGGTAATTTCCATGAAACACCCGGAACCAAGTCATCACGAACGTGAACTTGTAGGAGTCTAATGGGTCTAAAAATGGCAATAGATTTTTTTTGTAACTATTGTTATGTACACGAAGAAGAAGAAGATAAACAAATTTCAATGAAACATGACGATGACTTTGAAATATCATTTGTTATGTGATACATTTACTAGGTCTTTGCCCTCGAATGAAATCACACGCCAAATCGTAGGGGGCCAAATTATCTTAATGATAGACAATCGAGCTTCAATTGTACGTTGGGTAATTGGTGATTTCATATGGTGGTTAAAAATTTAACAAAATGAATACATGAAGAATATTGGAGTTATTATCACTTAAAGATTATTTTTTAATTTTTTTTTTTTAAGTTTAAAGATTAGAGAAAGATTCAAAAAGAAACACTTTTAAAACTAAAAAATATAACAAGTAATATCAACAATCCACCTTCTTAATCAATGGTTGAGATCAAATTATAGGAAAAAGTTCGTTAGAGGAGTATTTTAGGAATAACCAATTTTGTTGACTTTTTGCAAGGTTCTCTGTTTTTTTAAACATTCATAACTTTTATATACGACATTATTTTTTATAAAAGTTACACCATAAAAACGAGCGTTTTTTTATCTTTAAAACGAGTACAGTATTGTTATATAAAAATATTAAAAAAATTAATGTTTTTAAGCTCATATCTCGTCATTGTGTCTTTAGTACAGTTTACTGTGTCTTTTTGTTGGTTATTGATTTAAGTTTGAATACTATTGTGTTTTTTCTAAAATAATGAATTTTAAAAAGTATAATAATGGAATAACATTGTTGTGTATCTCTAATATCTAAAATACAATAAATTAACAAATAATTAATCTAATACATTAAAAACGATGACAAAATAGCACAATGTCTTATTGTGTTTTTTAATCGTCATTGTGTTATCTTGAATAATATGAGTTTTGAAAAATATATTATTGAAATAACATCATTGTATACTTCTAATGGTAAAACACAATGAATAATAACAAATTTATATAATATATTAGGAAACAATAACAAAAATAACACATTGTGTTATCTTCATGAAAACTAGATTGATAAAAGTATATTATTGTGTCTTCTAATTGTAAAACACAATGATCGATAACAAGTTTATAATCTATAAAAACAATGACAAAAATAATATAAATTGATCTAAAACGTAAAACACTATGATTAATACATATAACAAATGATCTAAAATATATGACTCAATTAACTGATATTTGACACAATGAACGTATAAGACACAATGAACAGACGTATTTGGCACAATGACCAAAATGTCATTCTTTTTAAAACAATAGAAAGACGCGTATCAAACCTACAATCTTTTTTAAGCTTTTTAGATTCAACATACTTTTTAGTATTACCCTACCCTAAAGATTAATGGTATGAAAAATCAAATTTAAAAATTTATTAAAATTCAAATTTAAATTGTAAAATTATTAATTATATAATATCAGGGGATGCTCAAACATTTTGGGAGATTTAAACGAAGTAAAAAAGTGAGAAGTTGTATCACAAAATGATTAACCTTTTGTTTTTGGAAGATTTAATTGAACCTTAAAAATAACAAGCACTAAATATAAAGGTTTATATCTTTTTTGTGTCACTTAATTTAAAAGATAATATTTATAAAAAAAAATTCAAGTTTGAAAAAATATTTAAATATGAATAGTTTTTGTTTTTTCTCGACTAACTTTATATAAAAATATATTAAACTTGATTATTAATTTAGGACTGAGCCAATTTAAGAGGTCGAAGGCTATCTCAAATAGTTTATCCACCTTACATTCTACGATATTTACTTATGTGCCAAAATCTTTTTTCTTGGTGTTACGTAAAATGAAATAAATATATAAGTTCATTGTAGAGATATCAGTAATTTGCTCCACTTGAGCCCAGATTAGTAGAAAAATCTTAATGATATATATTAAAGTTTGAAGGCTTTTTGGCTTTTGAATAAAATTATGGGTCTGGCTCATTGAAGTTTCCTTAAACTCTAATTATCTCTATATATAGAGAATGTCATTGTATTGTAATTATGTCCCTTGAGTTTAATAAAAAATATCTAGTTGCAGAGAGTGGACGTATGTCATCTTGACCGAACCACTATAATTCTCGTTTTCTTATTGCTTTCGTGGGTGTGTGTGTTTCCGCTGCATAAGATACCTAACAATTGGTATCAGAGCATCAGGCTCTTAAAGATTTCCGCCACCGCCTAGGGTTACCGCCGCCACCTCCTAGGGTTACCACCGCCATCGCCTAGGGTTCTGCCGCCTAGGGTTTTGGTTGGAAATACCGGAACTGGTTTGTTTATCCTTTTGTTGACTGGTTATCAACCGTTCAGCGTGCTTATTTCTTTTTGTTTATTCTCTGTTATGCAATTATGGCTGAAGACAGGAAGAGTGTGATCGAAGCTTTCAATGGCATTGATTTTGGATATGGTACTGGAAAATAAACAGGAGAGGATGGAGAAAGCCGAAGAAGAAGTTTAGGATTCTAAGGACAAGAAGCTAGAGCGGCTATTATGTTATCTTTGACAAGGAGCGTCGCTTTTAACATCATGAAAGAAACCACCGCAAGTGGTATGATGTTGGCTCGGTCAAATGTGTATGAAAAGTCGTCTGCAACTAAAAAGGTGTTCTTGATAAGGGAACTATTCATGACGAGAATAAAAGAGAGAAGCCCAATCACCTCTTACAATAATGATTTGAGTTCTATTCTGTCCAGATTAGAATCTGTGGGAATAAATTCAATAATGAGACTCGAGCCATGATGTTGCTATCTTTACTGCCTGATAGTTGATCCGGGACAGTGACTGTTGTTACATGTTTTGTGAGGGCTAACGAAATGACATTTGAAAATATCCGAGACATTATGATAGGTGAAGACATATGTCTGGAAAGTGAAAATGTTAGATCATCGTTTGAGATAGTACATGTTGGCAGGGGAAGGGAAAATAGCCGAGGCAGTGGGAGTCGGGGAAAAAGTTCAACTCGGACTCGGAAAAATGTGAGGTGCTGGATCTACAACGAGGATGGACATGTTAAGATTCAATGTCTAAAGAAAAGTCTGAACACTGATGTTGAGTACGTCAATGATGGTGACATGTTAATTACTGAGGCTGAAAACAGTGTGAACTCTTAGATCATGGATGATTGGATTCTGATTATTTGTTTCACGCCGTACACAGCGGTGAAATAATTGAGAATCTGAAAACGGGCGACTTTGGGAATGTACTCCTTGCTGATGGCAGAATGCTTAATGTAATAGGCATGGGTGATATTAATTGGTGACTCCATTGGGAACTACATGAAACCTGAACTATGTCAGGGTGATTCTGGGTTTGAAGAAGAAATTAATTTCTGTTAGTAAATTGGATGAACAAGAACTAGAAGTAAGGTTTGATGGTGGTAAATGGAGGGTAATCAATGGAAACAAGGTGATTGCTCGTGGTAATAAGCATGGGTCATTGTACATAGTGGAGGTACCTGCTGAGGGACTGATCAACCCGGTTAAGCAAGTCAAAGTCGGGTTCGCTAAATCTGTTGCTAAGAGAGTTCATTTTGCAAACATGAAGTCTGTAGCAGAGATTTAGCTAAATGGGGTCATAAGTCTATACCAGTCAGAGGATTTTGTGACAGTGGGAGCATGGAGCATGTTCCGGGTACAGTCAAGAAGAATCGTTGGGTTTTGAGTACTACGATTATAAAATTCTCTCATAGTGATTGTTTATTGAATTTGGAGAGTGTTAATGGTTCTCGGTGTATCTCTGAAGCTAGTGGACTGTGTAAACCAGTTGAGACAGAGGATGGGTTATTGGTGGAATTTGCCACGACTGAGTTGGAGCCTCGAGGGAGCTTCAACGGGCCCTTTCAAGTAATTGATGAAAATAGGCCATTACAACTAGGAGATTTGGATTGAAATCTTAGCTTGTTCTTCGGAATTGAAGGCTTGGAGGATTTTTGTTATTTGCAGATTACTGATAATATTGGATGATAGGGTTGCTTTGTACTTAGATAGCTAGCTGGAGTATTCGCAATGCATTCAAATGGAAGATTGTTGAGGTGTGAAGGCATTTGGACTTTTCAATGGAGTTATGGGCTTGGCCCATTAAAGTTTCCTTAAACCCTAATTATCTATATATATAGAGCATGTCATTAAATTATTGAGCTTAATAAAAAAAAACCTAGTTGCAGAGAGTGGACGTATGTCATTTTGACCGAACCACTATAATTCTCGTATTTTTATTGCTTTTCGTGGGTGTGTGTGTAATTGTGTGTGTTTTCGCTGCGTAAGATACCTAACAATGCAGACGTTTAAATTTGACACTTATTTAGGCAATATATTTTGAACGATAAATGTACGACGCTATTTCGGATGATATATGTTGTTTTTAATCGGATTCATTTATACGTTTTCCAATCGAGATCGTACCCATAACACCCTTAAGAGAAAACCAACTAGCAAAAAACTTTTTGGCTCAACCTTGAGCACATTTGCTTTGAGTGAGACTTTAACTTTAAATCTTATATTTTTAATTTTATTAAATACCTTATCTTAACCATTTAATCTAAAAATTATTAGTATTTATACAATATTTTGTTAGGTACAAAATCCTATTGGGAATATTCGCACGTCAAGAAGTAGAGATCAAGTAGTCTATTTATAATATTCGCTCGAGTCAAATCACAAACGGCTTTTTCTATTTTATTGGATAACTTAATATTTCCGAGGAATATAATAAGTAGAAAGATACATTTTATAAAGAAACATGGGGGTTTAATCATTTTAGAGGTTCTGGAAGAAAAAAAAATGAAGCCCTTTTCCGGTTCATACTTGCGCCTTGACAGTTGACATAGAGATAAGCAAATCTCACCCAATTAAGCAACTTATGACTAACTAGTCTCACCTACGTATAAATATTAAGGGGTAACTTTATAAAATAATAATCAATTTTTAAAAATGTTTTAATTAGGTAATTTAAATTTTAAAAGTGTTCCAATTAGGTCATTCAATTTTTATATTTTATATAAATTAAGGTTACATCAATTGTTATACTATAAGCATTAAAAGTTGTACATAGTTTTTTGTATTTTTCTTTCTTTTAAAATTTAAGCCAAATATTTTTATATTTTTACAAATTAACCCCTATAATTTTTCACTTTCAATTTTATTCCCCTATACTTTTTATATTTTACAAATGATTCGTTTTACATTTCAGTTTAAATTTTGAGAGTTAATACGTCATAGCGTGCGTGCGTAGTGCAATGTCATTACGCTTATTTTTGTCGCGTTTAATGGCCCCGTCGCAACGTGAGAGTCCTAGATCGACTTAGTAATTGTTTTTAATGTTTTTACATTTCATGTGCGTGGTTCAATGTTTTTACGTCTACTTTCCGTTCGGCTTTATTTTTTTCGTTTCTATTTTTTTTTAATTCGAGCTTTTAATTTCATGTTGTGGTCGCTGACGATCGTGTGACATTGATGCTACTTGGCATGGCTTTACGCCCCTCGCCGCAACTCGAGGGGCTTAAAACTAGTTTGCATCTAATTACTTAGCAAGTTTCACCCACACTAGCATCAAAACAGTAAACATATTTCACCCAAGGGCCAAAGAGTAAACAACAAACAAATTGCACCCAAAGTAGTACATAATCACTAAACAAATTTCACCAAAAGAAAATCAAGTTATCTACACAACTTGAGAAAGCTACAGAAACTCATTGTCAATACAGTGGCGCATTAGCGGTTCACGATTGATTTAAGTCCAACAGAACAATAGAAGTTGACGAGAAAAGCAAAAGCAGAACCGATTACATTAAAACTATAGGCTTGATATGAAATTGACTAAGAAAAACCGTTTGTTTGTGAGTTTTGATTTGCAAGTGAAGAAGATGCCACGAACCAACTGATTCAAGGCGAATAACTGTCATTGCCATTTGGCTTTCTCAACAGAAATGACGGTTAATTTTCTCCAAATTAGTTAAATATTTCTTTTTTTCATAATTGTAGGCAACTAGCATAAAAATAATTAACATCGAAATGTTATCACGAAATGCGCGCGTTGGATGAGACGTTAATAACATACCTAACTTTATATAAGAAAAACGAATCAATTACTTTGATAATACTCAAAACTTTATATATATAAATGAGAAACTCCGTTTTGAATAAATTTACACCGAAATATAGATAAAAAATTAGTACATCACAACAATATAAAAGTTAATAAAAAAATAAATAAATACTTCGAAAAAAATATGTACATTGCCAAAATTAAACATTAAAACTATACTTTAAAAAAAATTTCTTTAGGAAATATAATACACGGAAAAATGATATTATATATAACAACACAATAAAGTAAATGGAAAATTACCCAAATAGTCATTTGACCATTTGATTTTATCCAAATAACCTTTGACTTTTAAGTTTTCAATTTTAGCCTTTTAACAAGTGTGTATCTTCACGTGGCGATACCAAAGCATAAAGATGTCGCCCATGTGGCAATTTCTTCTTTTTAGAGATACGCCGGAGATACCGTATCTTATTTGTATCGCCGGAGATACGTTGAAGATACGCCGGGGATAACATGACTTTTTGTATCCCAGCAGTACTCTTTTAAAAAAATATTTTTATTGTTACTTATATTACCAATATAATGAATATTTTTCATCTAAAAATTCAAGTTAAATTATAGAAATTAATTAGATGTTATGTTTTAATAAAAGGATTTGAATATCATTTTTACCAACTCGTTTACGCCCTACTTTGTGAGCTAAATGTAACGAATCCCACCGCGTCCAAAATAGAAGCTAAACTTGTGTGTTTGAACAAAAATAAGTCATATCTAACTAGTAAAGTTTTAGTAAACTCGCGTACAAACTATCCCGTGATGTAGAAGTAACGAACCCAATCACATCCGAAAGAAACTCTAGAAATTGTGTGTTTGATCTTTGTAAATTGTTATCTTAAAAAGAATAAGGGTTAATTTTTTAAAACTTTAAGCAAATAAAATTGTAAATGGTGAAGATTTTAGCAAACTCACCCACAATTCCGTAAGGTCTTCGTAAGTGATAAAGTTTCAAATTAATTTAATTATTTAAGCAAATAATTGTTTTCAAAACTTTAGCTAACTCACGATGGTTTTCAGATTAATTTTATTATTAAGTTAAATAAATGTAATTAAGTTTAGTTTGTTTAAATGAATAACTTATTATTATTAATTGAATTAATTCAAATACCAAAGATTCCGGCCGAATTAATATTCCCACAGCGATATTAATGCAGTCGGCGATCACCGGAGATATTATTGCAATCGGCGATCACCGGCGATACCAAACGACCGAAACACGTCCGTCGATACAGAATTGAATCTGTATCGCCACCAGCTATACGTCCGTTTTTTTAATTTGGAGATACCACATGGGTTAGGTATCGCTGACTTGGCGATACGACGATATCATATGGACTAGGTATCGCTGAGTCGGCGATATTTGATGACGTGTCATTTTCTAATTGATAGAAAAAAATGGTAAAATCAAAAGTCAATGACTATTATAGTAAAATCAATTTGTCAATTGATTAATTTCGTAACTTTCCCTATATTAAATATACTTGTGGAGGTGCTTTTGTGTGTGAAAAATACATTTAGGTGATGTTTGTTTTTTTTAAAAAGGTCTGCCAAGCTCTTCCGTCTGCGCCGCGCAGACTACGTGCAAATTACCATTTTGCAGACTGTTTGTTTTTTCGAAGACGTTTCATTAAAAAACGTATGTGTGAGCTCTTTTGGTGCAGATTTAGCTCAACTACTTTTAAGATCTTCTAAAGTCTGTAGAGGGTTAAACATCACCACCAACTGTCCACCACCACCATCGCCGTCCACGACCACCTTCCACCATCACCATCATCCACCGTCCACCACCACCACCGTCCACCGTCCACCACCATCGTCCACCGTCCACTACCACCACCATCGTCCACCGTCCACTACCACCACCCACCGTCCACCATCAACATCACCACCGTCTAGTCATCCACCTCCACCACCACCACCACCACCGTTTACCACCATCCACCACCATCCACCGTCCACCACTACCTACCACGTCCACCACCACCCATCGTCTACCATCACTACTACCACCGTCCACCATCATCACCACCATCATCCAACACCACAATACACCGCCACCAGTTTATTTTAGCAGTTTACTGACGTTAAGAACCAAACAGTGTTCTTCTTGTAGATTGCAGAGGTTTGTTCCACCTCTTCTTGTACATATGTTTGTAGACGTGCTTCGCAGACTACAAACATTTTACCTCTGAAAAAACAATTGTATTAACAATAAAAACACGTGCGTAAGAGTGCGTTAGAATTATTAATGGATCACATGCATGTACTTAAGGCTTCTCCTATTACCACTTTGCCTTTTTTTGGTATAGTGAATGTGGGTGGTGTTTTGAAGACCGGATCGGACTGGCTGGTCTAACCGGGAATCGGAAAGGTGGCCGAACCAGTTCATATCAGCTCGTCTTGGAGGGGTTCGATCGTCGTCCCGAATCGGTGGTAGGACCGGATTTTGATATATGTGTGTGTGTGTGTGTGTGTGTGTGCGTGTGTGTGTGTGTGTGTGTTTTAGTTTTGGATTTTAATGGGTAAAAGCGAAGGTTTTAACAATAAATTAGTGTGTTGGACATAAGATTATTGTTAAGTTTTATATATAACTATAAAATACATACATAAATTACTTATATTGAATTATATATATAACTATATATATAATATCCTATATATAATTATGATCTCATCCAGTTCTTAAATTCGGTCTGACCGGTCCAATCACCGGAACAGTAAGACGTTCAATTCGACATCCGATCCGGTTCTGAAAACATTAAATGTACGATTTCTTGAGAAATGGATGAGCATTTTGAAATTAGTGGGCTATTGTTTCAAAAACGCAAGTCAAAGCCCTAATGTATTAGAGACCCCAAGTGCTTTTGTTTATTAAAACACAAGTCAAAAGCCCAAATGAATTAGTGGCCCGTGTGCTTTTGAAGGCTGAATGTCTAGTTTGTGAAAAAGCCCAAACCCTAAATCATATTTGGAATTGTACAAGACATTAAACTTTTTTTAGATCGTAAGAGAAAAAAATATATACAAGTGTGTTGACCACTTTTAACACCACCAAACAAAAGAGTACATGATTTAAACTCTCTAACACTTAAAAAAAGAATACACCATTGACCCTATCCCTAAACTATATAACATGTTACCTCTTCAAGCCCATCCAATATACTACAAACAGTGGCGAAACTGCAGTCATGAATACAGGATCAAGTGAATCCATTGATTTTGAGCGGTAGTGTATTGTGTAATAATAAAATCTGGATAAACCTATAGTATTTCAGGTGGTGAACCCTTTAGTGTTATCAAGTTCAAACCAGAACTGATGCTTAGTCTTGGCTCATTGTAACTGCACGTTTCTGGATGCTTCGCGCACACCTTAGGTCATGAGTTTGACCCTTGGAAGGGTCAAAATCTTTCACTCATCTTTAATTACTAAAGTTACCATTTTACCCTTAAATTTATAACATTTAAGCCCTAACTTAAAGAAAAACTCTCCCCCACAATCGTTGCTTAGTGGTCGACTGAAATCTTAGCCCTTCCCAACCCAATTGGCTATCACAGCATCACTGATTCATTGCTATAGCCTGCATCTTTGACCTCTGGTGGTGGCGACTCGGCCCTACAGGCTTCGACAATCAGCGACCACAATTTCGACTCCCCCTACTCGACGACTCCTCCATTCAAGGTTAGTTTTCTAACTTTTTTGTCTCTTGAGTAGTTGAGATAATAATATAAGTTTCTTTCTTTGTTTATTTAATTTGTCTATATTAGAAGGTTTAAACGCTAACTCTTTTTAATTGTTGTTAGTTATTTCGTTAAAGTGATTTTAGTAACTAGATTTTGTTCAAACTCTAATTTTGTATTTTTACCATCAAAGAAATATACAGTTCGTTTATGTATCTTAAGTGTCTTTCCTGCTTTGCAAGTTTGTGTCACTCTTCTTTAATTATCACAAGTTTATAATTCCTCCTAAACCTCAAACACCTACCTTCTTTTAATTTTCATTAGCTTCTTTTTTCCTATATACATGCCCGTAAATTTTCTCAATAAAATGTTAGAAATGCAACTTCATCTTCTTCCCATGAGACTAGAATATGAAATTAATTATTTTTAAAGTCCGGTTGTTATCTCTAATCTTTCATTATTGCGATCTATAATATCTTATGTTCTTTAAAATAGTATAAAATGGCAATTAATTTGAGAAATATATGATTTTAATGAAATATATGTTCTCCTATTTTCATATTTATTAAGAAGCTTTTACTTATATTTGGTTGTCTTAACTAAAAATAGTTATAACCTTTTTTTATTTCAAAGATACAACTGAAATTTTGGTTGCATTAACTTGTTCAAAATTAAGGTAGAAATGCTTAGAAATCCGACCCAACCCAACTTAAAAATTCTAACAACAAGTTGGCAGAAATCTTAAAATTGAAAAAAATAAGTCATAAGAAAAAAAATAATAACAAAACCTTGGTTCCGTCACTGACTTTCAAATTTTTGATGCATGTTAAAACGCTAAATGATCATATAATCAAATCAATCTCAAGTACACTAGAAAAGAATTACAACAATGTTGAGAAAGCAGAGTGACATAAACAACATTTATCGACAATCTCAATAAACTTTAACAGAAGCAGAAGGCTTAGAAGCAGAAGCAGAAGCACTCGTCTTCTTCGTACAATCTTGACCGTTTCTTGACGCCAAAGCAACCAGAAAAGGCGTTACTCCGCCACGGCCACCGGCGGCAGCCACCGCGGCCACCGGCATGTGATTACTCTTACACGCATGATCGGATTGAAACCGATGCTTCAAACAAAACTTCATGTGGCAAGACTTACAAGTACTCGTATTCGAAAACGTAAGAATCTCCTTACACCTTCTAACACCACAAGTCGGTTTCTTCTTCTTCATCGGATCACAATCTCCAGATCTCCGATGCTTCGCAACAATCAAATCGATCTCATCTTCTCCTCCTTTGCTGTTTCGCGGAATCTCGATTGACATCGAACACGTTTCGCAAACCAAAACTCTTCTGCTGTTGTGATCGGCGTTTGAACAGTCATGAGACTTGTACGATCGATGTTCGACACAGAAAACCTGCAACATGAAAGCGAAATTAGTCGATTGAAATGAGATTCGAGAAATGGAGAAGGTGAATTGATTGAAGATGTTATGGATTTACCTTGTGACAACCGTCGCATTTGAATGGAAGAAAATCAAGCTGTTTGCAATCGGAAAGCTGACAGTGTTTGCCTAAATTAGGGAAAGCTTCTGTTCTCCTCCCATGGTGATTCTGTTGATCTGAGGATTAAGATTAAGATTAACTTGGGAACAAGTTGAGACTTGAAGAAAGAGATATTAATGGATTTGTAAATTTGATGATAAAGTGATGATGAATTGGGGATTTTTGGGGGAATATATAGCTTTGCTTTGGCTTGGGGCGTAAGCCACTACGTCTGCTTGAAAGCTTCTAGTTTGTTCATTTCGTGTAGGCGAAAGAAGAATCCGACCCCACACGTTAACACAAGGTTCACTATTGGGCTGGGCTGAGATGGGCTTTTAGTTTTTGTACTCGAGTTCGATTAATACCAGGGGCCCAAACTATGTTTGATCAAACATTCCACAATATTTATCATAAGAACCCATCTCTCATGTGAGGTCAAAGCATTCACACTATCTTATTCATTTTTATTTTTATATTTATATTATAATACCATTTTTTTAATTTTTTTAATTAAATAATATTTTTTAATTATATTTTCTCTATTCTTTACTCACAATCACTTTTAAAATATTAAAATAATTTATGAGGGTTGTACCGTGTTTCATCAAATATGGAGAAACACGATGCAATCCCCATAAATTTCACTTACAAACACTCACAACCATTCTCATAATACAAGTCACACACTCATATAAAAATGAGGAACCGATTGTGAATGCTCTCAGTCCTTTGGGTCTCCTTTTCTTCTTTGATGATGAGAGCTTCTGGTGAAGCGTTACAAGTGACGTTAATTTTATACTCTTGTGACATTTTTGAAAAATTAATTACTTTTATTAAACAGTATAGCTATAACCAAATTGTCCACCAATAAATACACGACTTTCATTTTAGTCTTATATATTCATTTGCTCAACAAACTAAGACAGCATTCATCTATCATCATGATCAAGTAGTTTTGATTCATACGCATCTAGCGGGGTTTAATTTATTGCCAGCATTGTCGACGCCGGATCCAAACTTTAAGAAACGAAACATTTAATAAAAATATATGCATCATGATCGTGTAAAGGTCTACGTTATAAGATTGCTAGTTGTAAGTAATCGGTGAAGCCACAATGTCTTCATATGACCCATGAAGGGATATTAATATAAACGTAACCGTTGTGCGTAATTATACAGACACATATACCACCGTCTAAAATAAATGTTTTTCACTCCCGATTTTTCCATATGCTTCACACAGAAAAAAACGGGTGTGTAGATGAACCAACACATATATAAAATTTACTAAGTGGAAAGAAAAAAAGCTACATATCAAGGTATGCACCAAGTGCCAACCACTAGAAAGAAAGTTAAGAGGAACCTCTCCAAGCAGGAAAAAAAAACAACTTTCCATTACAACATGACAGTTAACGTTACAAAACCAAACAAAAAGAAAGAAAGAAAGTATAAGGTGGCTTATTATCTTCTTCTAAGAATAAACCACAATATATTGTCAAGATGCTCAAATTGAGCCTTACTTATATGACAGATAGCTCTTATTGTTCATGTACTTAGCAAACTCAGAATCATATGCAGTTCCTTTGTGTGCCTTATACTTCCACCACCAATCCATAAAACTACTCTTTTCCAGAAAATATCCGGTGACACCGCATAATTGTTGATCTCACCCATCACATAAGTCTCAAATCGCTCCAGTTCCTTCTCGACCTCAGCGGACCCTCCTTTCACTAAGTCTTTTAACAAAATCAATGCCTCCTCCACATGTGCCCAGAAACAAGAATCCTCAGTAAGACTAGCAGCTTTGTTTCTTTTTTCTTCACTTGATTTCGAATCCTTCTTCTCTTCATTCGACCACTTCTCTAACAACTTATAGTGATTCTGTCTGTACTTTATGTAGTTTATGTTGCCCTTTTGGTAGTAGTCAGCGATGTCTAGTGGCTCGACTATCCTTCTGTAGTTGGTCCCCCATAGAGCCAACGCTTACGCAGCTTGGCGCCTTCTTTTGTGGCATTTTATCCTTTTCTTCAACAACTTTCTCCCAATACTTGTTAAGAGCGCGCTGATGCTTCACCATTACGTTTTTCTTCTCCATTTCATCTTTGCCTTTTGCATTCTTGTAGCTATCATAGTAACCCCCCTCCTCTTTCCTAGTCTTCATGTACCACTCCATAAATGTCAAACTTATCTTCATTTCATTTAGCTTCTTGCTAGGATCATAAGCACTCTTTTTGTTCTTGCTTCTTATCATATCCATTTGTTTCTTTTCCATTTCTCCAATTTGTTGATTCGAAATATCATCCAAAACACCAACTTCCTTCAACTGCAATGCGATTCCCGCCCTCAACAAATTCGAGTTGAATCCGCCCAGTTCAGATGCCCCGCGGTTACAATAACTTCCTTCTCATTGTTTTCAAAACGTTCGTATAGTCATTAACTTGCAAGTTACCTGCATCCTGTAACTTCATTGCATCTAGAACTGGCAGGATAGAATCTACATCGTCAAAAGCCGAGTGACCACCTGAGTCTGTGCAAAACAGGAAAGTACCAAAGGGCTTGTATGGAGTATCTGATGAGAAAAAACTAACAACACGATCATTCTTTGCAACCACATTTAGAAAACTCGATTTCCATTGTGGGCGTTCGTCAATGGCGCGTTGAAGAGCCTCATCCCCAACAAGAGGGGAACCGAAAGTTACGCAAATCGGCCTTTTGGTTTTCTTAGAACCATTTGATTCTTCCATATCTATCGCATGGTGCAACCGTAGCGTGGAGAGAATAGCAAGGTATCCGCCCACACCCAATCCAGTGATGATTAATGGCTTATTTATATGCTGAAAACAAAATTTAAACCAATAATTAAGGACTTGATATTGATCTCCAGATCTGCTGTAAATAACACACTTTACAGGATCGCACTGAACATCGAAAAAAAAACTGAGAATTTTATAAAGACGTTTAAAACTGAATTGTTTTATAAGAAATGTTTAAAAACCTGAGATTTTTTTAAAAATATTTGTTTTAAAAAAAGAACTTTAGAAAACCAACCAGTTAACAAAACGTTTAAACAATCAAATGGTTTTAAGAATGATGTTTAGAAAACAAACGGTGTAAAAACCCAACATTTTAAAAAAACATGTTTTAAAAGTTTTTTATTTGTATATTAAAAACGTATTTTATTAAATAATAATCGTACTAATAATGAAATTATATAAATCATATAAATATTAAAAAAATTTGAAAAACAAAAATACAAAACTTTTTAATAATAATAATACTATAGTTTAAAAGGTAATTAAATAGATGGCTAATACGAGTAAAGTGTTAAATTTTACAATATTTAACATTAGTAATTGATTATTAACAAACCTAGGGACCATATATGAAAAAGAAAAAAATATTAAGGTTATATTTAAAAATTTTAATTTTAAGAACTAAATTCAAAATTTCAACATAACCATAGGAATAATCCATTTACTTTAGTCTAAATTATTTATATATATCTAATATCAAATAAAATATTATAATACTATACATTTTTATGTTGATTTGCAATTTTAACAAATTACCAATACTTAATTAACTAAAATATAGATGTTAAATACTACATTATCGAAAATGAGATTTTGAAAAGAAAGAATTAAAAAAATAATAATGCACAAGTAGACCATCAATCCGCTTCAACCGGTCAAACGATCTAAATATACATAACCAGACTGGTTGTATTACCCGAAACAGATCCCCGATCTAATTCTAAAATCCCACACAAACTTACCTTGTTTTCCAGCTCTTCGAGATCGTCACCAAGATTCTTAAACAGCTCAGCAGCAGCTCCGTTAATGAAGAAAAAAGAGTTGGCCTTTGTGGAAATGAATTCAAGGCCTTGCAGGTTTTCAGATGGTACCAAATTGAACTCTCCTTCAAGAAGTCGACTTGTGTAATCATCATGGGGAACTTTTGAAAGCCAAAACATCGGTTTCACAACGACTAGTATGAAGTTCATAAGTCAAATTCGTATCCGAAATTGCGTCATAAGCTTCTCGAATGATATCGATGCTGCCAAGAAACTTGCCCAGTTCGACTTCACTTCTAAACCTGCAAGTTTTTTTAATCAAAAGAAGAACTCTGTCAGTGACAGTGCAAAAAGAAAATTAACAAATTTGAAACCCATTTTTTAAGAATTGAATCTATACGTACATGATTTTGCTCATCTTTCTTGTATGGGTGTATCTCAAGCTTGTTGTT
The DNA here is from genome assembly GCA_025506505.1 of Flaveria sonorensis. NCBI lineage: Eukaryota > Viridiplantae > Streptophyta > Magnoliopsida > Asterales > Asteraceae > Flaveria > Flaveria sonorensis. The sequence goes on from CM046432.1 coordinate 71,458,931, forward strand.
GTTGATGATGATGATGGAATGGGGCTTTTATAGATTCGTTTTGGTAGGGTCGTATATATCACTATGGAATGCAAAAGAAATTTGGAAACATTTGCGACGAAAGTTCGTGGTGATTGATTGAAGAATCTCAAGTTATTGTAGATTTTGTGAAAAGGAATACTTAGTGTAGTATAAAGTCGTCGCGGATGTCTTAATCTATTTCCGAGCACCGACAATTAAATATTCTGATTGAAATGATGATTTCAATAATGAGTGCTTTAGGTTAACAAATACAAGAGGGTCGTTGAAATTGATGGCACATGATTCTTATGTCACATGATGTGATTGGTCGTGAAAATTAGAGTTACTTACGTAAATAGTACATGTGGTTTATTCAAAATAACAGGTTGTGTAATAAAGGTTTTTGTAACAGGTTGGGGTATTATGTTTTTAATTTTGTAACAAAAATAGGTATTAAGACTAACGGACGTTAAATTTTCTGTTAAATTTAAATGAAATGACTAAAGTACCCTTGGATTTATTATTCCTACAATTATATATTTCTCTTTTATTAGGGACCATTTGTGTAATTACTATAACACTAAAATACACAACCCTTCCCCCATCAACATCATCGACCCACCATCACCATATATCCCCGTCAGCCACCATCATCATAAGCCACCATCACCACCATTTACCCACCTTCAATCACCAACCCTCCTACTAACCAGCCACACCACCCAACCCTCCTACCCACCAGCGCCCACCGAACACCCACGGACACCACCATTACCACCATCTACCTACAATGTGCGCAATAGTTACAAGAAGAAGGTTGTCCCTCCTGCCTACTAGCCACCACCCAACACCCACAAGCACCCAAACCTAGATCTGAACCCTAATTGAATGGTCACAAGATCTGAACCCAAACCTAGATCTAAAACAACACTGAATCATCAAACACCCACGTGTGACCACCGTCTGAACTCTAATTAAATGGTCGGTGGTGGTGGGGGTCGCCAGTGGTGGTGAGGGTTAGCGGTGGTGGTGGTGAGGTGATGTTCAGGCGACAGTGATGGTGGTGGCGGATGGTGCTCGTCGTTGGTTGGTAGTGGTGGGAGTCGCCGGTGGTGGCGGGGGTTAGCGGTGGTGGTGGTGAGATGATGTTCATGAGGTAGATGTTGGGTGGGGGGCGACGTTGGTGGCGGCCTGCGTTGGTGGCAGCCAGCGTTGGTGATGGCCATGGTGGTAGGTGGGTGTTTGCATCTGAGTGGGGTATTAGAAATTAGATTTTATATATACATATAATAACACATATAATATTTAAGTAAATTACAGAAGTAGCCCCTTACTTAAGTTACATAATTAGTCCCTTAAATATGAAATGACCGAAATGCCTTTGAACCTAACAGAAAAATTAACAGAAGTTAGTGTTAGTACCTAAACTCGTTACAAATTAAAACTGCAAAACCCAAACGTGTTACTTTTTTTGCTAAGTACCAAAACTTGTTATTTTTCATAAACCACAGGGACTATCTATGTAATTAACTCTAAATTATTTACTGAGTGGACGATCAGGGCATAGTGAAGACTTTGGTCGGACGACTTCCAGCAAAGCGTGTGTGGGCGTGGGACGTGGGGTGGGGAGTTTAGGCGTCTAGGCGAGACACGATGAGATGGGGTACACGCTTATTAATCTAGTCGTTAATAACAATTGACCAACGACTCGTAACCTAAGTGATTGAGTTTAAGTATCACAACATGTGACAAAATAAAAAGGTTCGAGGTTGGATCAAAGTTTTTTTCTACACTCACTTATGATGAGTTGCATTCTGAAAGTGATCTCGTGTTACATAATAAAAATTATCAAATGGGTCGGTGACCCATTAATGATCCAATTAATTGTTCTAAAAAAAATAATAACAATTAACAAAATCACTATGCTAGGGTAACGGCAAAAGTAAAAGTGTATGTTAGTCGTACAAAAAGTGTTAAGTATTAAGTCGTCTTATTATTTTCTCTTTGAATTATCCTATTTAAAATTCTTAAGTACGAATAAAATATTTCAATCCATCAACGAGATTTGCTAAATCTCCATATAAAGGGATATATAAATCAATACTAATTACTAAACCTGCAGCATCTATCAACTTTAATAGCAACCCCTATTTAATGACAATCTAACACCTCTTCCATTCTTCGTAGAAATTTATCTTGTTTTATGAGATTTGTAAAAAAATGAGTTTTTTCCATTTTATGTATTTCCCTAATAGCAGCAACTTCGAAGAAGAATAAGTGAAGACTTGTAGTAAGATATTAGTTCTTGCATAGAATTAAGAATCCTTCAATTGGCTCCACTTTCTTTTAAATCAACACCAGAACAAAAAACATTCACTGACATCGATCTGTCAGACGAGGTGTCATTTTGATATCGGCGGAAACTATACGTGTCATATGGACCCATACGTCACGTATGACTTTATTTTTTTTAGCCTTAACTCAACGTATACGCATGTTATAGCCCATATGCGGCGAATAGGTTAAGGGCATTTTTTTATTTTTTTTTGTTATTTTTACATCTATTTTTGTTATAAATAAACAAATAAATTTATGTCGACTAGTTTTATGTTACGTTATTACTTTTATGTAATTTGCTTAACCGATTAATATATAAACAATTTTACATCGAATAGTTTTATTTTATTTTTTACGTCTTTTTTAATATTTTTTCTTATTTTTGTAATTTAACTACCCGATTAAACATATAATACAAAAATTCATAATTTAACTAAACAATCGAGATAACAATACAAATATTAATATAGAATGATAATATAAATAACAAAGTTTTAAATATATAACAAAATAAAGTTACAACTTTAATAATAATATAAAAACTACGGCGAGTCTAGGTAATGTCGAGGTGGTGGCAACTCCGAATGATCAATACCAGCAGCACGTGCTCACGCAATCTCGAGTTAAACGTGCCAATCCATAAGATCCTCAACTCGATCGAGCCGACGTCCCTGCTCGCGTAATCTCACAGCAACCTCCTTCATAAATGTCTTCATACGTGCAGGCAGCCTCACATCTCTGTAAATGTGTCAAGGGAACTGTGGCTAAGGTGGCGGCTAATGTGGTGGCGGCTGGTCGTGTGGCGGATGATCATGCGGGGGATGCTTTTGTTATTGCTGCGAATCATCAATGCCGACCTGCTTTTGTTATTGCTGCGAATCATCAATGCCACCCGGAAACTAACGTATAATACATACGCATGCCGAACAACGTACGACAATCTAATCTCATCGGCTCGATCGAAGGAGATACGTCACCAAGATGTCGAGGAAGATAACTAAAGGCTTGAGCAATCCACGTGATGTAAGCACCACTGTACACTGCTCCTCGCTACTGACGATAATAATACAAAGTAAAATTCTCAGCCAAACATCTCGCCAGGTTGCACCTTGTCCCCGTAAACAAACAATACAAGTAAAATAAGTAGGGAATGGTGCACCACTCTCGACTCTTCCCACGTCCCGTGATGGATGTGGCGATCATCAGATGTAAGCAACGAATGAGAGGATCTCTAATGCAAGTAACCCTGCCTTTATCCTCTAAAACGGACCTCTGGCAATCGAAGGCCACCAATCTCTCAATCGACTCTGCTCAATCTCAGTAATACCCTCGGTAAATAGAGGGGTAACAGTCTTCGACTCATAGTAAAGTCCCGAGAGAACGCTAAACTGCTTTGTGGACATCTGATGTGGATGTCCATATAACCTAAACGAAATCTCAGAATGCTCATCATCCACCTCCATCTCATTAGGATGAATATAAGTAAAGGTGAATAAAAACTCCACCGTCAGCTCTCGGTAAGAAGGCAAGAACGCGTTCTCAAATGAACAACTCCACGGCGTATCGTCTCCAATAATACCAGCAAGTCTATCGCGCTCTCCTAGCTCGGACATCACCTCCCAATCGACGGCTTTTTGAAGGTCGATCTTCATCCGTACGAATTTCGAGCACTTAGCGTGCTCCCTGGTACCGGGCTCAAACTGTATCCAAGGATGATCGGCAATAACGTCAACAGTGTTTCACGATATTTTCGTCAATATGGCACCTGCATTAATACTTCGAAGCATCCGGAAATACTTTAGCACATGCGTTCATTAAAGCAAGATCTCTGTCTGTTATTATGACGCGTGGCTCTATACACCTGTGTAATGTATCTTTCAATCTGTTAAGCACCCATTCAAAATTATCTTCCCGTTTTTTGCTAATAAACGCATGAGCAACACAAATTTTCTTGTGTGTCGAGGTCACACCAACAATCTGAACAAATGGAAGTTTGTAAATGTTTGTTTTGTATGTAGCGTTTATCATCAACACGTGCCGGAATACAAGCCAAGTGTCGTACGATTTTGGATGAAAAAAAATATCTCTTCTACGACATTTTAGCGGGATCTTCTTGGGTGTAATAATCATACCCTTTAGAAGACAAATGGTTTTCTAAAATTTGCATTGGTGTTTCACCGACTTTCTTTTCATTTCTTATCTTCTGTTAAGCATTGTGTACATCTCTGGTTACGAATGTGTTGTTAGGGTTTTGTTTTTTTGAAGCTGATAATATGTTACGAGGCTCCATGTTCTGATCAGTTAGCTGCTCCACCAGATTGTATTCGTTTTGAGAAAACCTTCTTACAAACGGATGACCCTCCATATGTTGAGCGGGATCATGGTTACAAACGATTATTAAGTATCCAATTCAGATATATGTATATATGTATGTAAATACTTAGTGAAATAAGAATAAAATGTTTACCGAGTAAATTGTGTGCCATAAGAAAATGTTGAACCACATAACTAAAATTTCTTGCGATAATATGTTTTGAGAAGATTAAACGTATGATTACTATCAATCACGAACGATTACATTTGAGATTTCGTGCCATCGGGAAATTGAGATTTTCATGAAAACAAAAGTATCAAACGTTACTTCCTTAGAAAACGAATAAGTTTTGAGTACGAGCGAATGCGTTTGATATCCACTCTCTTTATATATTAACGAAAAGAATCTTGCGTCGCGTCAAATAATTCGAAATCAAACGTTTCGGAGTTAATAAAGCTGGACCCGTACGCAGCGTATAGCCCTGTGGCGTATAGGTTAAGGGTGTAGATTCACCAACACGTGTTATTTGATATGCTAGAATGATGACACATAATTAAAAAGCCTTATTTTATGAGAAAGATGCGGAAAATAATTTTTTATTTTACATTTTTCCGAAAATAATTTTTTTATCATAAATTATTCACTTTTAAATGTAGATTAAATTTAATAATAATTAATTACAAGAGTAAACTATTTAATATTGGTAAATATTTAGTAGTAAGTTTAAAGGATGTTGTTTTCATTAGACCACTTTTCTATAACTACTTTAATGGTCTGGACTATGTTTTATAGCGGTTATGTTATCACTTTAGTATTGTTCGGCCATGTCTTTTCTTTTTTCTTTTTCTTTTTGGCATTTTTGTAGCTGTCAGCTTGTCACAATAAATATCTTTCATTTTCTACAATCTTCACATACCATTCCATACATGCCACGCTTACCTTTGCTGCGTTTAACTTTTTTGTAGGCTCATATGTTTTCTTCTTGCTTTTAATTAAAATTTTTTAATATTACTATTATTTTCTGTGTAGTCATTGAAGAATAAAACAACGTTACATTATTACTCTTTTTGTTTAATAAAAGCTAAATAATTGAAATTTTGTATTTTAAATGTTACGTACAAGTGCTTATTAAAGTCGGTCGTCTATTAATCTAGTGACATCGGGTGTTTATTCTCGTTAGATGATGTAGGTTCAAGCCCTACAAAATAAATGATAGATTTTAAGAGTAGATTTTAAATGTTGTGTGCATTCTCCATTAAAAAAAAAAAATTGTTCATTTAAGAATGAAAGAAAAATAAGGTCTCTTGTAGGAAAAAAAAAACACATTCTTCCATTTGCAATCTAACAGCATGACAGCTTACTTTACAAAACCAAACCAAATAATGTGAACTTATATGCAAACACAAATAGTGTGTTTTCTTTTCTCATTCCAATAATCAAACCGTTAACCCAACAATAAGATTTTAACCTCAGACCATTATCATGATACTCAATTGAATCTTAATTATATGATTCATATCTCTTATTGTTCATGTATTGAGTAAACTCAGAAACATATGTATTTCCTTTGTACGTCTTATACTTACTCACCACTTCATTAGACAAGAATACATCTCGGGACACCGAGTAGTTTTTAATCGCACACATCACATAAGCCTCAAATTTCTCCAATTTCTTCTCGAGGTCGATTGACCCTCCATCCTCTAACCTCCTCAACGAAATCGATGCTTCCTCTACATGTGCCCAAAAACAAGAATCCTCAGTAAGACTAGCAGCTTTATTCCTTTTTCCTTCACTTGAATTTGAATTCCTCTTATCTCCATCCGACCACTTCTCTAACAACTTATAGTGCGGCGATTTATTCTCTATGCATTTTACTTTGTTCTCTATGTAGTAGTATCTCGCTCAACAGCAGCTTTGTTAATTGAGAATGAAGAGTTGACTTTCGTGGGAATGAAGTCAAGTTCTTGCAGGTTTTCAGATGAAACTAAATCGAACTCTCCTTTAAGAAATCGAGTAGTGTGATCATCAGGGGTACAGTTGAAAGCCAAAACATCGATTCCAGAATGAGTGGTGTGAAGTTTATAAGTCGTTTTTGTCTCCGAAATTGCTTGATAAGCTTCTGGATTGATATCAACGCTGCCGAGAAACTTGCCTAGTTCGACCGCATTACGAAACCTGCAAGTTTTGTTTGGATCAAAAGAAGATACCGTTAGTGGCAGTACACAATAATGAAGACAAATAATAAGCTTGAAATCAACTGTTTAAGATTCTATAAGATAAATTGGATTGAAATATACCTCATCTTTCTACTTGTAGATGTTGAAGATGATGGAATGTGACTTCAAAACAGATTTGTTTTTGGTAGGTACGTAGAAATCATTGATGGAATGAGACTTTAAAAGAAATTGGAAACAATTGCGACGAATGTTGGTGGTGATCATTATTGGTTACTTGTTTCGTTAACTTTTTTGGAGACGAAGACTATGAAGTCGTTGCATATTTCGTTTATCAAATTGTTAAAAGGTAATTGAGATGGGACCTATGAGGCTCATGCCTTTGAATTGTGTAACAGTCTCTTTTAGAACCATGTGCACGTGGGAGTCTAGTACAGTAGTTTTGTGAAAATAAAAAGTTACACTAGATTGGAGTTTTATTATGACATGATGAGCGGACAACTTAATTTGTTGTATCATTAAATTTGTAAGTTAATTCTTACTCGCATAGCAATTTAAATTTTTTTGATGATAAATGTACTTCCATGTAAGTTTTTTATATATTTTTATTATTCGACAAATCTTTAGCCTAGTAACAACTAACACTTAGTATTTCTTCACATATATAGATTTTCTCTCTTCCCCTTCCTCTCGGCCTCCTCCCTCTCACACATTTCTGGTTGCCAGGAAGGTAGGAACAAATGGTTCTCTCTCTACTATCCATAGAAATAAAAGGCCGCTTAAGTTAATGATTTCCTTAAGAACATCGATCTTCTAGATAAATATGTCAACTCTTTTAACTTACTTTTCAAACCTTTTTTCCTTCAACTTCGTAAGAATTCAAGAACAGTTGATGTGAAAGGCTAGTTATAATCGACCATACAAAAATATAAAAAGTGATGGGAAAATTTTTTAATGTACTATATCTTTTTCCACAAGTGTTAAACTTAGTATTCACTATCAAAGTATCTTTTTATCTCTAAGTTAAACACAACCATGAACGTATAAACTAGATCTTTGACGTAGGATAAACATAAGATGGGATGTAAATTTCGATCAAGACATGAACCTATTATGAAATTTATACTTTTCAGTTAGTCTAGATAAGTTTGGAATGTCAAACACCTTTTGCTAAACGCTTTGTGTTTATGCCAACTTAGCCGGTTTGTAGGTTGACCCATATATTTTTTAAAATTTTTACAAATTATGTTTTATGTGATAACTTAAATTGATTGGTATTTGACCCTAAAAAGATTTTTTTAAAAAAGGCAACGAGCACAAATTTAGTTAAAAAATAATTGTTTTGTACATTTATGAAAGAAAAATTAAAAAACTAATCTTAAACCTGTTGTTTCAGTGTCAATACACGAATACTTTTGTGGTGTTTAGGTTAACAAGTCTAAGAAAATTTTCGTGTTCGTATCAATTTCAACCTGCAAAGTGCAAACTCGGCCCATTAACACCTCCGACTTATAAGATTCTTACAAATAATAGGGAGAGTACATCAAGTGGGTGTGAGTCTTTTGGGCAGTTAAATAACTAATATGATGGGTGTTTCGGCTTTGGTTAAAGATAACTAAACAAGGAAACCTCAAAACTTTTACATGTTCTCAAAAATGATAGAAGGGGCAAACAAAGGTCTGAAAACAGGCAAAACAACCCCAATAGACATTCTAACAAGATAATCAAATTTACATTGTTTTTTGAGAAACCTGATTCGTTGATCGAGTTTGGATGTCTTTGGTGTATATGTTTGTAAGGGCGAAAAGCAACAAAACAAATACGACTTGCGCACTCACAATTCCAAAATGGCTGATGCTGTTGCCGATTTCCATCCAGCTTCCTGTATTCTTCACCTGTTATAATCACACGTTATTTGAGTTAATGGCATGATCATAACTCAAAAGGATTAATTTAGCATCCATAGTCCATACCAAGAAGAAGAAGTGAATGGTCATGACATCTGAGCATAATATCACAAGAAAGTAGCATCCTGATCTAGGAACTTTGACTAATTTGGTTATTGCACTAAATGCACATCTGCATTCAAATTTATACACAAGAATCATACAAAAATTAAGTTTTTAAACTGATTATTACTGTACTAGATGTGTATGTGTTGCATATAAAACTGGAATTTTGTTTCACTTACATGACAAGCATGAACGGGATGAACAGTTTAAAGATGAGCAGGGCCGCCATAAGAAATGGCTGTGATGTAAATGGGTATTGTCAAATAATTACTACTGGTAAAAAAGAATCTGTACAATTTATGAGGGTTTCTTGACCTTTACTTACACTGAATATTGTGATAAATCGATAAACCGAAGAAATCTCAAAACTTGCAATACTTGCAAAGTTACCGGTTCCAAAAAATGCAATATTAAAGAACACCAGCTAAAATAGAAAAGGAAAATATTAGAGATAATTAAATGCAACTGAAATAATTGAAAATGGCAAAATGGAAACTTGCACTTACAAAAACAACTGGGATTCTAATGTCAGATAACTGTAGGCATCTATCACCTTCCTCAAGAATGATGTTACCGTTTTCAGCTTCAAACGAAGCAAGGGACTTGTTAGGTTTGTTGAAATATAAAAGTGCATTTTCAAACAATATCCATCCGAAAAGGGCAAGACCAAGAGCCCCATAAAAGACAGCTTCATATCTGCAAATGATTCAGCATGCTAAACTTAATGCATCTTAAACATTAGCATATAATGCATGCACATGAAGAAATAATGATAAATTAGAGAGGAGGGGGGGGGGTGGAGATATACCCAATAGATAATAGTAGGAAAGGTGGTGCAAAACCAAGGAATATGGAAGTTAGCCGAGAAAGTAGGTCAGTTGCTGAAAATAGGGGGAGCACCATGGATAAACCTACACAAATACAATGGCAGCTTTTATGCAACTGCTCAACATAATCTTTTTAAATTGTTAAATGACAACTGCTAATGATTTTAATAAAAGATTTAATGACATATTTTACCAGCAATGGACCAATTCATCACTTGATGTAATGCAAGCAGTTCGCGCTTTTCGGTCTATGAGATGTTGAAAGGTATACCAACACAGATGACAAACCAACCAAAAGTGCCTATACATTTATAAAGAAATCAATAGGTAGATCTTATCAGGAACAAGTAAGTTTTATCTTAATGAAAATAAAGTAATATATTCTACATACCTGTAAATGGAAGAGGAACGGGAATTTGGGTTTTGAGTAACCGTTTACAAGATAGAGCCAATATTTGTTATCTTTGGGTGTGCTTATCTAAATACCTGCTGAGTCCTCCTATTACAACAATTATAAGTCCACTAACACATCTGCAACAAGAAAGCAAGAAATAAAATTATATCATTACATGGAGACCGTTAACCAATAATGGTAGAAGTAGTAAATTTTAACTTACACTAATACCGTGTTGTCAGGGATTTCTGCAGGCATTAATGTAAAAACAGACAAAACCAACATGCTAGCCACAAAAAAAGGTATTCCAGATTTCCATGGGACCAACTTATAAAGAAATAAAGAAGAAATGACCCCCACAATTAAGAAACACCATGTGTATATAATTCTCTCAGTAAAGCTTCTCACTAGTAGCTCCAGAATGATGATGGAGGCAATACATGTGGCAGATAGTTCGATGACATGGCGAGATTCTTTTGCCTGTAAGAAGTATTTCCATATGGCTCTCACAAACCGATATTCACTAAAATATGGTCCAAAGAAGTACCGTCATTGCAAAATAAGCATGATAAAGTGGAGGAGAGTGCTCAAGATATAGCACAACAAAGATTATAGTCACAATGAGACTTCCACATAGGTACACCTGCCACAAAATATTCATCAAGATGCATTATATATGCACATTATATTAAAGTGATAAGGTTATGAATTTACCACTGATGGGTGTTCTCTTGTGAAAACTGCTCCCTCCTTTTTAAGAATTTTTCCAGGCAAAGATGTATAAGATTGCAACACGTGAAGAATAAGACAAAGCATCCAACCAAAGTAGCCCAGAATTATAACAGTCATTAGCATGAACCAATCATAAGTTTGAAAATAGTGGAGCCCATCAAGGGCCAAGCTTCTAAGATTTTGAGATAGTTTCATTGCATGTTCATAGTCTCCAATAGCTATCATAGATTCAATTTCATCCAAAATTGATGTATAATGGGCTAGAGGTTCAACGGCTTAAATCTAAATGAACTTGCCTGCTTCAGTTCTGAGTTTTGCCAAAGGAGAGTAGTTAAAGATGCATCAAAAGACAACATACACAAAAGTATTATCAATTTTATCTTTCTTTACTCATAGAGTCACATTATTGTTTTTTATTGATGAAACTACCTAATCAGCTATTCTACAAGCAGGAAAAAACTTTTATCAATTTGACCTGATTAACTCCTAAGTCAAAGTTTCTCTATGAAAAGAATGGTATCCTGAATGCAGTGATATTCAGGTTCCTTTATAAGTATAAAAAATTCATAAATGCTTCGAAGGATACGTGATTTACGAAGAAATTGGTTGAGAATTTGTTTTGCATTAGCTAACACAGCTTCTACTTCATCCCTCGAACAAAATAAAACCAACAAACAGAATACCAAGTTACATAATAATGTTTGAAACTGATGAGCTCTATTATGAATAATAAAGGATGTATTCAACCTTATTCAAATCAATGTAGTCAAGGGGAAGACTTCCGACTGAGTTAACAGGAATGGGCAAACCAAGAAGGGTCGACTGTTAAACATTAATAAAGCCTGTCAGAAGTCAAAACAAAAAAGAATAAACGTTGCAAAAATAATGTGCAAAATAAGAATTCAAAAGTGAGTCGACACAACCATCAAAGGTGCAATATCAGCTTGATTGACATCTACTCTTTCTATATTACTGAGACCCCAATCTTCAGGTGTAGGTGTATCATGCATATCATGTTCATCAACAAATCTTTCACCATGATTTTGATCATTATTGGATGCAGGTTTGGGATTCTTAACACCTGCTCCCCAAACTACAAGTGGAGTATCTGTATTTGACCAGTGCCCATCTCCATGACTTCCTATTGTACAAAATAAAAACAAAAATTATCTAACGGATTGCATGATACAAAATGAGCACTATTTAAGTAGGAAAATCGATAGTTCAAACCTTTGTCACTCATTCCATGATCTGCTGTAAATATGTATGCCGTTTGATTGTCCTTAAAGTAATTTTCAAGAAGATTATAAACACCTTCAGCAATACGGTCAACAACCTTAACATTATTGAGATATATAGAAGAATAGGGACGGTGTGCATGACCATTTGAATCACAACCAAGAAGGTGTAAAATATAGCATTTTGATCTTGTTGAAATAACTGTTTTAGTTTAGGGTCCTCTTTGGACCTATTAACAATGCTCTTGAACTGATCAAATGACCACTCATCCAAGAAAGACGCATCTGCATATACCATCAATAAATTTCTCAATAAACAACAAAAACCAAAATCCCCTTATTGAAGAATGTTCAATGTGTTAGCACACCAGTAGCAAAATCTTCAAACTCATGAGGATAGGAATTCCATGTACTATGAGGCAGAGCTTTACAGAAAATTGGAACAATATCCGGGCTACCATACGAAAATGTATGTCGACTCTTGTTAAAAACTGAATCGAATTCCACTGGATTGCCTTCCATCCTGCACACGTTACAAATTATCACACCAAACTGTGTTTCAACATTCAAAAGTTGAAACGTATGCTTCATCAAACTTCAGAATAATCACCTGAAAAGTTCAATAAATCTAGTGCAGAAAGAAAATGCAACCTTTTGTGACGGCACTAGGATCCTCAAAAAACCAGCTATAATCGCAACATGCCCGGGCCTCGATTTGTTGGAGGACGAGCATGAGACACACCCCAACGCCCTTGTCCTTTGATCACACTTCTCAAAAACGGTGCTCTGTACTTCCCATCAGAATCAGGCTCAAAGAACTTATCCGCCCTCAACCCATCAGCTGAAACCACATTCAAACTACACATAATTGCTAGGATTACACCTCAAACAATAACCCACATTCATCAGTGACATTTAATCAAACAATTGGTGTGAAGAATGGAACCATTTCTCTCAAACAAGAATCCAAATTTCTCCGTGACATTTAATCAAACAGTTGGTGTGCAAGAATGGCACCAGTTCTCAAAAACAAGAACCCAATTTCTCAGTGACATTTAATCAAACAGTTGGTGTTCAAGAATGGTACCAGTTATCTCAAAAAGAACCCACATTTCTCTGTGACATTTAATCAAGCAGTTGGTGTTCAAAAATGGTACTAATAAACTCAAACAAGATTCCACATTTCTCAGTGACATTTAATCAAACAGTTGGTGTGCAAGGGTGTTACCAGTGCATAATTACCTACAAGAAGCACCAGACGCTTTGCTGGGGGTGTAAATCGAGGGGAAACGGGATCCATGCCATGGACAATGGGAGATTTGAAGTAAATGTCGAAGATGCTGAGCATGTAGACAGCATGAAGTGCTATTCCGAGAGCAACAAGCCATATCTCTCTCTTTTTCAACCATTTTCTTCCTCTAATTCGAGCTGCTGATTGCTTTTGGGTCTCACCCCCAAGATCCCTCGTTCTTCCATCTATGTTGCAGATCGATTCACTAAGTTGACAGTGTTAGTATCGTTTGCTGATGCCCTAACAAACTTTTGAATATTAGCAATCAGGTCTTCTACAATTGTTGGTTTGACCGGTCATCTTTCAATTAGAGGTTAAGTTCTTTTTTTTGATTAAAAATTAGAGTAAAAAACAGTTTAAGCTGCGTTTGATGGTTATAATTATTTTTATCTGATGGTTCAAAAAACGTTCAACTTAACCACTGTGTTTAATAATTTGTAACAATCAACACTAATCCACTTGTATTGTTTGGTTTTTCTATTATGTACAAAATATTTTTATTTATATAAGGTTCATAGTTATATACTTTAAGAGACTGATTATGTAATTAGCATAAAATTAAAGTGAATTTTTGTTTTTCTTTTTAGGGTGCGGTCATATTTGTTATTTTATCAAATAATAATAATTTTACATCTTGCTCCCTAAGGTTTTAAAATGTTGTCATTTTTATTAAAAAAAAAGTTAATTACGTTATAGCTTAATTATTTTATAAGGACTCTTGAATGTAAAAGATTTAAAGAAGTTTTGATTTTCGTTTTAGTAATTGCTTGATTTGTTCAAGGGATACTTTAGATAATTATATTTTGTAGCATATTTTTAACGGATATTCTAGATTCTAGGAATTGTTTTATCACTTAATATTTTTTATACGTGGTTGATGTCATTTTGCTAAACATTCTATGCATTAGGTGAAGATGAGGAGAATAAATTGCTATTGTTAGTCACCGGGCAACTCTGGTTGTGATTCAAAAATACAATTCTCACGTGTTTTTCTAAATTATTATTTTGATCTGTGGTTTTAGTTTGCTTATGAATTTGTAGCTAAAAACATCTTACATAAAATTTTTCGCAAAATAGTAGCATGACCATGCAACTAATTTCACCATATTTTCATCAAAATTACAAATGCTTCCAACATTGCAACCATTATTGGAAGGAATAACATTCTTGTTACAAGAAAAAGGGATACAAAAAATTCTAAACTATGTTTTCATACAAAACCACAAAAGAAAATAGTAAAGACATAGCAACAAGACCATGCAACTAATTTCGCTATATTTTCATCAAAATTACAAATGCTTCCAACATCAAGATCATTATTAGAAGAAATAACATTGAATGATATAGATAACATCCCTGTTACAAGAAAAAGGGATACAAAATCTTCTAGGACCCCGAGCTACCACATCACATATGATGGTTCTATAAATGTAAGATGCAAGTATTTTATATAAAAATCAAAGCTAACGTCACAAATCATAACTTAAGCAGCTTTTTTAAATATAAAGAATAAAAGAACAACACCAGCTAAACCCATAATCGATGACTGAATTATAGAAAGTGTATTTGATGTTTGTGATGGTGGAGGAGTCTGCGTCCACTCATCAGCATTTGCTTGCATCGTTGAACCAACAAAGAAGATGGCAAAAGCAACCACAACCATTTGTAAATAAGCCATTCGCACGTCTTAGTTATCAGGTTTCGCGGTTCAATGGACCTGATTTGTAGGACTCATGAATATATATAGCGAGAACATGTGTAGTTAGAAAAGACCGACTTCATAGTAAATACAAGGAAGAAGGATGACATCTTGAGATTGTAAGCAATGGCAACATTATGTGTCAATAAGCTGGCCAAGGCCGGTGGTAAAAACAAGAAGCATCAAACATTGCACCAAAGTCAAATTTTGGACTATATGTTTTGGAACTTAAAATAAATTTATATAAAAAAATAACTAGTAAAAGTGTATATCATAATTAGTCTTATTGGCATTTTTGCAAACTTTTAACATGTGAATTTAGAGATACCGGATATGATTTTTTTTTTTTTTAAATGTACATTTGGGAATTGTATTTAGAATTTTAGGGATAAAATATTGTTTGTTGAAATTAGCCAGTCTGTTAGTCTGTCTGCCACCCATGTAAGGGCGCACATATTAGTTATAAAAAACAGATTCAGTTAAAGGTTAAAATGATCAAAACGGGTTTGAGAAGTCTAAAAACCTACTTGATAATCTAGGAGGGATGCCCCCTATGGTGAGCATTCATGTCCTTCGCATTGAGGTCATAGGTTAGTATTTGGCTTACCTCAGTTTGCCCCCTTTTAGGCCACCTATCCAGCCTCGGCCACGATTTATCTGTTCTCGCGGTTAGTAGGATTTTGGTAGGACCTAGGAGTTTCCCAGATAAGTGGGCAGATTACAAAAACACTTACCTGATAGAACCAATTAGGTTCGATTACTAAGCGGTTTTCACCAAAGATTACAAACTAAATACAAACCAGCTCTTGCGCATGTAAAACACCAAATCGGTTCTAAACGGCGGTTTGGAATAGGAATAAACCAGTTACTATGGGATCGGGTTTAATCCAGCTCGGGTATCCTACCCAGTTATTATGTGCACACCTACACCTATGTGCTACACTTTCGTTCATTAGCTGTTGTTAGGGGCGATGTTTTTGGGCGGCTAAACAGTCACATCAGCCTCCTCCTCCTCAACCTCACCTTCCACACAAAATAGTGTATTGTACACCAAAGTGTTAGAAAAATTTATTGAATTAGCATTGCATCAAGACGTTGATGTGTCAAGATCACAAGTAATGATGTATCACTAGAAACAACGTAATAGGGAAGACTTAATGGTAAGCCTAATTACAAGTTTACAACTAATCAAGCAAACAAAAGAATATATCATAAGATAACTTCAAGGTAACTGTAAAAAAGTTGTAGTTTTTAGAAGACCAACAACGGTAATAGAAATAGAAATAGTTATTATAATCGTACTAATCATCAATGTATTAAAAGTTATATTGGACATCTACAAAAGTTTAACAAAACTAAACAAATTATTAAATTTGAATAAATGAAATTTAAATATGAAATGGGCCATTGGCCCATTAGTCCAATCATATAATTCAATACTGATCGTGGACCTCTACAGCTCTACCCAGTACCTACACCCTGCCACAGTGCCACCATGTTACTCTGAAATCTGAATGAAATTTAACATCCAATTTAACCCAAAACCTTAACTAAACCGTTTTTATTATTAATTAATATTTTAAGGAAATTACAACATCGTCATTTATTTATATACTTTTAATTCTGCAACATTCGAATTCTTTTAAAAAACAGGCCTCATTATAAAATAGTATTCACTAAGAGGTGCTGAAGTAGAATATTGTTTCACAAATAAAATCACCATCCTTGACAATGGCGATGAGTGTAGAAAAATTAAGTAAAAAAGTAAAACTGAAGCCGGTGTGGTTTTGTGTGCCAAGAAGACATCACCATTAACAAGCGTTGCTAATAATAATGACCTTGGCCATCGTCATTTCTATCGACCTCAGTCGCACATTGTCACATGCATCTTAACTAAAACAAAAAACAATACACCCTTACCATTGCTAATGTTGCTAGTGATGATGATTGATGAATGGGTTGAAGGATTATTCTTTGTCCCCTACTATGGGTATGTTATATATGAACTTATAACCATTGAAAGTTTTGCATATTTTCTTTTTTTTAACAAATTAAATTTTAATAATTCAAATTATTATTTATTGATCGAAAACAATACATATTATAACTTTGACTGGTAACACTCCTAACTTTTATTTTTATTATCAACAACAATATTAGTGACATAATTATCAAATATTCACGTTTGATTTGTATTTATTTTAGGTTTAATACAGATTGTATTATTCTTCATATCATTTATAAACATTATTGTAAACAAAATCATACTCAAATCAATCGTATGAATTTGTTAATTATGTTATTAAAATTGTTGTTGGTATTAAAAGTAAAAATTAAAAATGTTACACCAATTTAATAATATATATTATTATCAGCCAATGATATAATTTAAACTATTTAAATCCAATTACCTTTCTTTAAGAAGGTTTGTTCAATTTATGTGAAGCAAAGGGTATCCAAGGAACATACAACTCAATCATGTATCCCAAAGTTTCAATAGTAACTTTGAACCGTTACACAACTCAAAACAAGCACACCGATTATTGATGCAAGCAAAAAGCAATACACGTTGATTTTACCAAATTAAGATACCCAAATTTCACCACTAATCCCCTGTTCATTAACAATACAAACCCATCTTATTCCTCGATCTTAAGCATGATAATACCTACTTAACAGTAAAGATTTCAAGGGCATTTGGGTCTGCCACCGTGAGTCTTCATGTTGACGTAGCACGGGCCGCAAACCTCCTTGTTGCCCGACTGTCCCGGCGGAACACACTTGCACCTATCACAGCATGTCACACAAGCCCTGAGGCATACATTCTGCCTTGAATGAAGCTTGCACCTCACCACACACAATGGGTAGCATTCTGCAAAAAGAACACAAAAATATACATGTTAATATCGAAATAGTATCAAATTTAAGGTCACAAGCACCCTTTTGTCCTGTAGAATAGAGGTAATATTTGTCTTCGACAAACCCTCACATGTTAATATTACTCTTAAGTGAGATTTCACTAGATATGTAATATGTTTATTTATTGGTTTATGAAAACCACACATAGGCATGTTCTAGAAGGGCCCTATTTTTTATTATTCTTTTTTCTAGTTGTGGTAGATCTATTAACATATATAAAAAACACAAATTTATTTGTAATAACATTTTTAGAGTGAACCCAATACGTAAAAAGAAACATTTTTTGAGAGGTCCCCGGCTAGATCTCATAAACGATGTCATGTTATAACAAGGTCCACATGACACCTGAAATCTTGAACACTCTAATTTATCAAATAAAGTAACAAGTGTGTTTGTGTTTGAGAAAACATAAAGATGATACCTTTAGTGTTTCTTGGTGGTGTTGGAGGGGTGGCGGTGGGTGGTTTAGCCACTGGTGGTGTAGCGGTGGGTGGTTTAGCCACTGGTGGTGTAGCGGTGGGTGGTTTAGCCACCGGCGGTGTGGCGGTGGGTGGTTTAGCCACCGGTGGTGTAGTGGTGGGTGGCTTGGCGACTGGTGGTCTAGTGGTGGGTGGTTTAGACACCGGTGGAGAAGATGATGGTGGCTGTGGCTTCACCTCCGGTGCATATGCAGCCTGTGTCACACAAAAAATCAATTTTATAAACTAATCAAGTGATTTGATTCGGTTTAAACAAGGTAACCAAGATTATTTTGGTTAAAATCTGATTTATACATATTTTGGATATTTGTTCTTTTTTAGTATATTTACTTGCAAGATCTACAAAAATCCAAAATGAGAATAAAACACTATAAAATATGATCTAAAAACCAAAAAAAGAGTACATATTTGAAGATCAAGACAAACATCTGCAGAGAGATCTGCTCTTACCTGTTGTTCATTGGATGTTTGTCTTAAAAATTAACAAAAAATGACAGATAAGATGTAAATTTTGTTCTTAAAAATGGGAAATGATTCAGGTAAAGAAACTTACAGAAGTGGCGATCAGAAGTAAAGAAGCCAAAAGGAAGAGATGAAGCTTCATTGCCATATTTAGCAGGTTGAAGACTAAAACTTGGGGTTTTTGAGTTTTTCACTTACTGGCGTGACTGCACTTGGTATAAATAGAACGGGGAAGAACTATTATCTTTTTTTAATGCAGTTATAACTCATGTATTATTTAATCATAACCTTAACATTACACCTTTTATACATGAGATATAAACTCTCAATGGACCTACTAGTTAACAGACCTACTAAGAAGTAAGAACAATTATTAAGGTTTCATTTTAAATACAAAGTAGTCATAGGATGAATGTACCCATTTCCCTTTAATATGCAATGTACTTTACCAAAATATTCAATTAGAAGAATCAAGTTGGTTTCTAGTGTAAAAATTAATTTTACTGACTGTACAATTTGTTGAAGAAAGATATGACGAACAAACTGGTGAAATTGATATGTTTATCATGACTCGTATGATTATTGGTTATTTGAAATAACTAGGTTTCATTATAAACTAAAGAACTTTGTTTTTCTTGAATTAAAGTCTGGTTAATTTCAAAGTTTTATATATAGAACAGCTTTATATATTTATGTATATTGCCATGCACGTGCGAAACACACATGTTTTAATCATAATATAATGGAGATCATGGGCCCCTCACACGTAAAGAGAAAGTACCAAGGGAAAGACAAACAAGTGAAACAATCACGAATAATAAAAAGTTAGCGTTCAAAATGTTAAATGTTGAGTTGGCAAATGATCGATAAACTAGTATTAAGTTTCGCGTGTCAGTGTGGGGCGTAAATTCGTGCAAAGTAGCACCAATGTCATATCATCATCGGCGACCACCAATATCGAAAAAGCTCGTATTAAAAAGAAATAAAAACGAAAAAATAAAACCGAACGTAACGCAGACGTAAAAACGTTGAACCACACATGTGAAACGTAGAATATTTAAAAATTAATAATTAAGTCGATCTGGGACTCACGTGTAGTGACAGGGCGGTTAAACAGAAAAAATAGATGTAAAACGTTGAACCATACGCATACATTGCAGCATATTAACTCGTAAAATTTAAACGGTTGAATTTCTACATTTTTGTTATGTTGTTTTCTTATATTTTTTTAACATAATCAGGCAAGTCAAAATCAGACGATAGTCATACCAGCCAGCCAAATGTATAGCTATGCTCATGCAATATCCTTCTTTACTCTCATTTACTTGTATTGTATTTTAATAATCAAACCATCTTATAATTTAAATTTATTCTCATGGTAAAACCGGGTCATAAAAAATACATCTTGTGATGTGGCTAAAGATGACTTGTGTTGCAAGAACACTACAGATGTGTCACAGCATTGAACACACTATCACAACCCAGTTGTTTTAATTTTTCACAAAAGAATTCTATCAAGCGCTTCTAAAAATATTAGTTATAACTTTTAAACTCTAATGTTTATATCAACTAAAGTTGTTCAAACATTAAAAGCACTTTGAAACAAACCTTTACTTTTTTAACGATCAAATGATTTACATAACCTAAGATTTAGAGAGAGTTTTATAGCATAAATTACAAAAGATTAGTAATAAGGAACGTCTAGAAATGGTTACCTTTTTAGCCTTATGTACGAGAAACTACAACAAATGTGTAAAAGTATCACAAATGTAACAAAAACATTTTTGTTATGAATGAATATAAAATTTCATATTTTCTAGTTTTTTCTAAGGGTATTGATAAACATACCCTTTTATTTTATTACCAACACCATAAAATTTCTAATATAAAATCATTACATATTAAATTTCATAGAACTAGAAATCATAACTTTTTAATCGGAGAGTATACCACGTACTCTCCTCATCTCACACACTTGATGTTTTCTCCTCCAACTAAATTAAGTCACATCTCTCTTACAAAAGTGCATTAAGCACATAAGAGATATGTCTAGCACTCTAGCCATTTCTTTTAATAATAAGAACTATAGAAAAAAAGTTGATAGAGTAGTCTGATGGATTTTAAAGTCTCCGGTTCAAACCTAACTCGATTAGATTTTGTCACACCGGTGTGTTTTTTCTGATAAAATAAAATGTTAAAATTAGTATAAACAATTAATATATAAATCTTCACTCAAACATTAGGGTATTTCCTGATAAAAATAAAAGTGAGGGAAAAGTAGTGTGGAGGATGCAGTTAGTTTGGGAGTGGGTGGAATGACCAGCCCAGGTCCAGCTGGAGTTGTGGTGTAGGCCAGAAGACATGCTCATTTTTTTAAAAAATTTAAATAATGGCCTTGAAATCTGTGCTTGGACTAAATCTTACTCAATATTATTATTTATTTTTACCTGCAAACTCTGTACGTGATCAAGGTTTCCCTACTTCAAAATTCAAACTTATCCATCTGTACCACTTGAGTGAGTGAGTGGTCATCTTCAATTTATTTTTTGAAAATCAATAATAGCATTTAAAACCAATGATTTTTATCTTTAATAGAATAGATGTAGATTTTAGGTTTAAATTTTTCCTGTGATGAAAAAATGAGAAGGTTATATTGGGTTTTCTTTAAAGGGTGGTCTTAGGTTCGGGACTAAGGTTTCATATTTAAGTAATAAAGATGATCGGGTGGATCAATAACCTGTCAGTAATCTAATTATTCGTTAAAAAAATGTAATAGCATCCAAAGTTGGTGTATTTGAGGTTTTTTTTAGCTTAATGTCACGTCCTTCGACCCTTCTAGAGTGTTTTAAAGGCGTTTTTGATGTTCTAACTGTTTACTAGAATGAGATCGGACGAATTAAATTTGTGAAGGATGTTGAGATGACGGAATTAAGTGGATAGACGTTTTCTGTTGATGCTTGTAGTAGTAAGCCAGTAAGAGACAACGTAAACATGTGGTGTTGTGACTAACATTAAGCTTTCATTATAGATGCTTCCATATGTTTGTATATTATTTTTTAACCTAACAAAGAGATCGTCTAATATTTTTATAGCAATTCTATTTGTTTTAAAAATCATAAGCATCAAGCATTTATATTTTCTTTTGGTATGTTTAAGTAAATTTTACGTACTACCTTTGTTTTCACAAATCAAATATTAACTTCCAACATATGATATCTTACTTTTTTTTCAACTATAGTTTTCACCTTTTGTTTTATCGACTAGCTATCAACTTTATTTCACGAATCTATTTTATGCTTTTCATTTTTCAAGAAATGGAAAATTTTGTACATGTTCCAGCATTCACATTAGGTTCTTTATATATTTGCAAGTGTGTTGCATGTTATATGAGATAGTTGAGTGAAAGAGTGAAAAAATAAAACTATTCATTTGTACGTTTTATAAGACAATATGATTACCTATTAATTTTTAAACATTTTTAAAATTGGTTCTGAGCAGAGAAGATAAAAAAAATAATAATAAATATATAAAAAATATTATTTAATTGAATAAAAGAAAGAAAAATATATGATTTTTAATGTAATTATAATGATAATAATAAGAGTAGGGTTCACTAAAAAAATATTTAGTTTAAAAAGCCTAAAAAGAATTATACGCTTGACACGTGTCCTTCTGTTATTTTAACTAGGAAGATATTTTAATTATTGTGTCACATACATTACCTTATTGTGTCTTATGCGTTAATTATGTTATATCTGGTCGGTTCAAAAGCATATAAGTTCATAACATGAAGGATCCCCGTCATGAATGGACCGTAGCTTTTCTGTTAAGTAAATGTGAAATGATTAAACTATCCTTGAATAACATCATTTTAATAAAGAAAAAATTATTAATTACTTAATACTAACCTTTCATGGCCCCCACAAAACCACCTCTTCCCACCATGTGCAAGTTCCAGTCTACGATCTTGTGGGTTGTCTAACCGGCGGCCACCACAACGACTTCGGCGACCAAATCAGAAGACCACCTAGTACCGCCGTGAGGCTTCTAGCCATCGTGAACCACCCATCTTCTTCTCCCATTTCTTTCTTAACCTAGGTACCACCATCAGACACCACCAACACCTCACCGAAACTTGTCAACTATCCTAGATGAATCAAACAAGCAATCGATCTCCATCTCAATAGACGGTCCGACAGGTCAATTTGTAACAACGCCGGTGCTGAAATTCCTAATTATGCCGTCGTGCCAACACCGGCTCCACCATCGACGGTGTATAGATTGTTCAATGACTACCCTCAATCTATGAGCCCTAATTATGGTGTAGGTGGAGAGGAGAGTGATTGTAATATGGTGAATGAGATGGTGGCAGTGATACAAGAGCTTGAATTGATGCGAATAAAGACAGACTTCTAATTTGACAAATCCTGGTTGTGACCGATGTTGCCGGAACTTCTCGCCGGAGGCTGTGGTGGATGCGGTGGTAAGGGGGCGGTGGTTGGCGGCAACGGTGGGGTTGTGACGTTAGGTTGAAGATGGGGTGGGGTTAGGTTCACTAATTTATTAATAATATAAATACATTTATTTATTTTTTGTTTAAATTATTAAAAGGGTAAAATGATCATTTTTAAAAGAGTTAATTACACGATTGGTCCTGTTAGTTGCTTATATTTCAATATTAGTCTTAACTTTTGAGAAATTATAGGTTTGGTTCTTACTTTTTGTCAACTCGTAACACGATTGGTCCATAACATTAACTTCTGTTATGTTTTTCAGTTAAGTGGATGTGAAAAAAGCAAAATACCCCATAGTATTAAAATGTATAATAAACACTATATATTAATTCATGTAGGCCCCACCGCCTGCGCCGGCACCACTGTCGCTGCTCCACTGCCTGCACATTACCGTCGCTGCTCCACTGCCTTCACATTACCGTCGCTGCTCTACTGCCTTCACATTACCGTCGCCGCCCCCCAGCTGCGCACCACCGTCGCCGCCCCCCAGCTGCCCACCACCGTCGCCGCCCCCCAGCTGCGCACCACCATCGCCGCCCCCGCCTGCGCACCATCGTCGCCGCCCCACCGCTTGCGCCCCCTATCGCCGCCCTACTACATGTTCACCACCGTCGTCTCCTTCTCCCGATCGGTATTGATGATTGTAGTATGGTGGTCCGGCGATGGTTCTGGTGTGATCTGGCGGTTTAGGGTGTAGCCGTGATACGAAGAGGGAGGGGTAGGGGAGGGGGTGGGGTGGGGTGGGGTAGAGTGGGACCCACAGTAATTTAATTTATATTTTAAATATTTTTTCTTTTAGTGCAGGGGTATTTTAGACTTTTCACATCCACTTAATTGAAAAAACTTAATAGAAGTTAATGTCAAGGACCAATACTGTTACAACTGGGTGAACAGTTAGGACAAAACCTGTAATTTTTCAAAAGTTAAAATCAATATTGCAATATGAGCAAAGCACAGAGATCAACCGTGTAATTAACTCTTTTTAAAAAGTAACTTTTAAGTCAACTCTCAAACTATGTCAAAGATCATTTGTGTTATGTTATGAACTTTAAAACCGACCTTGTAATTTTTTAAATCTGGAGATCGAAAGTGAAAACAGACCTAACCAAATAGAGCTTTCATGTAATTAACTCTTACATCTTTTGTTATATATATATATATATATATATATATATATATATATATATTCATCATTGTGTTTAAAGTTTAAGATAATTTTGTGTTAGTTTTGTCATTGTTTTTATAAATTATATAAACTTGTTAGCTATCTTTATGTTGTTCAATTAAAAGTACATAATGATATACTTTCACAAATGTATTTTTTAAAACTCATAGTCTTAAAACATAATGTATTAATTTTGTCATTATCTTTTAATAGGTTATATAAATTTGTTGTTATCTATCGTCGTGTTTTACAATTAGAAGTACACAATGATGCTATTTCACCGATGTATTTTTCAAAACACATAATGTTTAAAATAACACAATGACGATAAAAAAACACAACGAGACAATGTGTTATTTTGTCATTGTTTTTAATATATTAGATAATTAGTTGTTAATTTATTATTATATTTTACATATTAGAGATACACAACTATATTATTCCACCATTATATTGTTTAAAATTAATCACTTTAGAAAAACACAATAGTATTAAAAAACACAATAACCAACAAAAATACACAATTAACTGCACTAAAGATATAATAACGAGCTTAAAAACGTAAGAAAATTGTCTTTTTATATAACAATATCGTAGTCGTTTTAAAGATAAAAAAGCGCTCGTTTTTATTGCGTAATTTATATAAAAAATAATGTTGTATATAAAAGTTATGAACGCTTAAAAAAATGAAAAACTTGTAAAAACTCAATAAAAGTGGTTATTCCTAAAATATTATCTAACAAAATTTTTCTTATAATTTAATCTTAACCATTGATTAAAAAGATTAATGGTTGATATTATTTATTACACTTTTTAGTTTTAGAATTATTTTATTTGAATCTCTCACTAATAATAAAGAAGTTGATGTGAATTTTCTTCAAAATGGTTTAGTTTTGTATGTTCTAAAATTGTTTTTTTTTCAAATTTTCGATCTAGTATTTTAAATGTACAATAAGTATAATTATATAGGAAAATTTAATCAAATTTTTTCTTTAAATTATGGTAAAAAATCATTACAATTAACACAAGCATATGGGACACTTGAACTGATGCTAAAAAATGAGTATGTTGAAAGGTAAAATATAATCTTAGAAAAAATTAAAATAACATATAAACTTAACACGAAAAAAACTTTGTGGTAGCAAACAATGATGATGGGTATAAGTTAATAGTTGTTGTGGCAAACAAAAAAGATATGATGGTGAGAGTCAAGACTACAAAGACATTAGCTCCGACTAAGGTGACCATAAAAATAAATAAAACATGATCAATAAATTTGTAAAACGTGTCATCAAGACAAGACAAGATAAGAGAAAATATAAAAGAGAGAAAAAGTCATCATGCAAGAAGAAAAAGAACTAGAAAATACGATAGGGAGAGAGATGAATAGAAAGAAAAGAAAAAAAAATAGAAACTTTAAAGATCTGTTAGCATAACAATAAAAAATCATTTAAGATATTTTATATTATTGATAGCTAATAAGATTATAATAATAATAATTAAAAGGAAAATTTATCAAAATCTATCTTTGATAAAGATTATTTTCATAAACTCTAATTATTTTGTATGTCAAATTTAAACAATAAAACCATAACCTGCCTCTAAAAATCAAAAGTCATCTTGATCTATGATTTATCTGTATATTTAAGGAAAATATTTGACAATAAATTTATAATATTTTAATATATAAAATTATCACAACTTAAATCTTATAAGATTATCTTTTAATGATAAGCGGCCTATTTACGAATAGGTGGTAAAGAAAAACTGTAAAGGATCAAAGGAAACATATAGTTACTTGGATCCACATGATCTATGATCTATTTGTTTAATGTTTATCATCTATTAAAAAATTAGATAAATTGCAAGTGGAAATTTCCAATGCAATCTAAAACTAAATCTCGGTGCCATTAAGACATTTTAAATTTTTCCGACCAAATTCAAAACGGAACATGGGGATACACCTATTAATGTACTTTTTTATTAGAAAAATAAATTTATAAAGGATTCAGTATTTGATCTTCAAAGCATGTTTTGATTCTCTTCACCAAACATAAATTGAACATGTCATCATATCATATGCTTACATTACAACGATGCGTTACGTAAGTACATAATAAATTTTAGAAAAAAAATATTGTTTTATATAATATCTTGAGATAAGCTTATAAAAAGTTGTGTTCTTTATATGATCGTGTTATTTTATATGTTAGATCAAAACTTTTAAACTATATAATATATTATTAAAATTAAATACAAATAAATGAAATTTTTTAGATAAGATAGCACATGGTTCATATATTTATTTGGTTTCACTATGATGCTTTCTTTAACTAACTCAATGAATCTGATATTGTTACCATCATTATCAATCTTTGCTTTGATACTTTCCTCATCTTAAATCACTCTGTTTTTCCAACCCAGACTAAAACACTGTACTTCAAGAACGAATACAATGACTTTACTGATGTCATTATGTAGTACTCTTATATTTATAAACTCCATTTGAATGTTTTATAAGTCTTTGAACAGATCCGAATGAAGAATAGTCTCATTCAACAAAATCATGCCATGTAACAAAATTTAAACTTACAATGTTACATGAACATAGATGAAGCACTTGGTCAATCCAAATGACACAACCAAAAATTTATAATGATGGTAACATGTCTAAAAAGATGACTTCAGTGCATCTTAAGCTTTGATCTTTTTAACATATGGTAACTAGACCTATCTTTAATAAAACATAGTGCCCTAAGGTTGGTCAAAAAAATTATCAGAATGCTTCCAGCTAGTATATTATTATACCATGTGTAGGCTTGGCCTGTTTATGATAATGCAGAGGACAGATGGTATCAAACAATGATCTTGTTGAGCTTACATCATCAATACATAGTTGCATTTACCATGTTTTTTCTTCATGAAACAAGGCTAGCGCACCCAACGATACGGCTCTAGGATTGAATAAAAGGCAAACTTCGTTTCATGATGTGGTGTTAACCCCAATAGCACTTCAGGAAATATGATAATAGCCACAAACAACAAGAAGGGTTTCAATGCAATGTTCGCTTGACGAAACAACATTTCTCATAGGAAGGTCTTCAATCTAAGAATCATACATGTCATCTTGAAGCCTTCTTTTTCTTTTTTGCTCTTCATCAAAATCATCCCTATCATTGTATTAGTTTACCCTTTTGGTTCAAGTGTTCTAGGATGACAATATTCCTATCTTCTTTACCTACATAGCTACCTAAAAACATTGGTTCTCACATGTAGGACGGTTTTAAGTTGAAGCTCACCTGAGCATAGCTCAAGCCTGTAAAATTAGCAAAGCACATGCTTTACACATAAAGGCTCAAAACAAAACATGCTCGAGCCCTCATAACTTAAACAAGCCAAGGTTGAAATTAGTTGAGTCTGGGTTTGACTCGACTAATTCACATTAGATGGATCCATTTCAAGACAAGACCCTATTGACATGTAAAGATTACTGCATTTAACAAAAAATTTTGCTCAAAAGAGCAAGTTGCATGCTTGTTTGATCAAGACACTGACTTGCATTCTTGATAACCACTTTTCAAGGAGTTTGAAGCTTGAACCGTCCCCTATCTCCTATCAACTTCCTCTTGAACCTCACCATCTAAACACATACCACATATTTTACAAACACTTCAACTAAATTTTAATCATAAAAAAACCATAAACAAAAGGTCTCTTACTCTGGAGATGTACACCTAGGTTGGCTTGAGTGTCAGCTTCTGAGTTGTATGCCTACAAAATTTTACATATCCAATAACTAATATAAAAGAAACACACTTAACATGATAATATTTCATAAAAAACAGAAAATACATACCCTTTCAACATGACAAATCTGGAAGGATATAAACTTCTCCTTAAGTTCCTTTGCAACTTTGCATAAATCAGCCATGTTCTGAGTTTTGGTTTTCCACAAACCATTAACCTAATTTGTCAAAATTGTGTTGACAGATCAATAAATCCAAACATGAGCATGCAAAAACTAAGAAAAAGTAATACTCATTGTGTTTATAGATTATTACAGATAGCTTAGGAAAAAAACCAACAATATTAATTGAAAAAAGAAAACAATTACCTGCATACAAACAAGTTTAGAGTCACCCTGTACACGAATATGCCTAAACCCTCTGTCAAGAGCATAACGCAACCCTAAAATCACAGCTCGATATTCAGCAACATTGTTAGTTGCTATACCCAGACCTTCACGCAGACGATAAACCTCCAAAATTCATGATCATAAAAATTAATGCTGGCAGATAATAATAACAAATGATGATGAGTGGATTTTGTTTATTATTTAAGTTAATTAACTCATACCATACTTCCATCTACAGCACGTAGTACGACCCCAGCACCAGCGGGTCCAGGGTTTCCTTTTGCAGCACCATCAAACTCGAGAATACATGAGCACTGGCAAGAAAGTAGGAAAAACAGTTATTTTATAGTTACAAGATGTTACAATTAATGGAAATCGGAATAAATAAGAAAAAGACTCAATGGTATGAAAAACTCACACAATAAGCAGAAACTGGCAGTGCTTCAATAAAGCTTTCAGTTTCAGGCATGTTTCTTCCAGAAGCTTCTGACAAAGAAGTTGATCCAACATCTTTCTGTAGAAAGAAAACATCACACACGAACAAAATATCAGAAGGCGCATATTCGTTTCAGAAACAATAATATGTTGAGAACTATAAGAACCATGTAAAAACAATAATATGTTGAGAACTATAAGAACCATGTAATGCACTTGTACATAGTGCATAAAAAATCATCTAAGCAGCGGGAGGGAGAAAGTGTGGCAGTTACGTAACTGTCTTATGTATCACATTCAAAGCACTTTGTACAAGTATATCATATGGTTTTCACAGTTCTCTACAAATTATCGTCTCTAAAAGCTCAACGAAATCAGAATTAGGAGCTTCATGTTTCATTGTATTGTAAATTGCATTTTTTTTTCTTTTGCATAAAAACATGTGAATGTTATATGTAACAACATATCAGGACAAACAATGATGCATTTTCGTAGCAGAGTTGATGAATTAACATAGACATCATCTTGATTTATACATGAAAACCAATATCAAAGCCTGATAAATTCAAATGATTGGGCAAACTGATGTCTTCTCTATGAGTAAACTCTGTCAAAGACAACTCGGCTGCTGCTACTTAATATTCATTATCCAACACACAAAAAAGTGAAAATTTGATCTGCCATAACAACAAAATATAATTTAATAGCAAATTGTTTTATAGTATTACCTTCAGTTTGTTTTCAGCAAGAGCCTTGCTACCAAGTGGTTGCTGAAACATGGAGACAGATATTATATAATATTACTGAAAAATAAAAATAAATAATAAAAAAAATAATAAAAATAAAAGTAAAAATAAAAATAAAAATAAATAAAAAACATCCAAAAACTGGCTTTATTCTGATTTTGTTGAAGCATCATTCAATACCTGGCATCAGAAAAATGAAAACACAAACATGCAAAGTGGGTTTAGAGTCGCTTTTATTTCTAGAAATCCGATAAGCTTTACCTTAAAGCATGCTTTTCAAATTATAATTCTTTCTTTAATATATAATAGAAATTCTTAAAAGTTCCTAGGCAACTTTCTTTCATAAAAATCAATTATTAGCCAATTAGACCAACTTTGAGGCTACTAAAAGGAAAAAAAAAAGTACCATAACTTCACTCGTTTCTCTTGGTTTTGAAGCAACACATGCATACAGAAAGCAAATTCACAAGTTTACCTTGTAAAAGGGTTCTAGATCTTAGAATTTTTTAAAACATAGATAAATACATAGTTGTGTACATGCATACATAAATATTGCATATTTGCATACCCATACATAAATACAAAACACATATACGTGTGAATATATCTACACATATCCGTACATATGTAATTATGTATAACGGGACATTGGTGGAACGTTAGTTCTATATCTACTCAAACACCATATCAAAATCCCTCCTGGCTTTGTATGCCTTGCAAGAATAATAATAGAAATAATAAGTATCCACTGTATCCTAAAAGATTAAAGTGAGTAAAGTAATCTAACCTGAAAAGGACATGGAGTAAGTTGGCCAAAAAATT
This sequence comes from Flaveria sonorensis, assembly GCA_025506505.1. Taxonomy (NCBI): domain Eukaryota; kingdom Viridiplantae; phylum Streptophyta; class Magnoliopsida; order Asterales; family Asteraceae; genus Flaveria; species Flaveria sonorensis. Next base: position 71,489,629 of record CM046432.1, read on the forward strand.
CACCTTGCACACTAGAAACACCGACAGAATATATTGCACTACTGAGCCCATGTGAGGCAAGGTATTTCTCAGCAACATTCGACAACCGATAGCCTTTAAACACAGCAACATCTGGACCACACAACTAAAGAACAGTCCAAACATTAAAACAAAGAAACACACATCATTTAATAAGCGAGAACATCAAAATTCAACAATCTGCACAAGTAACTAGCACAACTAGCATAGGTATTAAATTACAGATAAACATATACCAACAAGAAAAAGAATAAGCCTATAATTTAGGGTTCCATCTAATGCAGCATTAATCACTAAGTAATTAAAGGGATATTTAGATATGTTGCATATCTGATTATTATTGCCACTTGTTTGAATGAATTCATAATTAACCTTACCAGCAATTGGCAATCATTCAAACTTCTGTAAACACCAACAATGTCTCCTTTCCTAACAACATAATAAGCGTCCTTCTCATCCTCCATTAATGATTGCGAAGATTAACAAGTTGCCCTAATTGACACCAGACACTAAGTTCCGCCTGACAGCGTAAATCAAAAGCGAAATCGTAAGCCAAATTACATAGTGATAGTGCAGAAAGAATCAAAATCGTAAATAGGAACCCTAATCATGGAAGCATCAATACCTTCTAAATCGAATAAATTGCTTGATACGAAGTAAATTATCAGTCGAAATAAAACACACTATGATGACTGATGAGGGTAATGGCCGCCGGGTGATGATTGCAATAATAATATTGGTCGAAGGGTTTTGGGTTATTGGCGCGAAAATATCTGACTTCATTAACCTTTCATTGCCCTTTAAATTCATCCACCAAGCCCAAATCTCCTAGACGATCAATAGTATTTGTCGTTATTTAAAAATCTACACGAGTAGTTTATGTAAAGAAAAAAGTAATTTGGGTAGTTCGTATTTGTTTCGGTGAAATTTAGGTTTTTGTTTTCTTCTTTGAATCAGGAAGTTTTTATTTTTTTACGCTGGATTTTCTTATAATGGGGTTGGGAGTGTGGTCTTTGTTGGAAACGGATAGATTGATCTGTTGAAATAAAACTTCGTGGTTTGCCGTTCAAAAAAATATAAAATAAATAAATAAATAAAAATAATAGTAACAAAAATAAATATAAAAATAATTAAAATTTTAAAATATAAATATTAACATAATAATCATAAGAAGATTTATTGTATCTTACATTTAAATACAAATTTATAATATTTAAATCTTCAGTTTTTATTAGTTTTAAATTGTTACCCAATCGGGCAATCGGTCCAATCACAATCTCTAATATTTCTATAACAACGATTGTCTTCTTCTAGTGAAAGCATTAACGAAAAATTATGAGACATGCAATAATCTAGCTATAACCGTGAGTACAGATAGATGAGCCGTGAACGAACCCAAAAGCCAAGTCAAACATGCTAACTCTTAGAAAAATATAGATGTCAATTCATCCCATCTCGTTTTGGCCAACCCTGAAGATTTTTCAATTTGGACATAATCTGTGTTTGGCCTGTTATCTATTCTTACTAACCCATACTTTTTTTTACATGCACCTAGTTAGAAAAACACAGTGTGGGATGAATTCTAGATCTACTCACTCTTGAAAATGATATTGTGGCCTTCAAACATATTGAATAAGAAATTATTTTCTAACAATCTTTACGCATCATAAGCGAGCATATATTCCTATAGAAACATCAGTTGATATTATGTCAAGGTCATGAGTTTCATTCTCTTGCAAGATTACTGCTCTTTCTTCGAGTGCTGTAAATAAAAGATACGCATATGAGGATTGTATAAAAATTCCATTTACCATTATGTTGAGGTTGTGAAATATCATCTAAACTATAACGAACATAGAACAAGGCAAAAATCTTGCATCGAACTAAAAGCGGATATATGTTACAAACTGTAAGCCAGTACTCGATAATAAGTCTAGCAACTCAAGTATAGCATGCAAGTTAGTGTATGGGTAGATACCAACTGCAGAAAACATGCAATCTTTTCCTCTTAATAACAACCGAATATCTATCGGTCCCTCACCCCACCCAAAATCCCCCTAGGGCCCACTTGTTTTGTGGCTCCTATATAGAATTTAAGAATGGGCATCTACTCATGCTACCATGCCCTTCTGGCACCACTCGTAAGGAAATCAATACTTCATGTCTCTAGCACAACAGTTGTAAATGTATACCAACAAACAAATATATCTAGTAAAATTTCCGATCAAAAAGCATGAAGGAACAAGTATACAAGAGAGACAAATAAAAGGAACAAACTTTCTTTAAACGGCAAGATGCAACCAGTGATGCGAATATGCACAATTTGAGATGAGATGTAAGTCTCACATCGGTGGTTAAGGGGGAGAACGAAATCTTTATTATAAAGGGGTGAAACCTTCTCTACCAAGACGCCTTTTGCCTGAACGAGCAACTCGTGGGGTGAAAACAAAATCATGCGCTCCTAGATGGGTAACCCATCAGGGGAGAAGCAGACAATATCTTGATATGATTTACATGGATTGTCACAGTAGAAGTCACAAATCACAAAGATGAACGAAGTCCTGATATCTTGATCTTTCCAAAAAAGTTGAGAAGTGATTAACCAAAATCCTACCCACAAACATAAAAGGCAAGGTAGTAATGTAGTATGCATGCAGTACAAGGAGAACATCTTTTCTAGGCATTTCATTTAACATCATGTATAACTGGAATGCATAAGAGTAATAGCACACGCGCAATTACAGGTTTTCAGCTTTCAACAAACGAAAGTGTAATCTTGATTTCTCAAAATAATCTCAAACGCGCCTTGAGTATCTTCTTCAACCCCGCAAATGTCACTGAGTTTGAATCAAAACAGATATTACAGTTCACAAAAACACATAAAAGACCAAAAAACATAATACGCGCAAATCGAACACGAAATGAATCTTTATATAATCATTGTTTAAGTTTAAGGTAAGTATCTTACTGCTATTAACTGACAACGAATTCAAGAATTAAGAACACTTGTAATTATTTATACAACAGAACCAAAAAAATCACCTCTGATATCCTTTTAAAGTATATCATTCTATATCCAACAGGACAATCTGCTTATTGAATCAGTATGTACCAACACTAAATTCAACTTCCCGAATTCAACCACCTTTTCACGTTTTTTCACGGCTTTCACGATCGAAAAATGACCTGTTTCAGTTCACCTGCTCGCCGATCAAGTCCAGCCCGACAACAAGAAACGACAAACTTGAAACAACAGGAAGTAGAAATGAATCCCATGAGCTGATAACAGACTTCTTGCAGCAGCAGTAAGCAGTAGGAATGCAAGTGCAAGTTCTCTCCTGTAAATCTTGTTTTTCTTCTTTTCAGTCACAGGAGTTTCTTGTTCCTTCAATTTCCCGAGCATTTCAAGACCCGACTCCGATAACCGTCTTTGAATCTTTTCCTCAAACGCGGTTTTTCTTGGTGACTACCCATTCATACGCGCTTCCAAGCTGGAATAGGCCCGAGATCATTGCATTAAACTTGGTTACCGACATTGTGTTCTCAAACAGCAGGTATGGCATTAGGAATGGGAATGATTTCGGTGATGGGAGAATGTTCAAAATTGACATTGTAACAGGCACGTAACAGATGACCCATATCGGTAACTCGGCTTCGGGTATGAACATTGTTAATGGTAGGATCACGCAAAATAGAGTGAACGAGTAGAACGGTAGGATCATTTTACGCAATAGGAAGAATAAAAATATCAAGTTCGCCTTTTTCCACTTCGATATCTGCAAAAACATCGAAAATTCAACAACTTTGCATAAGATAAAGTTTATTAAGTTTCAAGATTTTGAAAAAAAAATGGTTGGATATAACAAACCTTGGAAGAAAGGATTGCAGGGAGGCAGAGACGGAATAGTTGCATAGGGCCCGAATGCCATCGATGCTGTTGTTTCTTATAAGCTTCATAAGACTCGGGTAATTCACAAAGAACTCTAACATCATTAAGGTAAATGAACTTCCAACCATTCAAATGTGCTCTAACGGCAATGTCCATGTCTTCAACTGTTGTTCTTTCAAGCCAACCACCGGATTCTTCTAAAGCTTTGATCCGCCACACACCTGCCGTGCCATTGAACCCAAAAAAGTTGAGGAAGTGACCGTTCACTTGCTGCTCGACTTCAAAATGGAAGCACAGATTGATGTTTTGTAGCCTTGTGAGTAAGTTTTCGTCCTTGTTCACAAATGACCACCTTGCTTGAACAAGACCCAAGTCAGGTTTCCCCTGAAATCATCCCAAAATTACAGATCATTAGACAATTCAGCTAACGTTTAACAAAGTCAGAATAGTTCAACATCAAACCATAACAGACATTTAAACATTTCTGCTTTCAGAACTCAACACTGCTGAATAGGTTTCAGACTCAATAAAACAGTAACAGCCCCTAAGAATCATATCAGATGGGTGTTCACCATCAAGTATTCAGGCTAAAGAACAAGGGTTAATAGCTTTCTACCTCAATAAATGGTTCAATATGGTATATGAACTTTGAGTTATGTGCTACTATAAATAGAAACCATTTTCTTCTTCTATTGGATGACGTACGCACTAGCTGGTGTGGCGAACAAGTGACGCCTTTGGGGATTTTCTATGCAGAAGAGGCAATAAAAATATGAAAACAAAAGTTAAAACAACCATCAACCTCCAACCACAATCACTGTCACCTTCAACCTTAGCACTGCTACCAACTCCCTGAAACGTAGCACTGCTGCCACCCTCCGCCCACCATCTGTGTATCCAGCCAAACATCACCAACCCGACTTACCCGTCGTGGTTCAAATCAGACTACATGAAACTCACCCCCTCAAAATTAAAGTTCAAATCTTGACCTGTCCTAGGGGAGGGGGTGTTTGTCGGCCGCTGGTGGCCATGATTGTGGTGGAGAGAGAAGGGGTAGACACCAGAGAGGGGCAGCCACAGGAAAATGACACCTAATCAATTTACTATCAAAAGATACCACGTGTTCATAGGTTAACCAATTGTACTAATAGTCTTGAAACAAAACTTAAAAGTTCTTGTGAATCAATGTACCATACTGAAACAACACTAGTGAAAGTAATAACCTATCTTTAAATGATTTTGCTTAATCACCAACAAACAAATACAATAAAGAAGACATAAAAAGGTGAGATAATTGCTAAAAATAGAGCGTGTGTGCATACCCATGATCAATTATTGATGAGAGATAGTATATTAAGTTTGTTACCTTAAAGTGAGGAACTGTCAATTTAAGGAAATCAGGATTAGGCTGAAAATCTGCATCCAGAATGGCAACAAATTCATAGTTTTTAACATAATCACAAGACATTGCTGAATGAAGATTGCCAGCTTTGTATCCTGTTCTAACAAATCTGTGTCGGTAGATTATGTTCACCCCTTTCTCTTGCCATGAATTCACTTCATTTCTTATCAAAATCTGCAAAAGTTCATCGCTCGAATCATCCAAAATCTGAATCAAAATCCTGTCTTTTGGCCAATCCAATTGGCAAGCAGCTGCAATTGATTGTTGATAGACCTTCATCACAAAACAACCCACAAAAACAATTAGCAAAAGATTGATATAAATGACATCTCTAATAGATTAGGTAGGTGGTGGTGGGTACCTCTCTTTCATTGCACATGGGGATCTGAACAAGAACCATGGGGAAAGTAGAAGGATCTTCAATATCATAAGATTGATCATCAATGTCAATCATTGGTTTTATTTTCTTGAATTTGATCCAAAAGAACCCAATTCCAAGTATGAATCTATCAAGAGATTGGATCAAGAACAGCAACACACAAAACTGTGACAACATACTGATGGATGGAGCAATATATTCAGCTCTAAATGAGATCCAACCCATGTAAGACAAGTGTAAAAGACCCATAGCTTCATTAGGGATAAAATTCAAATCCCAATTTTGAAAATAAGCAAATACTTCAACCACCAAAGCAACAATAGAAATAGCAAGAAATGCTCTTATGAACCTGTACATAACCCTCTCTTATACTTGACTTCATCTTTGACTGAATCTGATAAAGCAATCCTCTTTCTAACAGAAGCAAAAGTTTTGGTAAACACCATTGTTAACCATGGAAAGAAAGAGAGGATTCTTTGAGCTTTGAGCAAAAGCAGCCATGAAAACTGCTTTGTGCTTGCAGTTTTCTGCTTTTCAAGAAACACAGAAGTTTCAGAATCATCAACTTCTACTAGAGAAATATTGCTTGATTTGTCTATTGTGACCACCACAGAGCTTGGTGCCATATTCTTGAAGATAAATCTTCAAATCCCAGATGGGATATTGCGGAAAAAAGATCAAAATTAAAAAGGAATTGATGAAATCTATCCAAACTTGAGTAAAGATTGAAGACCCATGAAACGATTAGGCTTATTGAAGGGTTTTAAGGTGAAATCTGGATCTTGGAGACGGAAGGATGGAGAAGTTGACTAGTCAAAGTCTATAGTTTTAGAGAGAGAGAGAAGGGGGTTGAGTGTGTGTTTTGTGTGGTGTGTGATTGTTGTGTGCAAAATGGAAGGTTCATGGAGGTAGATTTGAGGCCTGCAAGTTTAAATGTGGAAGGGTTTGTTTTATTGTTTAATTTGATCGATGGACGTAGGAGTGAGGAAGATGCCATGAGATTTGGGTCAACTCTATATTGGTCTAAATCATGGGCTACACAAATTAAAGAGTTGTTAATCATCAAAACTAAACCCTCTCTTTCAAGGAATGTAGTTTACGGTGTTAAGGTGTTAAAAAAAATGTTGATTCTTGCCGCTCAAACAAAAATTATTTATTTTATGTAAGGCTTTTTAGTAGCTTATTAATAATTATTAAAAGGTTATTTTTTAATCGTTCATGGCCTATAAATAATTAAGATGTATCTTTAAATCTAAATGGGGTTAAAAGTTAACCATTGGATACTATCTTTTAAACATTTAGATTTAAGGTTTTCTGTTGATAATTACTATAAACCATTAATAAATAGTTTTTAATTTGAATATTTAAATCTTATAATACACAAACATGATAGTTATATGTAGGATTGAATGTGCTTTAGTTTTTAAATAAGTTAAGGGTGCTCATCGAATATTTTTTACTTGTTTTGATCATAAATAGTTATACTTTTAATCGTTTTATTTAAAATTATGATGTTCGTCAAATTTGTTTCCTTGAATTTAAATTTCTTTTTAAAATAAACCAAGAATAGTTAGATCGGAATTGAATTAGAAAAACCAAAACGAAATCATAAATCCAAAACTAATCTAAAAAATATTTAAATTTTGAAATATGAATATGCATGTGTGTATACGTGCTTGTGATTATATAAAATATATGTGTATAAATCGTATCTTTGTTTGAGAATTTATGAATTTAGATATGGAAATCAGAAACTAAACCAAAACCAAATTTCAAATTTTAAATTTTATTTCAGTTTGATTATTTAATTATAATTTAAATACTAAATTGCATAGAGAATGCATAAAAACGCTTTACTATTTGGAGTCGGCAGTAAACACCATATAATTGTGTTTCCAAGTTCATACTTAGAAAATGCGAGTCTTTTTTCATATCCATATTGTTCAACCAAAAACTTATTGTTTCTTTATCTCATTTTTCCTTCAAAAAGTTGTTGTAGAACACTTTTTCTACCATTATCATCAAAATAATCATTAGCATCTCAAGTTGCAATAACAACTTTATTGGCATATTTAGACATTGTGCTATTGTGGGTCTTTTTTAAACCCACATTGTCCAACCTAAAAATTTGTTATTTTCCAATCTTTTTTAGTTCTTTTTCGTTTTAAAACATGAGTTGTTTATCAAACTAAAACAGCCAAGTAATATGTTAAAGTTGCCTGTTTTTATTTATAAGTACCAATTGCTAGTTTTGCTTTAATATGTGTTTAAAGTAATAATTGATGGTCAAAGTCTAAATTGAACTATATGTTCAATTAAAAATGATAATATTATAAGATTTAAATCACCGGCAGCTATAAATTGCTTTTAAATCGTGGTTTTTGTGTCTGACGCGCTGAGCAAAGCAAAGTCCAGTTTAGTCAAATGACGCGCCACAAGCAAACCAACCACCCATTATTTGCGGTTCAATCACTAAATTAATATATAATAACATGTTTAAGTTGTTTTTTAATTACAAACTCATGCATTAGTCTTATGTGTTTACACTAAACTTTGACCACTCATAATACTTGAAAAAGATGTTAACTATACCATGTATATATAGTATTAAAACTTGTTTTATATATCATATAAACACTCAACTAACATAGATTTGACTACATGTTGAGTGAGATAAGTAAAAATTATATGGATAATATAGAAGAATTCAGGAATTTATTTTTATGAAAACATTATTTACAGATACTCTAATTGTATAAAAGAATACATAAAAATATACGGTTCAATTCAGGTCGGGTTGGGTTGTCACATAATAAACATACGACGCAAAACGTTATAAAAAACACTTGATGTTGTAACCGGTAAACTAGTGATAATTTTAGTAGATGATACAAAAAACATACTAATGACACAAACACATATTTCTCTCACACTAGAATATGATTAAGGGAAATTTACTCATATCATGACGAGACTAACATGTTATTTGTATTTGTTATAAATGCACATGATACTTATAAAGAACTAACTATCACTATATTTATGATGTATGTCCTTCGGTAAAAAATTACAAGCAGATTGTCGATTTAAATTTATTTAAAAATAACTTATATATATAAAAGTAAAATCATATAAATTATATTTAGCTTTTCTTTGAAAAAAACTACAAAGCTCTTAAGTTAAATATCATGAAGTTGTTAATGTTGTTGCTGAAGCATGTTGGAAGCAATCTTCTTTTGTCTCCTCTGGTACTATTATACACTTTGTTAGTTGTATGATAAAAAAACGGTTTTTGAGCCCGGAGTCTCATTAAACGTAGTTTTTCTATCATCTACGATAAAAAAAAATGATTGTCTACATCTAATCCCACTTTACAGACGAAATATTTAGCAAGTTTGATTACTTATAAGGCTCCTTGAGCTTTATTGTCGTTACTTCTTGCTTCATATCTACGGCATCAATGTTGATGTGTGATATATATCCACGTACTTGTACAACATTAACAACCAAACATGTTGAGATTGATATTCATTTTATTCAGAAATGTTGCGGGGAAGTCAACTTTGAGTTCTTCATATTCCATCAAAGTCTCGATATGCAAACATCTTCACTAGGGTTTCTCGTCATCCATACTTATCCTTTTCATACCATTTATATGTTCGTCTTCTTTCTACTCAAATTGCGTGAAAGTAATACATATCTTATTTTAGAGTTAAGTCTGTTAGGAATATTATCATGGTAAGTTTTAAGCGTTGCATATGGTCTTGACTTGTGTAAAATTTTTTTACACATAGGAATATCCAAACTGAAAAAATAACTATTTATAAGTATTAGGTGGCATTTTCTTACAATTTGAAGATAATTATTTATTCCAATAAAAATAAATAAATCTCTATAATTATTTTGTCACGTGGTCCAAAAATAAATACCAAGACCAATTTTGTTTCTAAAGTTAAAAAAATGTCTTAATCATTAATGGTCAGTTTACGCATCATGGCTCATGATGCAATCATTTAATGCAACAAATTTGATTCATTTGTGTTGTAATTTAAACATGACATGTTGAATACGTTGTTTATGTAATTTATACATATTTGGTCAAATTCAAATTCGTGGAAGAGTTGGGTTCCCCAAAAGTGAATTACTTATTGTGGATGGCTCATTAGAGAGGATTCCAACTTAAGACCGTTTGATTAGAAGAGGGACTATGAATTAAAATTTTATATGCGCTAATTGTGATCATGTGGATGAAGATACGTCCCACCTTTTAATTACTAGCTCATTTGCAGGTACGGCGTGGGACAAAATTCTTTCTTGGATTAAAATTCCAAAACCCCCTTTGACGCTACTTGCATTCACAAACATTTGGATTTTATTTACAGGGCTCGAGCAAGTGGAAGAAATTGTCAAATTGATCATTGCTATTTTTTTCTCTACTTGTTGGAACAAATGGAAGAAAGAAACAATATATAATTTAATAAGATTTCATTGTTAGCCACAAAGTTGTTGAAGATATTACTGGTGAATCCTTCATTTGGGTGTGTCATCGTTCAAGGATCAAAGATATAGTTTGGGATAGATGGTGTGATTTTAACCTTCGTGATGTAATTTCTTAATTTTTCTCCTTGTTTTGTTGGATTTTTTATTTGTTTTATAAAAGTTGTCGTATGAAAAAACATAATTGGTATTATATATTTTAAAACCTTTATTTGGTTTTAACGAATTAATTGGATTCAAGTCCTCTATAATGTAATTAAATAAATGATTATATCATATTAAATTATATAAAAGCTAGAACTTAAGCACTACATGTTAAAGTCATAAAAAGCGAATGTGAGGTTAGCTCGTTTGATAAAACTTTACTTTTAAAGGTAATGTTCTGAGTTTAAACCTAAACATGCATGATGTAATTTAAAGTAGGAGTATGATAGAGTTGTCGTTAAAAAAAATAATAATACAATAAAATTATATAAAAATTAAAACTTAGGTGTTGTTTGACAACTTCTGAAGAATAAGTGCTGAACCAATAAGAGGTCTGAACCAGTAAGAGGTGAACCAATAAGTGTTGAACCAGTTTAAGTCTGTTTGGTTGGACATCTGAATAACTGTATAAAATAACTATTTTACCCCTCTGAATTATTTATTGCTATATATAATTTATCGGTTTGGTCATAACTTCTAATAATGGATAATTACTAGAGAAAAAAAATACAAACCATCATACAAAATCCAAATTACACAAAATCCTTATTGAAAACATATTAATCAAATTACACATAAATCCTTCTTGAAAACATACTAAATCCAAGTAGAAATTAATAATTTGCGTACAATTTGGTTTTAAGCATTGACATTAATTGAGTTGCTATCTCGTCATCCAAGGAGTCATATGCTCAATGCCTTGTGAGCCCCATTCCATGTTGTGAACAGACTGGCCACACTTTCTCCTCTTGCATTTCTCCAAAAAAAGTGTTTTCGTTGTATGCCATAAAAACTGATCATAATATTCCATTTCCTTATAAAGTTATGGATAGCGAAACACGTAATCACTATGTCTATTTGTATTGGAAATGAAAAGGGGGCCATTTGTTTTAAGATTAGGAATCTTGCCTTCAAAACACCATATGCCGCTCAATTACATTTCTAGGCTGTACGTGAGCATGGTTGAATTTTCTTCCTTAGTCAATGCACGCTGTCGTCGAAAATCGGCTAGCCAATATCTCGTAGCACGGTAGGGAGTCATAAACCCGAGTGTTCTTGCAATATTATAAGCTACTTCATAAAAAATTCAACTTGATTCATACAAGAAATGAACCCAAAAGCTGAGAAACACTCACTCACAGCAACCTCGAGCGGTTTTTTCAACATTTCTATTGATCAATTCAAAATCTCATCCAAAACTACAATAACTATACTGGAACCCAGTAAACTCGTTCAGGCATTTCATCAAACACTTCATACGCGCCATCCTAATCACAAGATTCACAAATATCTCTCAAACCCATCTCATTCCCATCAAATTACTTCCATACAAGTTTGTGAAACAGATACAAACTAACAGTAATTCCACTCTACATCAGTGATTATACCATGTAATGTTTCTAACACAAATTTACAATCTAACTTTAGCCATAAAGTAGGAGTTAACAACATCAAGAAATAATGATCCAATTAGTGAAACAATAAAAACAACTCAACAGTAAGAACACCAAATTGCAAAAAACTGTTTCACACCTCAAAAAACTTCACACAGAGATGATTGAGAGGATAAGACCCTCAAATTGAAGTATCTTTTTCTCAACTCCCCCACCAAGAACGGAGAAGAATCAATCGACTAAACCAAATCACAACATCACAAGAACACCAAATCACAACATCACCAACAACAATTCGAAGCCCTACTGTCGAGAAGCCCTAGAAACGACCACGGAGGCTTGAAGGGCGTGGTCACTGCCGATGGTGGTGGCACCTGCTGGTGGTGCAGCGCCTGCCGATGGTGCGGTGGCGACTGCCGATGGTCAGGCCGGCCGGCGGACTAGTGGCAGATTGTGGCTGTTGTGAGGAGTTGTGGCGTAAGGGAGGGGAAGGCGTAAGGGATTCGGGAAGGAAGGAAGGCGATGGTCAGA